>QLOH01000410.1:945000-946304 GCA_026901365.1 Sesbania bispinosa | reverse complement strand
TTCCTTGGATGTGGTAGCCGTTTCTCAGGCTCCCTCTCCGGAATCGAACCCTAATTCTCCGTCACCCGTCACCGCACCATGGTAGGCCACTATCCTACCATCGAAAGTTGATAGGGCAGAAATTTGAATGATGCGTCGCCGGCACAAGGGCCGTGCGATCCGACGAGTTATCATGAATCATCAAAGCAACAGGCAGAGCCTGCGTCGACCTTTTATCTAATAAATGCGTCCCTTCCAGAAGTCGGGGTTTGTTGCACGTATTAGCTCTAGAATTACTACGGTTATCCGAGTAGTAGATACCATCAAACAAACTATAACTGATTTAATGAGCCATTCGCAGTTTCACAGTCTGAATTAGTTCATACTTACACATGCATGGCTTAATCTTTGAGACAAGCATATGACTACTGGCAGGATCAACCAGGTAGCATCAATCAATGACCTTGCACGTCGTGCCAGCATTGCCTCCATACAGCCCCCACGTGGGGGGCTGTGTGGGAAGGCCAATGCCAGCGACGGGGCAAGGCGTCATTCAGGGCAACCGATGATCGGGAGACAAGATGGGAGGACAGAAGGTCAACAACCCATTGATCGTCTCATACACCGCATCCGAGAGGACAACGACTGCCCGTGTTCCACCGATGGACGCCCTATTGAGCGCCTAACGCGGGGCACGTGCATCGCTTTGAAGTCCCCCAGAACCCCCAGGAGAGGGAGTCCCGGATGGAGATCATTGTAACGAGCCACGCGAATGCCATTTCATAGGTAGGCAACACAGGAACCACGAGGCATCACACCACAGCCGCGGGGGCATGGGGTGAAACTGAAGAAGGATGCTTGCGGGGAGCTGCATGCACAAGCATGGATCACCCCAGCGCAAACACCCATATCACAACTCATACGCCCACACGTACGGTAGACCCAACACTCCAAAACGAACCACACCCCCGCGTTGCCTGAGGCATGCGGGCATATGGAAGCATCGTGGAGCGCCGTGTCGACTTCGCTGGGCATGATTTATCCTTACAAGGAGGATCGACGCACATAGTAAGCAGCAACGAGGTGAGTGGGGAGGGTCGCAGTGTTTCTCGGCGTAGCACCTCAACGAGGAGCCATGCATCGTCCTACGGGACGAGACAGACCCACGCATGATCAACGCTAAAGCCGATTGCGCAATGTTGTCTCATGGGCGGTTGAGAGACCCGCCCATGGGAGGGTAGAACAAGGCAGGGAAGAAAAGAAATGACCCAAGACCAGCGTCGAGGCTCTCCGGGTGAGCAATGCATGCTATCAGGCACCCCATC
>QLOH01000410.1:600000-925000 GCA_026901365.1 Sesbania bispinosa | reverse complement strand
GCGTATACGCAGAGTAAGATTTCTTTGATAACTTTGCTTCACTTTTTCTCTATTTTGCTTCAATCTACATGGGCATATTTATAGTCTTCGAGAAAAATGTTGCCCGTTGTCAAATAGCATTTAATGCTTCAGGAGACGTTGAGACACACTCTGTCCAACATGTTCTGAGCAGTCTTAGGTGTAGCAGATCTGTGCACACAATGCTTTTGAGCAAGTACAGCAGCTTTGCAGACTTTCCTTAAAAATGCTAAACATTTGAACGAGGAGAGAAAGCAGCTCTGATTCTTATGCTGAGAAGGGTTAGACCATTGGGATCAATGTTCTTCTTACATAGTAACGTCTTCATGGGTCAAACCTTTAAACTTGATTCCTTTCTCCTTTAGATGCAGAGAGTGCTTCAAATGATCTTCAAGTCTTCAGATGATAAACACTCTTCAGATGAAGTTGATCTTTCAGATGATCCTTTACACAGACAATATGATCTGAAACAGTGCAATATCCTGTGAGAGCATAGTATCATATAAATACTTTTTATATTTTATATTTATTGTTCATTAAAACTTAAGAGAGTGAGACTCAAAATATTTTTAATTTCATATATTTAATCCTTTGAGACTCAACAATCTCCCCCTTTTTGATGATGACAAATATAAAATGTGATAAAATCTGAAAAAGGTTTTAGTTGAGAAAATTCCCCCCCCCCCTAAACAGATATTTCATCTGAGATGATCATATTCCTTCTAAATTGTTCTCCTTCTGAAGTACTTGCTGCATTGCTTTCAGACTTTGTTAGTAGTACCATAGTAAATACTGCATATTGCATAACTACCAATCACATATTACATAACTACCAATCACATCATATTACTGCTCCCCCTTTTGGCATCGATAAAAAAGGGTAACCAACAGACAGATAGCAGTTAAGATTGATTTTCAGCAAAGAGAGCACATAGAAAGATAATTATCAAAACTTGATGGATTAAAAATGGAAACACGTATTGATATTAAATAGTGAAACACAGTCTGAATCATACTAGACAACATCATGAACTGGGTCTTAAGCTTCCCAAAGCTCTCTCAAGCAATTCTTGCATAGCCAGTCTCTGCCTTTCTAGTTCAGCTACTACATCCTCTCGGAGATGATTTTGACTAGCTTGAATCTGAGCTTGAGTCTCTAAAATCTGATCTGTTTCCTGCATAAGCTATTGATTCTTCAAACGAAG
This sequence comes from Sesbania bispinosa, assembly GCA_026901365.1. Lineage (NCBI taxonomy): Eukaryota > Viridiplantae > Streptophyta > Magnoliopsida > Fabales > Fabaceae > Sesbania > Sesbania bispinosa. The sequence continues at coordinate 923,777 of QLOH01000410.1, read as the reverse complement.
TTCCTCATTCTCCTCAACTAAAGCACTGATTTCGGCTTCAAGATTCTCTTCATAGAAAACGAGAGAGATATGCTTGCAGGTGAATCTGAAGTACTGAAAACCAGTAGGTAGGTGATACTGCAAAGGATCCTTCACTCGTATATAAAATTCAGGGCGAACAAAAGGGAATGCCATCATCCACTCTGAATGGAGATCCCTATCAGACAATGGAAAGCGTCCTCTAAAGAAGGTAGCAGTTTCTACTATAGTTGAACCTGCAACCACTTGAGAGTCAGCGTCATCCCAACTTGTTCCGGATGAACTCCCTTCCTTCTCAACAAGATTCCAGTGAAAGTCCCACATGGCATTATAAAGTGAATGATCCATGCCTTGATTGATGAAGATGTATTCTGCAAGATTGTTCCAGTCTTCTTCAGATAACACCCTTGGAGGTCCAGCACCGTTTGAAACTACCTCAGGTCCTTTGTCTTTGATAGAAAACAAGTCAACATAAGGATATCTAGGTACTATCTTGTCTGGCTGCACCAGAATAGTAGTTGATAGCTTTGTATGAATAGGTAGAGGGGGTTTGAAATCTTTACAGCCAAAGGATCTGGAACAACTTTGATCAATTAGTTCTGCTTCAAGACACTGCATTCTGACAGCGATCCACTCATCAGGAGATAGATTGAGTTGATCCTATGAGAAAGGATCCAAAGCTTTCCACTTATTGCAAGGAGTGATGACTCCATATTTGATCTTCTCAAGAGCGTCTGAGAGACCACCTCCCCCTGAGCTGAGCATCCTCCTTTGTCTTGCTTCTAAGGAAGTTTCCAGCAAAAACCTCGATGGTGGGTGAGACAACAATGGTGCAGCTTCTTTGAAGAATAGCAATTCTTCATATAAGTTTGGGAACTTTGGTACTCTGGTTCGTACAGAAGTGAGCATATTGTAGAATCTGTGAGGCACTTCAGCAGCCCACTTCAAGTGTTCATTGCTGCGAATAGGTAGAGCTAGATCATAGGTAGGTTGCCTTGATAGGTTCCTTTCTTTTTCTTTCACCAGAATACTAACAGGAAGGTTTCCACCAAACCAGATGCAGGTAGGTTCGACATCTGAATCAAGTTCAGAGTAACCTGACAAAGAGGAAGAAAATGGTGAAGATGAGGGTACTTCTCTTGGTGTGCTGATAGCTTTAGGTGGAGGAGGGACTTCATCTTCTAAGGATGAGACATTTCCAAATAGAACCCTAGGTCTCTTAATACGAGCCGTAGAGCCTTCAGCAGCTGGCTTCTTTTTCCTCAGCTCCTCCAACTTCTTCTTCCTTTGAGCTTCAGCAACCTTCTAAAACACAACAGCATCTTCTTGTTGGATGCTTTTAGTCCTAGTCAACCTCTGAGGGGCATCAGCAGCAGGAGACAACAGTCTTCTCCTTTGATTTCTTCTAGTCTTAGCATTGGCTCTTCTTCTTTTTAGCCTGTTGGCTTGCTCGAGCCTTTCATCTTCAAGAACGGCTTGTTGAGCTGCAACAGCAAGAGCATAGTCTTGCTTTTCTTGTTCTTCAATTTGCTTTCTTTCTTCTTCTTCAATCTCTGTGACTACTTGTCTGATGTCAGCTTCAGGTAGACGCGTAGCAAGAGGGATGGCTTTGACAGGCTCAATTGAATCATCTAATGCAACTGAGATTGGTTCAGACTCTAGACTATTGTTGTCTTCTACCTGTCCTCCCGAGTTGAGAGTAGGCTGAATAGCAAAAGCTAGGTTCTCAGTAACCTATCCCACAATCTCAGAAGTATGTGCAGACATACTCTGAGCAGGTTCAGATTGTCTGAGCTAAACTTCTTCTTCTGGTGATTCTTTCTTCTGAAGCAACTTTGTTCTCTTCTTCTTTAGAACTTTAGTGGGAGTCTGAGCAGACAAACTTGTCTTTGTGAGTGTCACCTTGCAACTCCTCTTTCAGAATCTCTAAAGGACTTTTCCCAGTTCTGCGAGCCGTGGTTTGAACAGCTTCTTCTAGCAGAGTCCTTTCTGGTGAGGGCTTCATCACAGCAATCCCCATCCTCTTGATGTTGGTCAGGGAGAAGAGAGCAGAACCTTTATGGTCATACACTCTTTCAAGGGGAACATTGAACTTCAGCAGAATCTTTGTTATAAGAGTGGTATGAGTATAGCTTGAGGCAGAATCATTTAACCTTTTCAACATATTTTAGAGGATGATCTTGCGTAGATTAAGAGGCTTTTTGTCCAAAAGATGGATTATGCAGAATCTTTCCAGCTCAGACACATGATTCTTACTTCCATGTTTGGGCAAAATACACCATCCCAAGATAGCATGAAGAATCCTTGCCTTAGGATGCATGTAAGAGCTTCTTAGATCACCTGGGTCTTCAATCCCGTACAACTTCTAGGTAAATCTCTTAACTCCACCATTCTTTACTTCCCATTCTAAAATGAACATATCTCCAGTATTGGGAACACCAGTTACTGCAACAATGGTGTCAGCATCCACAAAGATTTTTATACCCATCACCTTAGTTTCAAAGCCTTGATACCTTTCATCCTGGGAAGAAGTATCTCGAGCATTTTTCCAGAAGTCCACCACACTCTGTTCATGCCATGCACAGTCAATGGTAGAGAAGAAATTAATCCAGCCACATGCTTCAAAGGTGTCAGTGAGATCAATGCCACCAGCTCAGAGCATCTCCAGGTCTACAGTCTTGGAAGAAATAATCTGACCATCAGCCGATTTCTTGGAAGTCATTGTTAAGAACTATCAAAGAGACAAAGCATACAGAGGGGCTTCAAAGAACTTAGGGCACAAGAAAGGCAGCAGTTTGTACTTGGAGAGAGAGAGAGAGAGCAGTAGCCAGTAACAGTAGCAAACACGTCTCTTAAATAGCCGTCACACATAGTAATGATGACAGTTGAAGTTTCGGAGATCGTGCAAACATGCTTAGAGTAGTTACTCAGAGAAGAAGACCAAACGTTTCAGCTTGCCACATCATCAGACTGAGTTGCTTCACACATACATGTTATTCAGATAATCATCCATGTTCAGATGCAATAACTTCTGATGCATATTTAGATGCAACAATTATATTTCAGACAAAGCCAAGATGTTCAGATTATTTCTTATGAACTTAAATCTATCTTTAGTCAGAGCTTTTGTGAATATATATGCCCATTGATGCTCAGTATCAATTAACTTTATATCAAAAACTCCTTTCTGAACATAGTCTCGAATAAAATGATGCTTGATTTCTATATGCTTTGCCCTAGAATGTTGAATGGGATTCTTGGATAAATTAATTGCACTTGTGTTATCACACATTACAGGTATAGAAGATACATTAATGTTAAAATCCTCTAGTTGATATTTTATCCATAGCAGTTGTGAATAACAACTGGCTGCAGCAATATATTCAGCTTCTGCTGTGGAAAGAGCAATGGTGCTTTGCCTTTTGTTGGACCAGCTGATCATGTTGTTACCAATGAAATGACAACCTCCACTTGTTGATTTCCTCTCAATACTATCTCCAGCAAAATCAGCATCACAAAATCCCACTAACCTGCAATCCTTACTTCTTGCTGGTTATAGCCCTGAGCAACAAGTCTTGCTTTGTTTCTGACTACTTTTCCTTCTTCTGATAACTTGTTTTTGAACACCCATTTGGTTCCTATTATAGTTTGCCCATGGGGTTTAGGTACAAGTGTCCAGACATCACTCCTAGCAAATTGATTCAGCTCTTCTTGCATGGCTAGGATCCAACCTTCATCATGCAGAGCCTCTTCAATGTTTTTAGGTTAAATCTCAGAGAAAAGTGCAAGATTATTCAAGCTTCTGAATCTTGATCTTGTTTTTACTCCTTTTGAGGTGTCACCTATAATTTGCTCTCTTGGATGATGAGTTCGGTATCTCCAATCGCGATTGTGAGAGGGTACACACTCTGTCTGAGACTCAACAATGTTGGTCTGAGAAGGTTCAGCTTCAGGTGCAGGTTCAGACTTTTGTTCAGAAGGTTCTTCAGACTTTAGTTCGGGATTCAGCTTCATTCCTGCAAAATCCTCTTCAAGATTTGATAGTTCCCTATCAGTCTCTTTAAAGTCATTGAATCTTACATGGATAGATTCTTCTACTGTTAAGGTTCTTGAGTTATACACTCTGTAAGCCTTAGAAGATTCAGAATACCCAATAAAGAAACCTTTGTCAGACTTAGAATCAAATTTTCCTAAATCATCTTTTGTGTTGAGTATAAAACATTCACATCCAAAGATATGGAAGTAGGAAATGTTCGGTTTTCTTCCTTTCCACAATTCATATGGGGTTCTTTTGAGAATTGGTCTTACCAAAATTCTGTTCTGAATGTAACATGCTGTGTGAACAGCTTTTGCCCAAAAGGATCTAGGTAGATTGCTTGAAATGAGCATGGTTCTTCCCATCTCTTGCAAGCTTCTGTTCTTTCTCTCAACAACCCCATTTTGCTGAGGTGTTCTAGCCACAGAGAAATTGTGTGAGATCCCATTCTCATCACAGAACAGTCTGAAGCTTGAGTTTTCAAACTCTCCACCATGATCACTTCTGATAGTCGATATGCAGATTCCTTTTTCATTCTGCACCTTCTTACAGAATTTTGTGAAATTCTCAAAGGTTTCCTCTTTGCTTCTTAGGAATATAATCCATGTGAATCTTGTATAGTCATCAACAATGACCAATCCATATTTCTTTTTGCTAAGACTCTCTGTTCTAGTGGGTCCAAACAAATCCATGTGAAGTAGTTCTAAAGGTCTGCTGGTTGAAACCACATTTTTACTCTTAAAAGAGTGTCTTGTTTGTTTCCCTTTCAGACAATTTTCACATAAAATATAATATTTGAATGAGAGCTTGGGCAAGCCATTAAATAAGTTGTGTTTAGTTAGCTTTGAGATCAATCTCAGGCTAGCATGCCCAAGTTTCTGATGCCAAATCTGTTTTTCATCTTCGATGGAAACAAAACACTTCACATGCTGATTTGCTAGTTCCTCTAGATCAACTTTGTACACATTATTGTGTCTCTTAGCACAGAAGAGGATATGATCTAAAGTATCCTTGACTATACATCCTTCTTTAGTGAAGGACACAACATATCCACTGTCACATAATTGGCTTATGCTTAGAAGATTGTGTTGTAGTCCTTCAACTAGAAGCACATTTTTAATGAGGGATAGAGGAGTCATACCTACAGTCCCAATACCAGTGATCTTCCCTTGCTGATTTCCACCAAAGGTGACCACTCCACCTGCCTTGGGTCTAAGGCTTTGGAATAAACACCTTTCTCTCGACATATGTCGCGAGCACCCACTGTCCAGGTACCATTTGTGGTGTTTCTTTTGTCCTGTTAAACACATCTGCAACAGGAACAATCAAATTCTTAGGTACCCATACCTTCTTGGGTCCTTTTTTGTTAGCTTTGGGTCTTATTTTCCTTCTGTGTCTGCACTGAAACTCAACGTGTCCAGGCTTTCCACAGTTAGAACACCCATTACCTTTCTTAGGTCCTTTATCGGGCAAATTAAATATAAAAGATTCAGACGAAGATGTGTCTGAATAACCTAAGCCACTTTTGTCAAGGGAATGCCTCTGAGAACCCAATAATTTATTCAGATTGTTAGTTCCTTTGACAAACTTGGCTAGATCCAAAGTTAATTCTCTGACCTTGTTTTTGAGCATTTTGTTCTCCTTAACAAGATTATCAGAGCTACTTGGATCTTGCTGAAGAAGCTTTTCTTTGAGAACAAGGTTTTCTTTTTGCAAAGTCTCATTTTCTAAAGCAGCTTGAATAAAAGCTCTTGAAAGTTCTTTGAATTCATTAAATAGTTCTCTGTTACTTTCAACAAGGTCATCATATTGATCTTGTAAAGTTTGAGGAATTACCTCAGAATCTGAACTGTCTGAAGATGGTAGACTTGCCATTAGACACAAGTTTGCTTCTTCTGAAGTGTCCTCCTCTTCCTCTGAAGTGGAATCATCCAAGTCTTCCCATGTAGCCATCAATCCTTTCTTTTTCTTGAAAAACTTCTTCTTCTGAAAGGTTGGCTTCCTTAACCTGGGACATTCCGTCTTCATGTGACCTGGCTATTTGCACTCAAAGCAGGTAATTTTGTCAGTGATAGTAAATTCTTTACCTGATTTACCTTGTTTGACATTAGAAGGTTGAGATCTTATGTATCTTCCTTTTCTTTACAGCATTTTCTTAATCTTCTTGCTGAGAAGAGCAAGATCATCATCTTCTGAACAGTCTTCAGACTCAGTTTCATCCTCTGAAGTGTCCTCTGCTTGCATGGCTTTCATGCTATCATGCCTAGACTGTCTGACCTTGTAGTTCAATGCCAGTGATTTCTTCTTGGTGTCATCCTCCCCAAGTTCAAGCTCGCGGACTAAGAGAGAGCCTAGTAGTTCCTCCATTCTAAGGGAATTTAAATCCTTGGCTTCTTGAATAGCAGTAACCTTGGGTCTCCAGGACTTTGGTAAACTCCTTAGACTCTTTCGAATGTTATCTCCAGATTGAAGGATTCTTCCCAATGACCTGAGTCCATTGGTTATTGTCTGAAACCTCCCAAACATTTGATCTATAGTTTCAAATTCTTCCATTTTGAACATCTCATACTGATGTATAAGCATGCTGATCTTGGATTGCTTCACAGTCTCTATCCCTTCATGGGCTGCTGCAAGCGTATCCCAGATCTCCTTGGCAGATGAACAACCATGAACCTTCTCATATTCTGACTTGTTTAAGGAACATATCAGATAGAGTTTGGCCTTGGCATTTAATTGAACTCGAGCCTTCTGCTCCAAAGTCCATTCAGCCCTAGGTATGGGCACTCCAGCATGCATGGGCACATAGTCTCCATCAGTAACTACATCCCAGACATCAATGTTGTTGCTTTCAATAAACAACTTCACACGATCCCTCCAATAGTGGTAATCCACTCCATTGAAAGCTGGAGGTCTCGTGATAGAGGCTCCTTCAGTGATATATTGTCTGTTGCTGGTAGAAGTTTCCATTGGATCTTTGTCCTCCGCACTGATTAGGTTCTAACTCCGAGGATAAGCTCTGGTACCAACTGCAGGAAAAAAACAGGGAAACACTAGAAGAGGGGTTGAATAGTGTTTCAATGGAAACCTTTTGGTTTTAGAGAATACTTTAAAATGTTCCTGTAAACACTTCAGATGATAAAGATCGTCTAACGCTAGTTACTACCTTCTGAACCTTGGTTCAGACACAAAGACAGTTTTGATAAATAGTTTTGTTTGAAGTTAAGATTTTCGCTCTTGAAAAACTTTTCTAAACCCCTTTGTTAGTTTAAAAACTGAATTGAAAGAATTTAAGGGAAATGAAACTTAGTCAAGAATTTATCTTAGTTCATTTACTACCACTTGTGAGCTACGTCCAGTCCTAGGGCAAACCACCATTGGATTTTCACTATCTGAAACCACAGATACAAGTATTCTTTTCTACCAAGCCTCTTCAGGCTCTACACCAAGTATTCTTTTCTGTCAAGCCTCTTTAGGCTCTACAACAAGTATTCTTTTCTGTCAATCCTCTTCAGGCTCTACAACAAGTATTCTTTTTTGTCAAGCCTCTTCAGGCTCTACAACAAGTATTGTTTCTTCCACCAAGCCTCTTCAGGCTCTCAAACACTTATCCAAGTGTAGCCCAAGTATTCTTTTAGACAATAAGCCTCTCCAGGCTTGTAAACCAAACTGTGTTAAAATAAAAACAGATGAAGTTCAATCAACTATCTTCAGATGATAGATTGAACTTATCAGAAATGTACAAGTAACTAAGATTTACTCAGGATAAGCAAATGAGCAAATGTACAGAAAATATCAGAGTATTTTTGCAGCGTTTACGCAGAGTAAGATTTCTTTGATAACTTTGCTTCACTTTTTCTCTATTTTGCTTCAATCTACATGGGCATATTTATAGTCTTCGAGAAAAATGTTGCTCGTTGTCAAATAGCATTTAATAACTTCGAAAATCATTTTTTGTTACGGTCTAAATCTAAGGCCCAATAGCCAAAATGGCCCATGCGCAATATAATTATCATATCCATAAATATATGATATATAATTATAATATCCATGCGCAATATAATTATCATATCCTTAAATATATGATTATCATACCCATAATTATATCACATATAATTATGGTATCCATAAATATATAATATATAATTATAATATCCATGCGCAATATAATTATCATATCCTTAAATATATGATATATGATTATCATACCCATAATTATATCACATATAATTATGGTATCCTTAAATATATGATATATAATTATAATATCCATAATTATATGACGATATCTGTTAAACTTACTCCTTTTACATCTGCGCCCACTTACCATATTTATACAAGGAAAACCCCTATAAATAGAGAACAATTACAGATCATAAGGTACGCAATCTCACTCAGTCAATCCCTTTGATTGTTTTACCTATCTGACTTGGGCATCGAAGTCCCTTTGCAGGTACACCCCCCCTGGGTTCAACTCGGATTCAAGCCTCCGCAACCAGGATTAGGATCCGACTTCTCTCCTGCTGACTCAGACCCAGGTTCGAGTTCTACCCCAGAACATTTGGCGCTAGAAGGAGGGCCTCCCCTTCTCCAGCATGACGGTCACAACCCGTCTCTAGACATCAAGATCCCGTCCTCAACCAACACCCGAAGGTTGGGTGGAGGATCTCGGACCCCAAGACGAGTTCGCTGAACAAGAAGGAACATCACACCCTCAGGACGAAACTGGTCCACACGAGGACGATCACCAATCCGACCCACGGGATGAGGTCATTCGTCATCTCGAGGCTTAACTTAAGGCACTTCAGGAACAGCGCCAACAGTCGTTCCACGAACCTCGTCCCCACAAAGCAGTCGAAGAGCCGGCTGCAAGTCACCTAGAAGAGCGTATCCGACACTTGGAGCGCAGCGTAATCCCTCAACCTCGGCTCACAACCCATTCCCGGCCTCATTTAGATCGAGATCAACAAGAGGTTCAACAGCGAGGATCCATTGTCTGCCATGCCCCATTTCGGCATCCATTCTTTGAAAGGCTGGCCCGGGTCGAGATACCTAAACAGTTCAGAAGAACAAAATCATAGACCTCTCGAGCCTCAATCAACACCCGCAGCTGATCCAACCATCAACCAACTAAAGGAGCGCATTCGACATCTTGAGCGTACATTCCTTATAGATTTGTCTATTTCACTTTATTCATCTTTCTCACTTTATTTGTTCTTATTACTCTTACTTCGATACTCATTTTATTTTACACCAAAACCGGATGTGAAGAGCATCTCGGTTCAATAAAAATAAAAAGAAAAGTTATGCAGTTCATATTTATAAGGATGTGAAGAGCATCTCGGTTCTTCAATAAGGATGTGAATAACATCTGAATCACCAAAAACTGGATGTGAAGAGCATCTCGGTCTCATTCAAACCGGATGTGAAGAGCATCCCGGATTAACCAAAACCCGATGTGAAGAGCATCTCGGTTCTTCAATAAGGATGTGAAGAACATCTGAATCACCAAAAACCGGATGTGAAGAGCATCTCAGTTCTTCATTAAGGATGTGAAGAACATCTGAATCACCAAAAACCGGATGTGAAGAACATCTCGGCCTCATTCAAACCGGATGTGAAGAGCATCCCGGCTTAACCAAAACCGGATGTAAAGAGCATCTCGGTTCTTCAATAAGGATGTGAAGAACATCTGAATCACCAAAAACCGGATGTGAAGAGCATCTCGGCCTCATTCAAACCGGATGTGAAGAGCATCCCGGCTTAACCAAAACCGGATGTGAAGAGCATCTCGGTTCTTCAATAAGGATGTGAAGATCATCTCGGCTATGTCAGCAACCGGATTTGAAGAGCATCTCGGCCTCATTCAATGCCGGATGTGAAGACCATCTCGGCCTCATTCAAACCGGATGTGAAGAGCATCTCGGCTCTGTCAGCAATTGGATGTGAAGAACATCTCGGCCTCATTCAATGCCAGATGTGAAGAGCATCTCGGCCTCATTCAATGCTGGATGCGAAGACCATCTCGGCCTCATTCAAACCGGATGTGAAGAGCATCTCGGCTCTGTCAGCAACCAGATGTGAAGAGCATCTCGGCCTCATTCAATGCCGGATGTGAAGAGAATCTTGAATCTCAGTAAAAATCAAAAGAGCATCTCGGCTTTGTCAGCAACCGGATGTGAAGAGCATCTCGACCTCATTCAATGTCGGATGCGAAGAGCATCTTGAATCTTAGTAAAAATCAAATTAACATCTCGGTCTCATTCAATGTCGGATGTGAAGAGCATCTCGGCCTCATTCAACCCGGATGTGAAGAGCATCTCGGAATTGTCAACAACCAGATTTGTTACGGACCAATACTACTTGGTCCTACTTAGCCCAAGTTTTCAGATAAGTGATGACAAGTGCACACCAAGTGCACAAGTCGGCCAAAGTGTACAAGTCGGCTCAAGTGCACAAGTCAGCCCAAGTTTTCAGATAAGTGATCACAAGTGCACAAGTCAGCCCAAGTGCACACCAAGTGCACAAGTTAGCCCAAGTGCACACCAAGTGCACAAGTCGACCCAAGTCTTAAAGTCAGCACAAGTGCACAAGTTAGCCCAAGTGCACAAGTCGGACCAAGTTTTCAAGTCAGCACAAGTGCACAAGTCAGCCCAAGTGCACACCAAGTGCACAAGTTGGCCCAAGTTTATAATTCAGCCCAAGTACACAAGTTAACACAAGTACATATGTTAACCCAACTCAGAAGCCCTATCGGGGCGAACCAAAATAGAAAAGTAAAGTTGTCATGCAATTCATAAGGATGTGAAGAACATCTCGAATCACTAATACTTGATCTCAGATCAACAACAACCGGATGTGAAAAAAATCTCGGTTCTTCAATAAGTATGTAAAGAACATCTCGAATCACCAAAATGCTTGCAACTCAGACTCGCAAAAACTGGATGTGAAGAGCATCTAGGATCAATAATAAACGAATGTGAAGAGCATCCCTGATCAACAACAAACCGGATGTGAAACACATCTCGGTTCTTCAATAAGGATGTGAAGAACATTCCAACTCAGAAGCCCTATTGGGTCAATTGCATTTGCCAAAGACTCGACATTGACTTCATCAACATCAGCCACCAAAACGGCTTTCTTCCACTTGGCCCATGCCTTTTGCAAAATTTTGCTTAACAATGTCGGCCAAGGCCGCCTTACCTACCCTGGCTGCAGAAGACTGGTTCTCCAGAGCCTCATGCTCCTCCTTCAACTCTGTCAAAGCAGTATCTGCAGCCTTAAACTTGGGACTTATAATTATACAACCCATGTGCTGCTGAATGATGGGAGCACATCTCGGCGAGGGTATCGGAGCACATCTCGGACAAATTCTACCTCTCCAAATCAAGCAAATTCGCGGAAAATCGACGTGTCAGAAGACACGTTGTCTGGAAGTCGAAATTATTACAAATAAGCAAATCGACTCATGCGACATAGTTCAAAGTCGAACTCCTTTACTTCAACTTCAGCTGGGGGCATCTGTTATGGACTGGCCCAATAAGGCCCAAACCTTGAAGGTCCAATACATTAGAGCAAGTCGGACCACGTCCACAGACAAGACGGACCACGTCCATGGGCAAGTCGGACCATGTCCACGAGCAAGTCTGACCAAGCCCACGAGCAAGACGGACCATGTCCACAAACAAGTCAGACCACGTCCACGGGCAAGTCGGACCACGTCCACAGGCGAGTTAGACCATATCCATGGGAAAGACGGCTCTGCTTCCCCACGATGGACTTCATCTAACGAATACCATGCTAGGCTCACCGGAACCCCTTTGCACTCATCTGCATCCGGTAATTATATCTTAATGGACCTTAATGGATCAGGGCCAACGGTCCAAATCTCAAGGGTAATTCGTCACATTGAAGTCGGATACGAAGAGCATACCGGTCACAGACTCAATCACTTATCCGAAAACTACTTTGACACAGACAAACATCTTAACTTCGTAGTTTATTATCTTACGAATGCGAAGAGCATATCGGCTTAGCAAATCCAATATTCAGACAGCGTTACAAGCGTTTTAGAACGTTAAAAGCGTAACACAATTCGAAGCGTTACAAGCGTACGAGTACGTGAAAAACGTCGGGGGCGTCATCCCGGACGCTAGGGGAGTCACCTGCAACTTCTCCAAATCCGCCTTCAACTAAGTGATCTCAGCTTCAAGGGCTTTGTTCTTGACCGTCTTATAAAAACCCTTATACTTGGCCTTGTCCTTTTTCTCGACGTCAAGTGTCTCTTGAGCAGTCTTCACATCCCCTAAGGCCTTGTCTCGTTCCGTGGTGCGCGCCTCCAGAGCCGCATTAGCCTAGTCATAAGTCGGCATCACATCCAATCATAAATACCTCAGAAAAGAGGCATGTTGAAGACTCTGGCACTCCACATCATAGAGATACTCAGCCACTGGGACATTATCATGAACATCCTTCAAGAAAGGGTTATACAAGACATGATCCATTTCGGGCATGTCCAACTCGCATGGTGAACAGGACCGGCATCGTCATTCAACACGAGCTAAGTTCGCGACCCACCAACACCAGCATCACGGGTGAAATCAATGTCGACATTTGGTTCCCCCTGCCGGTTGTTGTTAACATTCTGCAAGGCCCTCAGTTGTCTTGAAGCAGCGTTGGCCATCGATGTTACAGAACCAACAAAGTAGTGACCGAAGTCATCTCGATCCATCTCGTCTTGAACGGCAGCTCCCAAGTGAGTTATAAACCCCAAAGCCGTCCCGAACGAGTAAAGTCATCCCATATATAACATTGAAAAATACTTGAGCTCAAAGTCAACTTCGTCAAAGTCGACCAGAGCTGAGGGGCTTCTGTTACGGTCTAAACCTAAGGCCCAATAGCCAAAATGGCTCATGCGCAATATAATTATCATATCCATAAATATATGATATATAATTATAATATCCATGCGCAATATAATTATCATATCCTTAAATATATGATATAAGATTATCATACCCATAATTATATCACATATAATTATGGTATCCATAAATATATAATATATAATATATAATTATAATATCCATGCGCAATATAATTATCATATCCTTAAATATATGATATATGATTATCATACCCATAATTATATCACATATAATTATGGTATCCTTAAATATATGATATATAATTATAATATCCATAATTATATGACGATATCTGCTAAACTTACTCCTTTTACATCTGCGTCCACTTACCATATTTATACAGGGAAAACCCCTATAAATAGAGAACATTTACAGATCATGAGGTACGCAATCTCACTAAGTCAATCACTTTGACTGTTTTACCTATCTGACTTGGGCGTCGGAGTCCCTTTGCAGGTACACCCCCCCGGGTTCAACTCGGATTCAAGCCTCCGCAACCCATATTAGGATCCGACTTCTCTCCTGCTAACTCAGACCCAGGTTCGAGTTCTACCACATAACACTTTTGAAGATTAAACAGAATTTCAAAGAGATGAAGATTTAAAGGACAAAGTGCAGGAATTGAAAGTGTAGAATTTAAATAAAAGAAAAGAAAAACTTGCAGAAAAGTAAATGCAGAAAATAACAAAGAAAAGAAAAATTGTATGAATGTAAAGAACAGAAATGTAAATCAAAGAAAAGAAAATGGCAGAATGTTAAATGACATTAATTGAAAGTTGGTATGGATACACATACTGGGCACTCTCCTTAGTAAACCACTGAGTCATTTTCGATATTGGACGTTTGGGTGTTTCAGAGAAGTTTCAGTAAATGAAAATCCAACCTTTGTCACATCAGATTTTGACCTATTTATAGACGTCTATCCTAACAGACACTTAACCAGATTTTGACATGTTTACAGGCCTAGATTTCGTGTCAAATTTCTAAGTATGCCACGCGTTCAAATCAGCAACCATCTTCAATCTCTTAATAACTGACTGCTTGAGATTTTGACAATTGTCTTCAAACAGCAACGTTCACTAACTGCTTATTTGAAATTTGAATGCTCTCTGAACAATCTTCCAATAACCGCTCCATTTGAAATTCAAATTTCCTTCGAAATGACTTCTAGTAACTGCTTCTGCCTTCGTGAATTCTGCTAAGTTATTGGACTTCTTTCAAAATCGAACCAGATTTCAATTTTGATTAACTATCAACTTATATCAGGAAACTTAACCAAATATTGACTGATTAATTTTCCTTAAGTTTCACGTGTTTAAAATCCTGATTGGTCAATTCAATGTTGAACTTGACCACCGACCACACGTGGATTTGACTTTGAAACTGATTGGACCATTCTACAAACACATTGGTGGCAACGCTACAAGGGAGTTTCCTCTAACCTTTTCTCCTATTTCTTCTTCTTCTTCCACTTCCCTTCTTTCTTCCACTTCCTTTCTTTCTTTCACTAAAGCTCCCTACATGATTCCCAAGTACTATTGCTATGAGCATTAGAGGTTGCATGCTTGGGAATAATGGGTCTTCTTTTCAATGTTGACTAGGTGCGCAAGGATGTCCATTGTTGAAGACCTAGCAAGGATTCACTAATCCTAAAGGGAAGTTTCCACCTTCTCCTCTTTGTCATCCAACCTTTTATTTCTCTTCTACCCCTTATATTCTTCTCATTTTCAGATTTGAGGACAAATGCTTTTCAAGGGGGAGGGGATGATGACAACCAGTCAGTGGACCTCTAGACTGACAGCTGATGGCTAGAGTCAATATTGGAGCTGCTTGAAATGTTTGGAGCTGAACCAAGCATGAGTCTTCCTTCATGAGGGTCAACCCTTGGTCAACCCTTGACCATTGACCAAGAAGCCAAAGTCAACAAACAAGACTCAACTTAATTAGGAATCAATGTAATTAGGACTTTATGATGTAATTAGCTTTATGATGTAATTAGGACATATTAGTCTTTTTCTTAATTAGGGGCGCCCATATAGTTGGGTTTTATTGGTTAGTAGGATACCTTGCTACAAGGTCTAGGAGGTCATGAAATCTAATCCCACCTAAGATAGAAAATTACCTCATCTTTTTTTTCCTTGTTAAAAGGGGCGCTATTTTTTAGGTTTATTGGCTTAAGGCTTAGCTTAGCCATAAACCATTAGGGGCATGGGTTCAAATCCCACTTAGGATGGGATTTCACTCATCTTTTATTTTTCTTCCCCTTCCCTCATGTAAGTGGCCGCCCCCTCTCACCCCCCACTCCTATATAAAGGAGTCTCCTCTCTTGTAATTAACACATTGAATTTTGAAGTAAAGGCATTATGCCAAATTTTCTCCTCCCTTTGTGAGTTGAGTGAGGCTTGGTGGTTGTTGCTCAAACCATACTAAGAATTATCTAATTCTCATGAATTAGTGGCGTCTGGCATTGGACTTATCTGCTGCAAGTGGATTCTTGCTTCAGTGGCGTCCTTCGCATTTCTTCCTCTCCACTTTTTCTTTCATTTTCTCTCATTTTCTATCATTTTCTTGCGCATTATAGTTGCTGTTCCAGCCACTATAATTCGCAATTCAAGTGCATTTTATTGATTCTAATCGGTTGGTTTTGCTCAATTCTAGATCCTACACCCATCCGGCTATCAGGTTGAACGTAATAGCCAATTAGAATTTCAATTCGTCTTCACCCCATCTTTCTCACTTTTAATTTGAACTGCAAGGTCATTTAATCAAAGTTGCGTAATGCCCTTACCCTGGTGGTTCAATCAAAGCTTTTGGTAGAAGAAGAAGGACGAGGAGGGTCAAATAAAGGTCCGGTAGGGTCAGATGAAGAACAGGGAGATAGAGTCAAGTTCCCTGAAAACCCAGGAAGACAGGAGTCAAGTTCTCTGAAGATTTAGAATAGATTTTAACTTCATGTACTTTTTATTTCTTTATGTATTTTCCAATTCGAATCTGTAATGTAATTCGAACACCATTCATACATGAATAAGAGAAGTATTTCTTTATCTCTTTATACTTCAGACTTTTAATATAGAACTCCTTTTCCTTTCCTTCACATTCAAAATACCTTTCGAATTCAAATAAGAACTTAATCAGAATTTTATATCCTTTTGAATACATATAACATAATACCTTTGTTTCGAATTCAAATAGGTACACTTCAATCTTTCACTAAGTTATAATATATTTCGATTTACATTATGCCTTTCAAATTCTTCATTATAGACATCGAAATCAAAAATATCATTGTTGTATTAACTTAGTAAAATTTGTAAATTTCACCCCAACAGCAATATAAAAGTCCACTGCATATACAAACTTATCCACTCTCACTGGTAGATCCTCAATTATCCCATAAAGGTTTTGAGTAGACTTATTTGCAAGCAATAACTTTACATTAGTAGGCTTGACCTTCAAAACACCCAACTTATTAAAATACGATAGCGGCATCAAATTGATGCTCGCTCCAAGGTCTAGTAAAGCATGAGTGGTAGGTAAATTTCCAATAGACAAGGGTATCGTAAACTTACCTGGGTCAAGAGACTTTCCTGTAATAAAGACCTCCTTGGGTTCCTCTTTCTCTTCTTCTTGTGCTACCTCTTGATCTTTCTCCTTCTCACAATGTTCTTGAACTCTTTCTTCTTGGGGTAACTACTCTTCAAAAATAAGATTCTCCTCTATCTCACTATCTTCTGACTTGTTTCCATCAGTAGCAATCAATTTGCAATGTTCCTTGGGGTTGGTAAGAGTATTCGCTGAAAACTGGCCTTTCTTGAATTCCCCTATATCTTGTGCTAACTGGCCCACTTGATTTTCCAGCACCTTGATTGATGCATCATTATTCTTTTTAAATCCTTCAAATCCTGATATGAAGGCATCAAGCTTTTCTTCCAACCTAGTGAGTTTGTCATGTGTTGTTGGTTGCTGCTGTTGGTAAGGAGTCTGCCTATTTCCACCATTATGTCCCCAACCAGAGTTGGTTTGGTTATTCCTCCATCCTTGAGAATAATGGTTGTTGTTATTGGAGAAACTCTCTTGCCCCCTCTGGTTTCCCATGAAGTTGACTTGTTCTGCTTGTGTGTCTTGGAAAGAACATTGACCATTTGGATGGTCTCCTCCATAGAAGTCACATATCAATGGTTGGGCTTGGACTGGTTGAGATTGGACAGCTTTAAGTTGCTGAGGGAGTGCTTTCAATGTCTCGGTGATTGCCTCTATTTTCCTCTTAATCAGTATATTTTCAGCCAAGATGGCGTCACTTGAATTAAGCTCTAGCATTCCCTTCTTCTGAATCTGAGATGGTTGCCGTCAACATTGGGCTTGTTGATCGTTTTGGGCAAAATTATCAATGATTGCAACAGCCCTTTCAGCATCCATGGACAAGATAGTCCCTCCTGCTGCAACGTCAATAAATGACTTGGAATCCAGTCTGAGTCCCTTACAAAAGATGTTCAACTGGGCAATGTCTTCATATCCGTGATTCGGACATTTCCGCAGCAAGGTCTTGTATCTTTCCCAGGCTTCACAAAGTGGCTCATCAGCTCCCTGCCTGAATGTGGATATTTCTGTTTTTGCTTGGATATGTTTCCCTGCTGGGAAAAATCTATTTAGAAACTTGTCTTCAACAACTCCCCAAGAATTTAGACTTTGATTTGGATGGGACTGCAACCATTCCTTCACTTTACCTATCAAAGAGAAAGGAAAAATACATAAGTAGACAGATTCTAAGTCTCCCTCTTCAAATCCCATAGTGTCTATCAATTCATAAAAGTTAGCAAGGTGAGAGTGTGGATCCTCGTGATCCAGTCCTGCAAATTGATGAGCATTTATGAGGTTGGGATGAGCAGCTTTTAGTTCCAAGGTCTTTGCAGTTGCAGGTAACACAATGTTAGAATGATGGCGAGGGCCTTGTTGCATAACATACTCTCCTAGAGTCCTTCTTCTGGGTTGTTCCTCTACCATGTCTTTAGGTTCCTCAGATAATATCCTTCTTCTCCTTCTTTTGTTCCTACTTCTATTCTTCCCAGCTATCCTCTCTATCTTTGGATCAAAATTTAATTGGCTTGGGGACACCTGGCCTCTTAAAAGCATAAACAAAAAGAACTTGAAAAGGATAAGTGTAACAGATAAGATAAAATAAATTCAATAAAATAATTTTATTTTTTTTTAAACAAAAAATTCAAATTATAGAAAATCAAAGAAAAACTTGATAATTCGACCTCCCAAGGTTATACGAATTGAAACACCGCTCCCCGGCAACGACGCCAAAAATACTTGATGAAATTCTGGCAAGCGTACCAAAAGTTCAGCAGTATAATAGTAAGTATAAAGTATCGTATCCACAGGGAGCGGTTCACTTCATAAATTTTCAGCGATCGAATTGTCAATTTGTGAATGATTGATGTGCAGAATTTAAATGGCAAGAAGAAAAATAAGCAATAAAATAAGGGAAGATAGATTTACTTGGATTAGGATAGGACTTCGCTTCATCGCACCCTTCATGTATGTGAATTCCTTCTTTAATTATAAATATATTTTCATAATACCTTAACCAACTCTATTGTTTTACCCCGGGGTCTCAATAGTAAAACACTCGACGGTAGCCCATGCGGGTTCTCCCAGGCGACAAACGACCACAGCTTGATTGTTCTATTAGTCCATTGTTAAAACTATCAATTAATTATATGTTCCTATAGATGCTCCTATGAACGGGCTGTCACTCACCATAACATTTCAATCATCAGACTCCACCTATATTTCCATATAACTAACGAGTACCTTTAGCAATCGGAGGTTAGGTTTCCTTGGGTCAAGGTTCCCCCAAACTCTAATACTAGCCGAAAATCTCATTCTCATTGTATCCTGATCACTAGCCTACGACTCCGGCGCACGCGCGGAAGTAATGCATTAAGAACAGCATAAAAGTACCAATAAATATAAAAACAGAGATTTATAATTAAAATAAGAGAATTCACATACACTTGGGGATTGAATCCACTACATCCAATCCTACTAGAGAGCTTAGCTACTCATGGTAGCCATTACAAACCACTGAAGAATTTGTCACCTTCTTCAATCCTTGTGCGTCTATCTTCTATTCTATGCCTCTCTCCCCGTCTTGCTCTTGTGATCTGTACAAAAGGTCCTATTTATAGACTAGGAAAACCTAAACTAAATCTGGAAGAGATCAATCCGTAATTGCATTTTAAAAAGCTAGTTCGCGTGCTGAGCTTCACCTGCGCTAAGCGCACGTGAAGCGTGTCTCTCTGGAAGTTGCGCTTCACTTGCGCTAAGCGCAGGTGAAGCGTGAAACACGCTGCAGACTTTCTTTAATTCCTCATTTATCCACTTGATCTCTTTCTGATCTTTCCTTTGCTTGATTGGTTTTCCTTGTTTCCCTTTTCTGACTTGATCTTGCATTTATTTGAGCTTGAATTCAAATTTGGAAAGTTATCTAGAGGATCCTTAGTTTAAATGGATGTTGATCTTATCTTTATTTTGTCCTCATTTAAACTTCAAATCTGCAAATAATCGCCCCATTTAATTCTATCTTCTCTCCAAATTCAAATCTATCATAAATCTGCACAAATTAACAGAATTCTAATTAAAATAGCATCAAATTTAAATTCAAACCAAATAATTACAATTATTACAATTATTTACAAAAAGGGATTATTTCGGGGCATAAATTACTATTTTAGTCTTGATAAGTGTAATAAAAACATAGGAAAATATCACATAATTTACACTTATCAATAGCATTTAAATATCTTATTTGAATTGATAAGATAAATAAAAGGAAAGAAAGAAAGGATTGCAGAAAGCTCGACGGTGAAAGGTGAAAAGATGAGCACCAAAAGAAAGAAGAGTGTTGCAGCCTCAGGTTCTAAAACACGGTCTACTCAAAAAATTTCCAAGGGTAAAGGTATTGAATCCTCTTCTTCTAATTCTCATGGAATTATTTTCAAAGACCAACTACAACGGATGAGGTATGATCAATTGGTTAAAAGAAAACTTGGTCCTACAAGGTATATTGATGAACAAACTTTAGAATTCTTTGGTTTCTTGGATGATGTTCATTATATGCTTGACAATGTAGGAATGAGACACTTTGTTGCCATGAAACACCCTGGTTATGAAAGGATTACCCTTGAATTCTTGAGTTATGTTTCTGCCAACATAATAAGGGGAAAAGGTGATGAATATGTGAAAATTAAATTTAGATTGAACAATGAAGACCACATCCTTACCTTAGAGACCTTTAATGATATTTTTGGTCTTCCTAAAGGAGGTGAGCTTAAGCCTATTAGAGATTTCTCAGCACATAGTTTTTGGTATGATATCACTAGGCAACTAGACTATGATGCCTCTAATGCTAAAGCCTCAAGTATTCAAAATCCTTGCTTTCGCTATGTCCATCGCATAATAGCTCATACTATTTTTGGACGAGGGGATAGTGCTAGTACAGTTCGGAGACCTGAATTATTCATATTTTGGTCAATGTTGAATGGATGTAATGTTGATATTGGATCTTATTTGGCCCGTCATTTTGAAAAGGTAGGTAAAGCAGGAGCAGGTGAACTAGTGTTAGGTGGTCTTATTACTCCCATTGCTCATTATTTCAATATTGATTTATCTGCTGACAAAAAAATCCATGGTAATTCCAGATTTGATATTGAATCTTTGCTCAAAATGAAAGTGGTTGTCAAGCATGGGGATTCCTATTGCTTGAATGTGTTGGGGAATCCCGATCCCCATTCTCTTCTTGACCCAGAGCGTACCACTGTGCGCAATAGAAACAATTGGACCTTTCACACTGCAGGTCCTCCACCAGCAGCTCTACCAATTGAACCTCCAGATCGGCAACATTCCAATGTCGATGATCTTCATGTTGCACTACATGAGCTGAAAATCCAACAACAAGTTTTCATGGCACAAGTCCAAATGGAGAATAAGGAGATTCGGGAGATGATCCAACATTCCATTGAGCAGCATGAGGAGTCTCAAGCTATGATACAAGCAATATACCATTGGCATCTCTCTCAAAACCATTTTCCACCACCTTGATTTTGTGAGTTTGTTCCTTGTTTTCTCGTTCTCTTGTTTGATTGTTTTCATTGAGGACAATATACATTTTTAAGCTTAGGGGGATTGCATTGCATGCATTTTCATATTATTGTTACATTTCATGCATTTTCATATGTTCTTTGATGGTAATTCAAATTTTTGACTGTAAATCCTAAATTATTTGATGGTAACTATTGGGCATAGTTAATAATTTGTGATTACTTGTTGGAATTCTACACACACTACACTAATGGGTTTTTGACATGATGATATATTGATAGATTCCTAAACAAGTTAATGAGATATGCTAAATCTTGGGTTCCTATGGTGACACTCACTGCACTTGATCACTAGAGAATTGTTTTTTTTCTTAGTAGCATGATTATTATTTGAAAAGAAAAAATTATACATGTGTGTGGATATGAAAAAAAAACAAAAGAACAGAGAGATAGAGGAATATAAAAAAAAGGAAGGAGTTAAATTTTTTTTAGGAAAAGCTAAACACCCCTTTGAGGTCATAGGTTACTGGGGAAACACTTTTAGTGCCCCTTTGAGACTGATTGGCTACTAGGGAAATGTTTAGTGGGTTGATTAATTTATTGATACTCCTTTGAGATCAAGTGTGGCAAGTGCAAAGCACATGAGTGGAGGACCCATGTGTAGTTGGCAGGTAAGTGACTTCTATACAGGGGACCTAAGAATAAAAAAAATATTAATTATCTAACTCAATGTCTAAATGTCTTAACCCATTTGAGTATTCTTTGCACTAAGGAACCAATAAGATAGGTCATTTTTCTCTGAATATTATTGGAAACTATGCACTTGATACCATCATGTGATTTGGATTTTACTGTTAAGAAGATGAAATTCCATGCATTCATTTTTTTTCTTTTCTTTGCTTGAGGACAAGCAAAAGTTTAGGTTTAGGGGGATTTGATACATGTGTAATATGCATATATTTTATATTTAGAATTTCATTTTATTCTCATTGTTAGAGAATATCTCCTATTTAGGGAAATTAGAATAGAATAAATGTATTTAAGGAAACTAGGAAACCACATTAAGCGTTGATTTGTATAGCTGTATTTCCTTATTTTTGTATAGGTCTATGTTTCCTTATTTTGTACAGATTATATTTCCTACGTTTCCTTTATTAGTGAGTGTAAATCATGTATATAAATATGCAGTTGCTGAGGTATTTCTCCTCAAGCAATTCAGTAATCCTATTCTCTACTTTTACATGGTATCAAAGCTCACTTCCTGTGGGCCTGATAAAAGTCAGAATACTAGTTCGTTGTCCGTTGTCCCTGTCCCTCTCTAACAGTCCACTGTCCAGAAACATCCGGCCACCTGCAGTCACCGTCCGGCCACCTGCCGTCACCGTCCGGCCACCGTGAAGTCACCGTCCGGCCACCAAAACGTCAGAAACAGACACAGAAGGAGCCGATCTATTGATCCCCGAAAATAGCGCCGCCGTCTGCCTCCGCACGCGCCCTCATGCGCCCTCACGCACCGCCACCATCCGCTGTCCTTATCGGCGCGTGTAAGCCACGTGCCGCCTTCCAGGCCTCCGTTTGCTCCGCCGTCGGCCCCGTCAGCTTCGTTCAGGCCTCCTCTGTCCATTTTGGGGGTCAAATACCCCAAAATCCAGATCTCAGTCCATCGGTCTTCTTCACAGTCGTCATCATGGCGTCATCCACGTCCGATTCTGAGCAAGACGATCCTGTTCAACATGTTGATCCACGTCAGGTTCAGCCAACACCTCAAAATTCTTCCATCTCCTATAGCTTCTCAGGTACTCCTACAATCACCTTTGAAAAGCTAAATGGAAAGAATTATCTAGCTTGGTCAGCTTCTGTTGAACTTTGGTTTCTAGGTCAGGGTCTTGTTGATCACCTAGAGATGTCAATGTCTGAAATTCCTTTGGAAAATCAGAGTCAATGGAAAAAGTTAGATTATCAACTGTGTGCCCTGTTATGGCAATCTGTGGAATCCACTACTTTGATAAATCTCAGGGCCTTTAAAACATGTTTCACCTTTTGGAGCAAGGCTCGGAATTTGTTTGCCAATGATATTCAGCGTCTGTATGACTCTGCTCAAAAATTGGCATCCCTCAAGCAAACGGATCATGATATGTCAACATTTGTTCCACAATTACAGGCAGTTGTAGAAGAATTGAAGATGTTCTTGCAAGCCGACACTCTTCAGGGCCTCCAAAACAAATTAGAAAATTTGTATGTGGTAATGGCCTTACGAGCCATGCATCCCGACTTTGACCTTCTTCGTGATCAAATTTTGACCGCACAAGACGTTCCTACCATGGAAAATCTTATCACTCGCCTGTTGAGAGTCCCTCCACCCAAAACCTCTGATTCTCATCTTAACACAACTGATGGATCTGCAATGATGACCACTTCAATTTTTCGTGGAGGACGTGCAAACCGTGGAGGAAGAGGTAGTCGAGGAGGTCGTGGAGGTCGAGGGGGCAATCGTCCCTATTGCACTTATTGCAAGAGACCAGGTCACACTCAGGAGACATGTTATTCTATTCATGGTTTTCCTGAGAAAACGGTCAACCTTACTCAGTCTATGCCTATACAAGAGGATAGTAGGAGGCATGAAGTTATGACAGGAAAGCAACCTATGTCTTTTTCTGAAGATGAAATCCAAGAGTATATGAAATGGAAGGCAGCCAAACAGGATCAGTCAGCCACAACTACAATTGCTCATACTGGTAATCCTACAGTTTGTCTATCTCATACCTGTCATAATCTGACATCTTGGATTATTGATTCTGGTGCTTCTGACCATGTGTCTGGTAATCGATCATTGTTTTCTTCTCCTTTACTTGAGATTTCTCGCTCTATTACTCTAGCTAATGGTAGTAAAGTACCTGTCCAAGGCATTGGTCATGTTTCTCCCACTCAATCTCTCTCATTAAAATGTGTACTATTTATGCCTGGGTGTCCCTTTAATTTGATTTCCTTGAGTCAGCTCACTCATTCACTTAATTGCTCAGTCACCTTTGATTCTGACTCTTTCATTATTCAGGATCGCGGTACAAGGAAGACGATTGGCATAGGACATGAATCACAAGGACTCTACTATTTGAAGACCACGTCTCCAACAGTATGTGCTGCTACTGAGTCTCCCCATCTTCTTCATCAACGTCTTGGTCATCCTAGTCTACAGAAACTTCAACTTATGGTTCCATGTCTTGTAAAATTGAAGTCCCTAGATTGTGAGTCATGTCAACTTGGGAAGCATGTTCGTTCTTCCTTTCCTACTCAGGTTCAAAATCAAATAGAACCTTTTACTGTTATTCATTCTGATATATGGGGTCCTAGTCGCGTCTCTAATTCATTAGGATTTAGGTATTTTGTCACCTTTATAGATGACTTTTCTAGGTTTACTTGGTTGTTTCTAATGAAAGAACGGTCCGAGTTACTTTCTATATTCAAGTCATTCTATATTGAGATACAAAATCAATTTGGCAAATCAATTAAGATTTTAAGGAGTGACAATGCCAAAGAATATTTCTCTCACGAGTTTTCATCGTTTATATCATCTCATGGCATTCTACATCAGTCTACATGTCCCCACACCCCTCAACAAAATGGTGTGGCTGAAAGAAAAAATCGTCATCTTATTGAGACTGCCAGAACTTTGTTATTACATACAAATATGCCTCTACACTTTTGGGGGGATGCTGTTTTAACAGCTTGTTATCTCATCAATCGTATGCCTTCTTCTGTTATTAACAACCAGGTACCTCACAAATTATTATTTCCCACAAAGTCTCTATATGTTGTCCCTCCTCGTGTGTTTGGTTGTATTTGTTTTGTTCATAACCTCTCTCCAGGTACAGACAAATTGTCTCCTCGTGCTATCAAATTTGTCTTTGTCGGCTATTCCAGGCTACAAAAAGGGTATCGGTGTTATTGTCCTTCCTCACATCGTTGGTATATTTCTGCAGATGTCACGTTCTTTGAAGAAACACCATACTTCACCTCTTCCGTTGAGTTTAATACAATCTCTGATGTATTACCAATTCCCTATTTTGGTCCACCTCTGTCTCCTTTGCAGGTTTCGTCCCCTGGTTCTATCCAGCCTGGAGAGACTCAGTCTGGTACTTCGCAGCACCCTATCATCACATATCCACGAAGAACACAACAAGTTCTTCCACCAACAGAAAACATAATAGAAGATCATAGTGATTCATGTCCAACTCCAACGGCTTCTCCTATCATGACCCTACCAAAGTCCTCCCAATCAAGTCCTCCCATTGCTCTCCGGAAAGGTACTCGATCCACTCGAAATCCTCATCCCATCTACAACGTTCTCAGTTTTCATCGTTTATCACCATCATACTTTGCCTTTGTATCTTCTTTGTCCTCTGTTTCTATTCCTACAAGTGACAATGAGGCACTTTCTCATTCGGGATGGAGGCAAGCTATGATTGATGAAATGACTGCTCTTGAGCATAGTGGCACATGGGATCTCGTTCACCTTCCTCCGGGGAAGAAAGTTGTAGGATGCAAATGGGTATATGCTATGAAAGTTGATTCAAATGGATGTATTGATCGTCTTAAAGCTCGCTTGGTTGCTAAGGGATACACTCAAACATATGGCCTTGATTATAGCGACACATTCTCTCCCGTCGCTAAGATGGCTTCTGTTCGCCTTCTTCTTGCCATGGCAACCATTCGCCATTGGTCGTTACTTCAACTTGACATCAAGAATGCATTCCTTCATGGAGACCTTGCAGAAGAAATCTATATGGAGCAACCACCTGGGTTTGTTGCTCAGGGGGAGTCTGGCTTGGTGTGTAAGTTGAAGAGATCTCTTTATGGTCTGAAACAGTCTCCTCGAGCTTGGTTCGGGAAGTTTAGCACAGTGGTACAAAGGTTTGGTATGACTCACAGTGAAGTTGATCATTCAGTGTTTTATCAACATAATTCAGTTGGTAGGTGTATTTATCTCGTGGTTTATGTGGATGATATAGTCATTACAGGTGATGATCATGAGGGAATATCTCGATTAAAGAAACATTTGTTTGATCATTTTCAAACCAAAGATTTGGGTAAACTAAATTACTTTCTTAGTTTGGAGGTTGCTCAATCTAGAAGTGGTATTATAGTTTCACAAAGGAAGTATGCTTTAGATATATTGGAGGAAACATGAATGATAAATTGTAAGCCTGTTGACACTCCTATGGATCCAAATAGCAAGTTGTTACCAGATCAGGGGGAGCTCTATCCAGATCCTGGAAGGTATAGAAAGGTAATTGGGAAACTAAACTATCTTACTATAACCAGACCAGATATCTCTTTTGCAGTCAGTGTAGTAAGTCAGTTCATGCAATCCCCTTGTGTTGATCACTGGAATGCAGTAACTAGAATTCTGAGATACATTAAAAATGCTCCTGGTCAAGGTTTGGTTTATGAAGACAAAGGAAACACTCATGTTGTCGGATATTCAGATGCAGACTGGGCTGGTTCTCCCATTGATAGACGCTCCACTTCAGGTTATTGTGTCTTTGTAGGTGGAAATCTCATATCTTGGAAGAGTAAGAAATAACAAGTTGTTGCTCGATCAAGTGCTGAGGCTGAATATCGTGCTATGGCATTGGTTACTTGTGAACTCATCTGGGTGAAACAATTGCTTAGAGAGTTGAAGTTTGGTAACGTTAATGAGATGAAGTTATATTGTGATAACCAAGCTGCACTCCACATTGCGTCCAACCCAGTCTTTCATGGAAGAACAAAGCATATAGAGATTGACTGTCACTTTATCAGGGAAAAGGTTCTTTCCAAGGAAGTTGTCATTGAGTTTGTTAACTCTAATGACCAACTAGCAGACATTTTGACAAAGTCCCTTCGAGGTCCTCGAATGCAATTTCTTTGTGGCAAGCTTGGTGCATATGATTTGTATGCTCCAGCTTGAGGGGGAGTGTTAGAGAATATCTCCTATTTAGGGAAATTAGAATAGAATAAATGTATTTAAGGAAACTAGGAAACCACATTAAGCGTTGATTTGTATAGCTGTATTTCCTTATTTTTGTATAGGTCTATGTTTCCTTATTTTGTATAGATTATATTTCCTACGTTTCCTTTATTAGTGAGTGTAAATCATGTATATAAATATGCAGCTGCTGAGGTATTTCTCCTCAAGCAATTCAGTAATCCTATTCTCTACTTTTACACTCATAATATTCATGCATTCTCTAATAATTTCATGCTTTTTATTATTATTTAGGATATTATATTTTATATTTATTATTTATTAATTTTATGCATTTTTATTATTATTTAGGATGTTAGATTTGACATTTATTATTTTATATTTTATTGTAATGTGTAGGTTTCTATAAAAGAGAAGTTAAAGGGGAAACAAATCAGAAGAGTGAGAAAAGAAGAGAAAGGAAGATTTTGTTTTGATTTGAAAGAAGAAAAAGAGGAAAGTGGACAGGGGAAAGAAAAGAGGAACGTACAGGGGACCAAAAAGGAAAAGTATATAAATAGAAAAAAAAAAGGCAAAAAGAAGGGGGGAGCAGAAATTGAGAAGATTTTGGGAGAAAACATATTTGAAAGTTGTAAAGAATTACACGGTTACATTCATCATTGACAGTGTGAATTAAGTGGGAAGATTTTAATTCTTTCTTTTTAGTTATATTCTGCATTGGTAATTTGAACATGTTTAGGATTATTTCTTTGGATTTTATTTTGAACATGTCTGAGTAATTTCTTTATTCTTAGAAATTGGATTAGCCCAATTGAATATTAATGTTGATGTTTTGATTTAATCCCTTTTATTAATATATTATTTGTTTTGATTCAATTTCAGTAGTTCTTACTGCTTGTGGGGAAATTCACATGATATTAGATAATTAGGGGAAGGACTGAAAGGTGAACCCTATTATTGAAATCCTAGAATTGAAGTTAAGCTCTTAATCACGAAAGTGGATTACGTGTTAAGAGGATCCCACGAATTATCATAAAACTTAATGGGTTTATTTTGATTCAATTGCCACGAAAGTAGGGGTTTGGTCAATTTAAATATGTTATTATATCTTGAAAGGGAATAGTAATTACATTAGGGTAATTCACCTTCAAACAAATAATGATTAATAAAAATGGAAGGATCTGAATTGATATATTAATTTCAATTGTGGTGAAACCAATTCCTAAGAAGCTTTTTGAATTTGATTTCCATCGGTTTTAATTTATTGCGATATATATTTTATTTGTTTTTATTTTAATTCATATTAGTTTGTTCCCAGAGTAAAATTTTCAACTTGATCTCGTTTAGATAATTGGGTTGCAAATAACTGGTACTCAATATTATAGTCCCTGTGGAGACGATCTTTGTATTACTACTTGACAAAATCGTGCACTTGCGGTATACATCACTCCTGGCCCCTGATGGTTTCCAAGCTCTTTTCTTTAAGCAGTATTGGCATATAGTGGGTGATAATGTTTCAATCTTATTTAAGATGCCTTTACTAATGGTCAGTTTGATCCTAAACTTGTTGAGACTCTTATTGTTCTTATTCCCAAAGTTGATAACCCCAACAATTTTAAGGAATTTAGACTGATTAGTCTTTGTAATGTCATTTATAAGGTTCTAACTAAAGCCATTGTTCAAATGATTAGGCCTTTTATTTCTGAAATTGTTGGTCCTCTTCAGAGTGCTTTTATCCCAGGTAGAGGCACTTCTGAGAATGCTATCATTTTTTAGGAGATCCTTCATTCCATGCATAAGTCTAAGAAGAAAAAAAGGTGACCTGGTTTTCAAATTGGATCTAGAAAAAACTTATGATAGGGTTGATTGGCATTTTCTTAAACAAACTCTTTTGCTTTTTGGTTTTCCTCATTCAACTGTTAAATTAATCATGTTATGTGTCACATCCTCTTCCCTTGCTTTGCTTTGGAACGGTAATAAGCTGCCTGTTTTCTCTCCTACAAGAGGACTTAGGCATAGTGACCATCTATCTCCTTATTTATTTGTTATGGTTATGGAACATCTAGCCTTAAAAATCAATGAAGAGGTAGAGAATGGTAATCGGCAGCCTATTAAAATATATAAAAATGGTCCTAGGATCTCTCATCTCTTTTTTGCAGATGATATTATCTTATTCCTCAAAGGTAAGGCTTCTCAAGTTAGACTTATGAATGATACCCTAACATCTTCTTGTCAAGCTTCAGGTTTAAAGGTCAACGTTGATAAATCCAAAGTTTTCGCATTTAAGGAAGTTACTTCTAGAAAGAAAGATAAGTTTACCTCTATTTCAGGCATCATATTTACTAATGACCTAGGTAAATACCTGGGTTTCATTGTTAGGTCTAGTAAGTGCACAAACCAAGATTATAACTTCATAATTGACAGAATTAATAATAAGCTTTCCTCTTGGAAGAAGAACATGCTTAACAGAGCAAGTTAACTAACCTTGATTAAATTTGTTATAGCCTCTATTCCTTTGTATTCAATGCAAATTCAATGGCTGCCTGTGAATATATGTTCTAGAATAGATAGTGTAGCTATGAATTTCCTATGGAGTAGTAATGAGGGATGTGGCTTACATCTTATTAATTGCAAAAAGGTTACGGGATCTAAAAAGGATGGTGGTCTTGCCATAAGATCTGCTCGCAATCAAAATATATCTCTTTTAGGCAAGCTAGTTTAGGATATGATAAATAATCAAGATAAATTATGAGTTACTCTTATTCATGAGAAATACAACATCAATTATACATATTTGTATACTTCGAATAGTTTAGGTTCCCACTTGATTCGGTCCTTATCTAAAGCAAAGGAAAAACTATTTTTCTGGGTATGATTTAAGGATTGGAAACAAATCTTCTTTTTTTTATGATCCTTGGCTTAATGGTGAAAGGTTATGTAACCTTGTTGATTATGTGAATATTCAGGACACTAATCTCACTATTAAAGATGTTTTGGCGGGATGGTTATTGGCATTTGAACAGACTTGCAACAATTTTTCCAGAAAATGTTATAAACATTCTACATAAAAAAAATGTCTACCTTAATGACAACATCAAAGATAAGTTCACTTGGACAGCTTCACCAAATGGGATTTATTCAACGTCAACGGGTTACTCTTGGTTAAACATTGTTGAACAGAATAATCAACAGGATGTTCAATGGTCTTGAATTTGAAAACTCAACATACCTGAGAAGATAAAGTTCTTCCTTTGGTAGCTTTGGCACCATGCTCTTCCAGTCAAATCAATTTGTGCTTCCCTTGGCTTGACTGACTCTAGCGCATGTTCCTGTTGCAATGATCAAACGGAGACTCTAGTTCATTGTTTTCGTGATTGCAAATTTGTTCGGGAATTTTGGCAAACAATTGGGGGTACAAATTATCGAATTAATCTCTACAGAGGAATTTAGGGAGTGGGTCCGTACCAATTGCTGCTCAAATCCGGTCCATTTCCTAGGAACTCCATGGAACTTATGGCTAGCTCGTAATCAATTTGCATTAGGAGGAGTGGACTGACCATCAAACGAACAAATCTATCACAAAATCCGCAATTTAGGGATTGGCATCTTGACAGTTTTCAAGCATGAAAATTCCAATCATCCTCACCATTTTGTTTCGTGGACTCCCCTTCAGAAAGTTGTATCACCTTGAACACTGATGCAAAATATAATTTGCTTCACTGACTCCACACATGTCATCTAACTAATAGGGAAGAAATTACTTACCATAAGTATGCTTCTCTTATTTTCGAAATCAGAGATCTTCTCAAAAGAGATTGGAATGTCACTTTACATCATCTTTTGAGTGAAGGCGACTCTTGTGCGGACTTCCTTGCGAAGAAAGGCGCGCGAGATTCTTCTCAGCTTCAGCTTCTAGATCTTCCTTCTCTTGATATGAGCTCCCTACTGTTTGTTGATGCCCTAGGTGTGCAGTATGAGAGGGTTTAGTTTTTTCATTGTTTTTCTATTTTTCTCCTTTTCTGTTCTGGATTCTTTTTTCCCCATTAAAAATAATAATAAACATTCATTTAAGATCAATTTATATAAAATAAAAAATTAAAATTAAATAATAAATATTTTAGTTATTAAATGTAATTCTACATAAGTAGAAATTATCTAAATTAAAATACTAATAAAAAATAATCATCATTTTTTAAATAATATAGTATTTCATCTCATTCTATACATTGAAATTATATCTATTGTTATATAATTAATATATTTAAATATATATCTTAATATATATATTAAAAATAAATATATTAAAATATGAAGTATGTATTATATTTAAAATGAATAATTTAAATTTGATACATAAATATTGTAGTATACTTTATTTATATTAGGGATTATACATACATATATAATAAAAGACAATCATTTTGAATTTGAATTATTAACTCATAAAAATCAATTATTTTAAACATATTATTTAACTAGTAATATTTTATATAATTTTAAATTTATCATATCCTTTATATAGTTTAAATTTTGAGATAATAATTATTTATATATTATTCAAATTTTAAATTTAATTATCTATTTTTATAAATATTAATTGAGGAACATGATAATGATAAGAATTTGAATTTAAACTAAAAATAAAAAAGTATTAATTACAAACATTCAGATTTCATAATATGAGTTTTAAATAATTGAAAAAAATTTGAGGGGATGTTAAAATATCTTTGCAATTAGGTATGTGAAAGATACTCTCCAATAAAAATAAGGAGAAAACATCAAAACTCACATGATTTTCTAGTTGAGAGGGTAGGGCATGTGCAAAGTTGGTTGGATGTCTCTAGAAGGAGGGTTGAATAGAGACTTTCAAATTCGTTCCTGAAAACTTAAGATCAATCTGAGCTTGGCTCTCAAACCTATTAGCTTGGAAACTCAAATTAATTGACTTATGAGACAAATGTTATCAAAGCTCAAGTTATACAACGACAAGGGAGAGTAAAGGTGAGACTGGGTACTAGCTATATTCCTTTTAAGTTAATTGCTTATAGTATACGATTTATATTGAGATTCAGATAGTTGTATGTGTTGTAATGAGTAAGCAACAGAGATAGGAAAGATGCACACAGAGTTATTCCGGTTCACCCATACCTTGGGCTACGTCCAGTGCCCACAACCTTGTGAGATTTTCACTATGACAAATTATCAATTACAAGTATTCCTTCCTCTGCCTCTTCAGACTTACGTCTGAGTATTCTTGTCACGATGCCTCTCCAGGCTTACACTTGCTCACACTAAACTTAGGCACCTCCTAGCTTAGCTGAGACTGGGTGATTGATTGAGATTAAGTTGGTCTAGCTACTACGTACAAGGTACGGATACACAGTGAGCTTAGCTAGTGACAATCACTCCCGAAGTTACATAACAAAGATTAGATGGAAGAGATGATTGTTTTACAAGTAAGGATAGATGTATGAAAGGTGAGATTCAATGAGACTGAGATTCTTTGGATTGTGCAGTAGTGTCTCTCACTATTCAGTGTCAAGGAGTTGTTAGGGCCACAGGAAACACTAGAAGGGGGGTTGAATAGTGTTTTAATAATCTTTACAGATTTTTGGAAACCTTTTGAAACAAGCAAAACTGATTTGAAAATATTTGACCAACCTTCCGAAACTGGAACATTCAGCAACTTGCTGATGGAACTCGGAAGGTTGAAATGAAACCTTTCTAAAAAAATTTTCCCTTTAAAGAAAAGATTATTTTCTGTTCAGATTAATAAAACTCTTTTCTTTAACCCTCCATGTTTAGTTAAAACAGATATCAACGAAAAGTAAAGAGATAAGGGAAGAGAGAACTTAACACAAAGATTTATACTGGTTCACCTACTAATCCAGTGAGCTACATCCAGTCCCAGGGCAAACCACCACTGGATTTTTCAATAATCCCGCAAGATTACAACCGAGTATTCTTTGTTCTCAACTGCCTCTCCAGGAAACTCAATGAGTATTCTTTGCACACCTGGCCTCTCCAGGTCCAACAAGTATTCTTTGTTTTCAACTGCCTCTCCAGGCAACTCATAGATTATTCTTTTACAGACAAGCCTCTCCAGGCTTAACAAGTATTCTTTGTTTTCAACTGCCTCTCCAGGAAACTCATGCAGTATTCTTTTACAGACAAGCATCTCTAGGCTCAACAAGTATTCTTTTACAGTCAAGCCTCTCCAGGCTCAAACGAGTATTCTTTATTCCATCAAGCCTGTCCAGGCTCTCAGACACATAAAGTGTTTATAATATAAAGTTTAAGTTTCCTAGAAACTTAAACCAATTTGCATCTTGTACAAAGAGGTTAATGAGTACTACTCAGGATACAATAGGTGAATTCTAAGTACAAGGCTATACAGAGATACAAATATATGAATCTAAGCTCTAATGCATCTCTGTAGGTTCAGAAGGTTGGCTGGATATGATCTATGTTGAGCATGGCCAATCTCTTTTGTGAGCTTAACCATTTGTGGTTAATGTCTTGGAATTCAAGGTTGCCCATTTGGTCGACACCTTATGAATGCATCATTGGGAATTTCGGCCGACATCTTCAAAGTCTTCCTTGAGGCTATTTATATGTTCTGATAAAATATAGTCGTTGAAGATTGTTTGGTTATCATGAGAAGTGATGATTAAAGCTCTTGGAGCCGTTGTGAAATAACTTTTCTTTCGGTAGCTTCTGTCTTGAGTAGGTGTGTAGATATGAATTGATTCTGACACACAGCAGATAAGCTTAGTCTTGAGAGATTTCTTTTGTCTTCAACAGGTTGACGTTCCTCTCTTCTTCTTCTTCTTCTGTGAGTGTAAGGAGGCAGGACGCTAAGATCCATTAGACTTCTCCTTTGTCCCGTTGTGAGTTCTGCTTTTCTTCTCACTTGAGGTGCATGCCTCTGATAGCGTATTGTAGAGAAGGTACAAAGTAGGTGTTGCAGCAGCGCTGACTCTATCTCTGACCTCTATTTGCTTTTCTGTAGTAGGCTTCCTCTTTCATGTCGGGAAATGAAGTTGTGCCCGAAGGCCTTTGTTTTTCTTTGCATTAATTCAGCTTCACCACTCATGTTTGTTGGGACTTGAGTCTTTTAATATATCATTCAGATTGACTCACAAGTCTTCAGAGAGTTGCATGACGTGTCTGGCTTCTTCTTCTTCAGAGGGTTTAAATTGCCACGTCAGCAGTGAGTATGTGTTCATTAGGTTTGACTTCATTGTGCACACATACTTTCAGAAGGTTGCTTTACTCCAACATAGTTTAGCTTTTCAACTTGGAGATGCCTTCGGCAGGTTGCTTGCTTCAGCTTGCTTCAGCTTGCCTTTGCTCTTCAATAGGTAGATGCTTCTTTTGGCAAGTTCCTTTCTTCTGATGATTCTTTCTTCTCTGGATGATTGCTTCTTTCTTTCCTTGTTCTTCATGAGCATGTAGTTTGTTTTCATTTCAGCTTTGCTCTTTCTTCTTCTTCGGTAGCTTGCTCGGATGCACTTCTTCTTTTCTTCAGTCTTCTTATCATTTCTAACCTCTGTTCATCTTGCGCTGATCTTCTTCTAGGTTGATCTTCTTCTGAAAATTGCTTCTTCAGGATTCCTGAAATACACACGATAATACCTTTCTCAGTAGAACCTGTTTCTATACAATCTAATTTGTTAATCATTAAAACTAAGGTTAATGAGTCTTGAATATAAATCCAATACTTAATTTGACTCAACACGAGTCTTCCTTTTATATGCTACAGTAGGTAGTTGTTAATCTATCTGTTGCAGGTGAGAGAGAGTGTTGTACTTTTGGTTCTCACATGGATCAGAGTCTCAGTCTTAGTTTGTGAGTCTGAGTCTCACCTATGAGTCTGAGCTCGGTCAGTCTTAGGTTGACTCTTGCTTTGTCTTACACTCATCTTTGTATTTCAATGTACTTCTGAGTCATGCTCAAACAGAGTCTTTTCTTATGGTGGCACAGTGAGACGTTATTGATTGTGCTTTGTCTTAGCTTTCATATTCGTACTGAGTCTCAGTTGATCCCTGCATCTTATCTTTGTTTCTCAGAACTTACCTACAAAGTGTAGTTTAAGAGCTACACAGTCTCAACTCACAGTTAGTACAACAAATGAATTTTTAGATATATCGAGAGCACATTCATATTCTCTTAAGGTTTTATATCATTAAAACACTAGGGAATGAACTTGTCTCAACAATGTGAGTGTTTTACTCTCTAGAATAAGGTATCAAAATTATCATGTAGAGAGTTGATTAAAATCTTTTTTGAATTTTTAAATGTTATTAAATATTAATCCTTATTTTTAAAATTTATTAAAATTCAAAATATTATCCTATCGTTTTTTATTTTAGTCATTATTTATAATATAATGAATCTATATTCTTATTAATTTTAATTTATTTAATAGTTAAATATGTTTTTTGTCCCTGACTTATTTTTTCATTGGTTTTGGTCCTCCATTTTATAAAATCACGTGTTTTTAATCCTCTATCTGTAACTATACTCCGTTAAGTCACTTTCGCTACTCGCTACGACTTTTTCTGGGTAAAAATTTACAGGAAATTTCTTGCAATTTTTCTCTAGAAAAGTTATTTGTAGTAAACTTCCAAAAAAACCACAATTTTTTTTACATAAAATGCTACTATAAAATTTCTTTGCTTTACTGTAGAAAAATTTATAGTAAATTTCCCGTAAATTTTAGAATATGAATAAAATTTCTTTGAATTTGGAAAACTGCGGGAAAATTTGAAGCAAATTTCATAGCAAAATCTACAAGAAATATTGTTATGTCATCACATAACGGAATATAGCTAACAATAAGGACTAAAATCACGTGATTTTAAAAAATAAAGGACTAAAACCAATGAAGAAAATAAATGAGGGACAAAAACAAAATTTCGCTATATTTTGAGGGACCAAAAACACATTTAACCATTTATTTAATTATAACTTATTGCTACCTTCGATCCTATATATAAGAAATAAAAATGAAATTTTTTTTGTCCTATATATAAAAAACATAGTATTATTTTTAGTTGTATTAATTGCTAACTACCTTATATATCCTTAGTTTATTGTGAATAGTTAAAGAGGTACCCACTCATTCACTCATTTAATACTAAAGGTATTTTTGACAAAAAGTTAAGTTTATAGCACCATTAATTACCACTAACAGATTCTAATGCATTTCTTTAATCATGATGATTTTACTCCAATGCTTCTAATATATAGTCCTAGAGGTAATATCAAATTAACTCTCTATAACATAAATTTGAAACCTCATCTTAAAAAGTGAAAACACTCTACCTCTTAATGAATTTGAACATTCTCTCTCCATCAATTTGAATTTTTAAGTGTTAATATATGTTAATACTCAATTTTGAATTTTATTAATATTCAAAATCGCATTATATAATTTTCTACTCTAATCATTATTTTTAAAATAAATTTTATTCTTTTTTTATGATTTTAATTCATTTAATTATAATTTATTATTAAATAATAATGTAAGTTATATTTTAATAATAAAACATGATCTAATATTACATTTAAAATTTAATAATTACCCAAAATTATTTTAATTCTTATTTTTTTTAGTTTTAAAGATATTAATTTATTATAAATTTAATTTTAATTATAAAAAAATATACTTTTACCTATCTATTAAGCTTATTAATTTACTAGTTTTATTATTTTTTAGTCCATCAAAATAAAAAAAATAAAGAAAACATATGTTTTTAGCGGCACTAAAAATAATAAATATAATTATAATAAGGAATAAAACTAAAATTTACCAATTTTATAGGAGTGAAAAACATATTAAGTCCTTAATTTTTTTATCAAATATTCATAGAAAATTCTAAATCATTTTAAAAATTCTATAATTTATAATTTTTTAGATTATTTAAAAAGATAATAAATATTAGAGAAAATAACTTCAACGACCCTTTTACTTTGCTTATAGAAAATCTTTTTTTTTGGTAGAAGCTTATAGAAAATCTTATACAAGCCTTTTGTGTAAAAATTATGTGAATCTCCTTAATGTAGATTTTGATTCATCATATAAAACCGCTTTTATTTTTTCAAACCTTACACAAAATCTCTCATATTTCATTATCTATTTTGTGCTTTATTTCATTCTCTATGTAATTCTAGAATGTTGACTTTTTAAATTGACTTTCAAAATATTGATTATTTATTTATTAGAAGTAGGCTAAGAAAATAAAAGGTAATAATTGTTGAAAGAAGGCTCATGGGCCCGCCATCCTATTAGCTTTTTTACGAATAGATCTTACTGGCCTTCATGAGTAATAGGTTTTTATGTAGGTTCGCAAGTCTGGAAAGCCTTGTAACAAACCAAGCCAGACTAAGAAATAAAGTCTTGGCGGGGACTGATTCTATCACTTAGGCCCTTTCCAACAATGGTCACTTCTCAGTTAAATCAGCTTATCACCTCGCGGCTAACAGTATTAATGGGACTGTCTCCCCTATCTGGAAAAAAATATGGACTTGGAAAGGACCCTATAGATTAAGATGCTTCCTTTGGATTATCCTAAAGGGTGGGTTAAAAACTAATGTGTTTCGACACAAAAGGATGTTTACCAATTCTCCCCTCTGTACTGGTTGTGGTGCCTTCCTGGAAAGTCAATTACATGTGCTTAGAGATTGCCATCAAGCAAGACAAATCTGGTCCCTGCTAAATGTTGATTCCATTGATCCCTCTTTCTTCTCTAGGGACGTTCTGTCTTGGGTTGACACTAATAGCTCAAATGCTCTTCCTACCTCTCACCATATTCCTTGGTCAACCTTATTTGTTTCAACTTTGGCTCTAATATGGTCCTCCAGAAATGATCGAATTTTTAATGCGAAGTTTTCTTCCCCCGCTAGCGTGGTCCAATTAATTAGCTCGCACTAAAGCAGCAGAATATTGCAGAGTTTTTTCCATATAGCCAATCTTACTCAGATCTACATATTAACATAAATGCCAAGTGTTTCATACTCAGATCTGCATATTAACATAAATGCCAATCCTCATTTTCACATATATATGTAAATCTATATCCCTATTCCACATATAACCAACCACTGGCTTCACTTTTGTTATTTTCCTTTGTAAAGGCTCCACCTTAACCTTAGTGTGGAGCCTGCTTTTGTGGATGTAGATAATGTATTAAAAACAGATCAATGACACATTGATATTTACCCTAATAAATAATAATTAACAACTAATATTTTCATAATTCTTTTAGTCTTTCTTTGCCTTCTTTCCCTTTTTTATTATTAACTACAGAAAAACACTACAACTTGGGCTTTTCGAAAAATTAGATAGGAATTTGACTAGGCTACAGTGTCTAACACTAAAGTCAAACTACTATACATGCAATTAGTCAACTAGTTTCACTCAATTAGCTATCTATTGACTTTCAGAATAAACCCCAATGCCATCATCATTTTCCTCATCAGAACTAGAAGAGTTGCCTATGAAATTTACTTGCGACAGTTGAAACTTACTAATTGCATCTCTAACTTCAGAAACCAATGCAATTTTTGCAGCTTTAACTGCATCCCTTTTCTGAATGTTGCTTCCTTCTCCAATTATTTGTCCAGTCATGGGCATTTTTGACCTAGCAGAGGCTGCTCTTCTCTTAGCTTCCCTATAACGTAATTGATTGATATATTTCTCATGTTGTACCCTGTTCTTTACTTGTTTTAGAACTGGGGGGCTAACAAGATCTGGAACAGATGAGCCACTAAATCTTGAAAGGGGCTTCTTATGGCTTGAAGATGATGATGTTCCAGTGCAACTTTGCAGCAACCCTTTATTTTCCTTTTGTTGCTTAGGAGTAGAAAATACTTGACTAGGCTGAACAGCATTAGTAGAAAAATCAATGTTGGGCTCAAAAACAGAAAATATGTCCCCTTCATGGTCTTGATCAACTTTAAGATGGCGCTGTAACAGCTTCTCAATAGACTTTTGGGTAATGCAGTTCTTCTGTTTGAGAAAATTTGATCTTCTAACTGTCTTACTCTTATCAATAGGTTTGAGCAGTTTACTTGCAGATATTGAAAATTGATGAAGGGGTGATGATGATTTAATTGTCTTTGCCCTTGATCGAGTCTGAGACTGAGGTGGTTTCTTTAAGTCATGGTGAATCCTCTCGAAGCAATCTTGTTAAGACTTTCCAGAAGCAAATCTGCATCAAAATGACAAGCTATTAACTTTCAACAAGTTAACAAACTATAAATTTCCATTCATTTTTTTTAATGGTTAAATTTAGGACATATATACACATAGAAAACTTATCACATAACAATTCCATTTTAAAAACAGTTATCAACATTTCAGAGTAACACGTTTGGCCTAAAATAATCACCTAACCACTCATACATTGCTATCCTCAGCTGTCAAAGAAAAAGCAAGTTCTCAGGTGACACTTCTACAGAATCCTATTTGATTTTTAACATTCAAAAGACAGCAGAGAAAAATAGCCATAAACAAGGGTGCGTTTGATTTGCTTAAAAGTAAATTACTGATAGGCACAAAAGTACTTGTTTCATGTTTGATTCTAAAAGTAGTCATGAGATGGACACAAGTTTTAAAATGTGTAACTCAGCAACTTTTGATGTGTTGTTCTGCTTGTGCTGTAACTCAATATGCATGAAATGGACCCAAAATATATACACATAGAGAGAGAGAGATAGATACCAGTTTAGAAACATTCTTCCAGAAATGGGGGCTAGGCTTTGCAGTATAATAGGCTGTTTTCGGAGCTAATTCTTGTTCCTTGGTCCACCCTTTGGCAATTTCTTCGGCACCGCGCTTTCTCTTTGCTCCAACTTCAATCTTGTCCCCGTTTCTCACCTTCCCTTTAACCGCAATTTCCTCATCGGTAATGGCGCAATTTTCTTTCGTTTTTGCTTCACGACTCTTCACCTTCACGGATTTACAAGATTTCTCACCGCTTTGTTCCTTCGTGGGAGCTTTGTGATTGGAGAGCTTGGGATATCGTCTGAGAGCGACCCCATTGTTCAACCTGGGAGATCTTCTCAAAGCAATGGAGCAGTCTCTGGATTGAACTGAAGGTTTCTTTGTGGAATTAGGGTTGTGTTGGAGGAGGAGCCTCAGTGACCTTCGTGGGGTGGTGGATTGGGAGGGATTTCCGTTTGGCATTTTCGATCTACGACCTTAAGCAAAAATTAAACAAACAATGCCTCACAAAAATTACTAATTCGTGTCATTCATAAGCTACCATCCTTTGAACTGAACTAGATCCGAAATTACAATGTACTAAACTTTATTCCAAGCTCCAAGGCATGCAACCAACATTCATTCACAGTGAGACGTTACCAGGTACTCTAGAGGAGAGCCAATTCAAAAGGACGTTGTTGCTGAGTTGTTCTGTTCTCCATCAATGATATTATGACTGTTACAAATTTTGATGGCAGATAACAGGGATGGTTATGTTATGGATGAGCGTTTTGTACCATTTCTGTGAAAATTTTCTTTAAGCATCATTTTGGTGGAATTCATTTAATGTTGGGTTAAATATATTTTTAGTATTGAAAAAATAGTTATCATTTTGGTGGAATTCATTTTTAATGTTAAGTTAAATAAGTTTTTAGTGTATGAAAAAATAGTTAAGATTTGATTTTAATTTTTGTAATTTAAAATTGGTAGTTTTAACCCTTTCAAAATTGAAAATACACTAATTTAGGGTCCGTTTGGGGTGGTTTTCAGTTTTCAGTTTTGAAAATTTTAAAAACCAAAACCAGTTTTCAATTTCGAAAATTTTAAAACTAAAAACCAGTTTTCAGTTTCAGTTTTATGGTTTCCAGTTTCATTTTTTAATATTAGTGTTCAGTTCTATGCATTACAAGAATAATATTCTCTCCCCTCTCTCTCTCATCCGTTCCTCTCTTCTCTCTCCTTTGTTTCTCTCATGTTTCTCTCTCCTCTCTCCTATCTCTCCTGTGATTCTCGTGGTGTATGGCTAAGAATGAAGCAGGGAGCATTGACACTCAAACACCGGAGATGAAGGAGGTGGTAGCGGAGGAGAGAGGGAGATCGAGAGAGGGAGCGGAGGGATCTACTTGAAGTCGCCCGTATAGTGGGTTTGCGGTAGGGCTGAGGCTCTGTGATGCCCACTCGAGGTTGAGGGCCATGGCTTCAAAGCCGGAGGTGGAGAGGATCTCAGAGGCGTTGAGGAAGGGAGGTAGGAGGAGAGAGAAAAGAGAAGGAAGGTACGAGAAAGATGGAAGAATGTGGTGGAAGCCATTAATGAAGCTTCATCTTCATCGTTGCAGCTTTCAGAGTTGTAGTTTTTTTTTGTCCATCTTCAGAGTTTCAATTTAGAACTGCAAATCTATCTTCATGCAAAGTCTGGGTCCACCATACAAATATCACACAAACATGGATCAAAATCATAAATTTAAATAAACACATACTTTAATTACACACTCCCAATACAACTCGTTACCGGTAACAAATCTAAGCCATTAAATATAATAATAATATATCCAACGGTAATGGAAAGGTTTGGTATTATACATGACCTACACTATAAAGTATTATAGTATCGTAGACGTGGCCTAATTAATGGTTATCTTTCTTTCTCTCAAATAGTAAGGTTTTTTATGACAAAATGGGTCAAAAAACCGAGGAAAGCATAAGAAAAAGAAAATACTCTAACACCCCTCATATGCAGAGTATCTGCAGCATCATAAAGAAAAGGCACCACTGCAAAGGAAGGCAAAGCTTCAAACACCATAGAATCACCGTTCTGATCCAGTCTGGCTTTGGCAAATCAATCGGTGACGGAGTTCGCTTAGTTCGCTTCCCTGAAGACATGGGTCCAATCTCAAATAGTAAGGTTAAATGGTAAATTTATAGTTTTTTTCAAATATTAAGAAATTGTTAGTGCAGGGTGAAGACACCCCGGAAATATGCTTCGCATGAAAAGATTTTTTTTAATTACTTATGAGTCCATTTGGTTTGTAGGTGGACAAAAATGATTTTGATGGATTTATAAAATCAATGGTATGAGATGAATAATGTATGATTTACGTAACATCCTAAAATTTCTAGAACAAATAAAATAAAATAAAAAGAAGGAATAATAGTAATATTATCTTTTATTATGAATAATAATTAATTAAAATGGGATGGGTGGGTTGGAGTAGGCCCAGCCCAATTAGATAGTTAAAAAGAGAGGGGTTATCTATTTCACCCTACCCTTTCTTCAAACGTCAGATAACTAAACCCTAGGGAGGAGAGGAGCGACTCCACAAGGAGAAGGTGTCGCAGAGTAGATCATCAAGGGAGTTTTACCAACCGTTCTTGATCATCATCTCTAAGGTACGGGGGGAAGGAGTGTTGTTATATGTGTATACTGGAGTGCTTGGGTAGTGAGGGCAACCATAAGTCCCTCTAGGATTCCTAAATCTTGATTTATGAGTGATGAATTGTATATAATGTGTTGAAATACGTGATTGTCTGGATGATTATTGTCTTGTTCTTGATAAAATTGAGAGTAGGAAGCGAGATTGTCGAAAAATGGTTAAATTAGGATTTGAGAGAGATTTCATAATTGAGTCGATTGTTGAATTAATTGTAATATTTTGAAATAATTGACGAAATTATTGAATTTAATCGGTAAAAACGAGTCTAATTGAGTTAGGAACTTAAGGATTTGAGTAGGGATGGAAGAAGAGGGTTAAAAAGGGGCAAAAACGCAGGTGCAGTCGCGTATCGGGTTGCTGGTAATCGATTACAAGGGTCTGTAATCGATTACCAGGTGTTTTGGGCAGGAAATCGGGTGGCTGAGCCTCTGGTAATCGATTACAGGGGTGTTGTGCTGTAATCGATTACCAGGTTACCAGTCCTCTGGTAATCGATTACAGACAGCCTGTAATCGATTACCAGGCCTCGACAACTTTCTCGCCTAAATAAGAATGTGTTTGTTAAGGGTGCAAACGAGCTCGGAATACTATCATATAGCATATCAAACTGAAGCCCCGGATAGTAGCTTTCTAATCCAAGTGGAATCATCTCAATTGGACACCATCAACTCTAGATCTTTCCAAATTAGTGCACCAAGGTCATTAAGCTTAAAACTTGATGGCTTCAAAATTGAGTAACAGCTTCTGGTAATCGATTATAGCTGTTTGGTAATCGATTACTAGGCCAAAAATGAGTAGAGTAGAAGGTGATTACTAGGCCTAATATTCCTGTATTTGCTTCTGGTAATCGATTACAGCCTTCAGGTAATCGATTACCAGGTCCAAACTTGATATTTGAGTGTTATTTTGATGTATTGTAGTGACCAATTACTTAATTGATGGATGTTTACCTAAGACAAGAATTGTTTTGTTTAATCGATGAGATTAAAGTGGATGTGCAATGTATATTGACTGTGGCATCAGGTAGTGTTGTGTGACTATTTTATATTGATGTCTATGTGCTTTGTATTTGAGATGTGATGTGGAATGATTATAGTATGTGTCTTGTATTTGATATGTATTGTGGAATGATTAGAGTATGTGTCTTTTTATTTGAGATGTGATGTGGAATGAGTTGTAATTTAACTAAAGATCCCAATTTCTTTCCCTTTAAACTTTCTCCCATGTTTACAAAATTGAAAGGAACTTATTTATATGGTTGATGTAGGGAAAAGAAAGAGCATAGTGAAAATGACATTAACAAATAATGGTGAAAAAATGTAAACAGAAATGACATATTTATTCAAAATCTTAGACAGAGTGATCAACACAAATATTATAAGAAAAGGGCTCTATGCATAATATAATGTAGTGGTTAACGATGACAATTTTCAAAGCAAGTTATGAAATAGGTTAAAATATAAAACAAACGTAAAAGAAGCAACCTAATTTCATTGACAAAAAGTAACTAACATTTAATATCATGAATGACATAAAATGCCAGATAAAATTTATGGAATGGTCAATGTTAATCAAGTAAAAAAAACCCCATATATAAGCTACAATATATAATTTCAAGAGGAATTTTAATTTTATAATGATACTCATAACCAATGACAGAACACCGCAGGGAAAAAAACCAAAAGAATATCAAGAAACAAAAGTAACTTCCACCCTTGTTCCCTCAAGTTGTTTGACTGCTTGGAGTAGTTGTTTTTACCCAGCCAATGAAATGCTCTTATGTTGTATGCATTTATGTAAGTTATATATTTGCATCCATTAAAGCATATGGGATTAGTGGATGAATGATTTACCTTTTGCAAGGGATACCTGCTTTCCCATTATGCCAAGCCCCACTCAAATGATGAAAGAACCTTTACTATTTAAATAATCCAATAGTGAACAATAGGTCCATTACATCAATAACTAAAAAATTTGCAAAGAAGCAAATAATATTGTTATAGCAAAAAAATTTGAGAATGCAAATTGTTTCAATGAAAAAGGGAAATCAAATAAGAAATTTGAAACCATAAGTTCTCAAATAATCAAATAAGCAATGCCAAAAGCATAAAATGGTAAATCAAACATGATAAGTAAGCATGCAATGAAAGATCAAATAAAATTTAGACGGTAATAATAAATGAAGAGCA
Source organism: Sesbania bispinosa (assembly GCA_026901365.1). Classification (NCBI taxonomy): domain Eukaryota; kingdom Viridiplantae; phylum Streptophyta; class Magnoliopsida; order Fabales; family Fabaceae; genus Sesbania; species Sesbania bispinosa. The sequence goes on along the minus strand of QLOH01000410.1, from coordinate 879,117 downwards.
TGTAATGAAAGAAAGTTGACATACTTGATATTTTTCTTCCAATGCTAGCAATTTCATATTCAACCCTGTAATGAAAAAAAAATGTTTTATAAAAAATGATGCTTCAATCGAAAATATTAGAACCTTGGTCAAAAGACATTAGTGGCACAACACATATGACATTAACAATGTAGATTGGAAATATCAAAAGACATCAGTCATTGACAAAAAAAACTTAGTTTTCTAATTAAATAACATGAAAAGAAGCATTAAGTTTCAATTCAAAAATGAATTGAAAGCAAATGACAATAAGCTACAATCAATTGAAACAGAACTGTCATACAGGACATGACAATAAATTACACATATATCCCATTCTTTTTTCTTTCCCTTTCTTATCTCCAAAAATTATAAAAGGGACAAAATAAATTAAAGGACCACAAATTCCTCACCACTTGCCAAGATTTATGGAAATACAAAAAATCCTCACAAAAATATTAACTCCATTATTTCTGCTTTTACAACTGCCTAAAAATTATTAGATTTTGAATCTGAAAACGTTGTTTTTAATATATAGCACAAAACAAAGAAAAATAGATAACCCTTGCCTCCTCTGATTTCTTTTGCCACAGGTGTGTCAAGAATTCACATGAGTTAAAATCCAAATTCTTCAAATTTTGATCTTATGAAGTTATTACCTTTGCCTTGATGGACTATTGACAGTAAAAAAAGCATAAAAGGGTAGTCAGAATTAAGGAGTGAAACTAATGTACATGCAATCATATCACAAATGAAATAAACCTTACAAATATTTGGTCCATTAACATTTTAAAATGAAAAATTAGGGTCAATGCCTAAGGACATGAAACTGAATGCTATAAAAGAAAATAAATAGTAAATACAAATAATTTTAGAGATAGACATCATCAAGAGGTTGCTTTCTAACGACTGTGACCTAACAACTCATCTACTCTTTAGGGAATTGAATATTGCAATTAATACCTTTATTGGCTATCCATCTAATCAAATACACTCTCCATACTTCGAATAGCATGTTATCAACTCCTAAAGTCAATGGTTTTCTAAAAGACCTTTTGTAACGTCCTAATTTCTTAATTCAAGAAGAATGTTCGTTGGAAACATTATTCCGAATTTTTGAAATCATTTCGCGCATTTCGTGTATCGACATACAAATCACACAATGCTTAAGCAATCCAACGTTTGCTTAGGCTTCCACAAAATTCATACATCAAAATTTTCAATATTGATTCTTAATTAAGAACCTAGGGAAAGAACCTACACTTTGGAGTGTTATGGTCCATAAAACTCCTACCGGAAATCCGGCAGAGTTTCCCCTGAAAATTGGACATTTCCCAATTTTACAACTTAACCTGAAACTCAGAAAAGTACCATTACAGTTTATAATATCACCATATAGTATCAGTCTACAATAAGACCTCCATGGCCAAACCAAAGTCTCTACATTAATACATCAATAAACTTCTAATTCACAAATACCATCCCTAACTCTTTACTTCCGTTGAGTCCCTACTCTTTCGTCAAAATACTGTACAACAACCTGCACAACTGAAAGTAATTCCCACAGCATGGGATGCGACTACGCCCCAGTGAGTGAGGTAACAGTGTGTGCTGTGTAGGGAGGCATAACACATAATATACAATAATGTAGCATACTTAATTCATTTGGAAAACATTCCAAAACGGCAATACAAGGCACGTGATATAAATCATTCAATGACAATTATAAGTGCAGTGATAATCTAGCGTACTTATTCTGAAGTGTTTCGCTTTCCCCAACACCCAAGGGTTCTTTTCTCTGTCACGTGCTTTGAGCGCTCGGCCATGTGACCAAGGACCGTCATCTAGGACCACCCTCATTGAATTTTTTTTATCATCAAACATGCGTGATTAATTTTTAATTGAGGAATCCCATATACCCCTTGGCCTAGAGGTACATGGAATTGCCTCTCTTGCAACATGAATCCAAGGATCGGAGACAAAAGTCTCATAAACATGAGTCCAGGGATAAACCTCATTAATTCACATGAGTCCAAGGACCGGAGACAAAGTCTCAAAACATGAGTCCAAGGACCAACCTTATTAATTCACATGAGTCCAAGGACCGGAGACAAAGTCTCAGAAACATGAGTCCAGGGACCAAAAGTCTGAGTGTGTAACATGATCAATTTAAATATGAAATCCAAGGGCCCAAAATAATTCTTTTCAAACATAAAGTCCAAGGATTCAAAAGTCATTAATTTCAACATGAGGTCTAGAAGACCCAAAACTCTTCCTTTCAAAAACATGAGGTCATAAGACCCAAAATCCTTTTTTTTTCAAAAACATGAGTACATGATTTCATGAGGATAATAATACTTCCATAAGCATGTACACATGCATAATCAACAATTAATTCAACATTCAACATCAACAATCCAACATTCCATAAAATTCCCAATTCCTCTAATCTAGGGTTTGAGCAACCAAGTCATACTTTCAATTAATCCAACAATCCACCCTAGATTTGCATAAAATCAACTCTAATCAACAATAATAGCAAGGGAAGGAAGAATAGGGAGCATACATAGGAGAACAATCAAGAATACAAGTGAATGAGAACCACACTCACCTCAATGGAGAACCAAGGAGGAGGAGGAATGGAGAAATGGAAGAATGGAAGGGAAGAAGATGAAGATCCAAGATCAAGAGTTGGTGGAGGAGCCTCCAATCTAGCTCCCCTTCTTCTCCTAGCTCCTTCTCTCTCTAAACCCTTCTCCCTCTCTCTAGAACCCTAAGGAACGGAGGAAAAATGAGAAGAGAAAGGGGAAAACGCGTTTTAAAAAGCTTATGTCGCGCGCACGCTTGAGCGTGCCCCTGGTGCAACGCTTGAGCGTGCGCAATCAGAAACCCCCTATGGTTCTGTCACACGCACGCTTGAGCGTGCCCCTGGTGCAGCGCTTGAGCGTGCACAACCAGAATCCAATTTTATGGTTTTTTTTATGCTTTTACTCATTCCAAGTTTTTCTAACCCCCTAAACCTTCCCTAGAAACCCTGAAATCAATTTCTTATCCTATCTAATCACCAAATACAATTTCTTTGCCCCTAAAGCCTATTTCTTAACCATCTTAACATACCTGATGACCAAACTTAGTATGATATGCCTCTAAGGTAAACCTACGGTCACTTGGGACTTGATATTGGTTTCTCCTCCTAAATTTCCTTAACACTCATGAATTCCTAACTAAATCTCCTATCCCTTCCTTAGAATTTATTCCCCTCCTAACTCTCCTCTAAATTCCACTTAAGTCCATTTTTTTTGGGATGTTACACCTTTAGCATTCCAATATGTTACCAACAGATATTAACGCCTTAGCACATGTATAATCCCCCACCAAGGACTCTAAAAGAGTACTTCCTAATGACTTATAACCATAAGTTTCAATTAATGGATTGAGCTCATATAGTCTTCTAGTAAGTGCAGATAATATATATTAGATAATATAATTAAGAGAATTGCAATCAAACTCAAAGTGGACTATTTTTCTAAAAGAAGAAGGGTAATAAAAGGGCAATAATGCAAACCTGTTGTTTCCTATCGTCCCTCATGCAAGGTTTTCTACAAAATAAAAAACCAATCAAGGTATGAAATAGGTTAAATATAAAATAAATAATTAAGCAGCAACCAATTTCAATGCCAAATTGAATTTAAAAACCAAACCTTGTATGTTTCTCTTTGTTAGACATTCAATACAGCCTCTATCTGTAGCAATGGCCAAATCTTGGAATACAATAAAGCTGATTAAAAATTATAAATTATAATATATTAGAGAAGCAAAATAAAATTAGGAAAGGCTTATTAATATACTAATACATTAAAAGAAGCACTCAGAGTCACTGTAGGATTACATTCACTTCAAGTCAAGCCTTCACACTCAGTCAACATAAGAATAAGAATCACTTTTTAACAAAAAAAGGCATGATAGATATAGTCTAAGAAGTATTTTATTAATTGAATAAACCAAAATCATTCTAATCATTATTTAAGCAAGAAAAAGTATTGTTCTAAGACATTTCATTTCAAACAAATAGAAGAACCAAAATCGTTCTGATCATAATTTTTCCAATCCAAACATTCCTCATCCCACTAAAGCCAGCATCAAAAAATGAAGCTCTAAATCATCCAAATTAATCAAACAGAGCACCGCAGAATCATTTAAAAATGACAAAATTAAAAAAAATGGATGCATTCTACATTCAACCAAATAAAATAGATGGAAATGATTATAAGAAAGGTATATTACAAAATAATTTATAGCAATAATTCTTAAATTATATCAACAAATCAATAAATCTGGTAACTAAATGTAAATATTTAATTCAAAATTTAAAAATTTTAAATTAAGAATACCCAAATCGAAGAACGAAAACAACCTTAAACGAAACAATCAAAATTCATAAAAACAATGAGAAATGATGAAGAAATTACCTCCTTCTCCTGCGAGGGCAACAGAAGTATGACCCAAACCTGAAAAAAATGACCGGAAGACAGCGTGAACGGGGAGGCAGGAACGATTCATGTTGAAGACGAAAAAGGGGAGGCAGAAGAAGAGGGACGAAGACAGTGTGAAGGAAAAAAAAGTCTGAAGAAGAATCGATACGACAGGGAGATAAATAGGGTAGCCGAAGAAAAAGAAGGAGAAGGAAATAGGAAAAAGAACCCACAACAATCTATTTGCACCACAACCATCTTCCTGTAAAAGGAAAACTTAAGTTTCAGTAAATAACAGAAACAAAAAAACAGGGAGAGGAGAACCCACCTGCGTTAGCCACCATCACGGCCACCATGGCCTCCAATCTCATGGCCAGACCGAGCTGCCGCCAGTCCGGCACCGGCGCGGCTAAACCTAACCGCAGTAATAACATGCAACTGCACACCTTAGCCGGAGGGAAGAAAAGAGAGAAGTGAGAAAATGAAACTATGGTGACCATAAGCAAAATAGAAACATGGTGTTTTTAACAACAAATTTGGAAGAAAAAAGATTAACACGCAGTGAAATAGACTTCTGGAGGAGGAGAAAGGACATAGATAAAAATAAATAATAAATAAATGGATTAATTTCAACCAAAAAAAAAGAAAGGAGGTGTCGCATTGCACAGAAGATGATTACAACTTTAAATTTTGAAATTTCAATTTGAAAGGAAAAATAATAGGGTTATGTTATGTGTCATTCTATTATTGCTAACTATTTTCAATATGGGAAAGGAAACCACTCATTAATATTGTTTAGTGAGAAAAGAAAAAAAATGAAAATAAAATAATAACATTATTGGAAAGGGAAATCTGTAATTAATACGGAACAGATTCTCAGTAGAGTTTTAGAAAGACATGAGTGAAGACTTCCTTCCTTTTCTTTCAATATTTCAACCCATTTCTCAATCTCACTAAATAAAATTTAAATTTTAAAATTTGAAATCAGTTTTTTTAATTTAAAAAACTAACTAAATTAATTAAATATATAATGACAGGTTTGACCTCAATTTTGGCAGGAAAATACTACTATAGACTCATCTCCATATATATATAAAAATAAAGATTTGTTTTCAGATTTTTTAATTTAAAGTATTTTAGTTAGTTTTTTAATTCACTCCACTGATGCTCCACGGGAATAGATGTGACTTTAAATATTTTATATGGGTTGTGCTAACGAGTGCCATAAGGGCATTGGTTAAGGATCCATAAGGAGAAGATTTTTATTGGAAATAACCACAATAATTACATCTGTAACATTAAATATTACACACTCTAATAAAAATTTTCCACTTTTGGTTCCTTAACAAGTGCCCTTATGGCACTCGTTAGCATTTCCCATTTTATATTTGTTTTCATATACAATGTTCGTCCATTTTAATTTTTAGATTTTTTAATTTAAAGTATTTTTCTTAAAAAAACTATTCCAACATTTTAGTTAATTGAACAGTTGTATTGGTAATGGTTAAGCAACCATTAATAAGTAGTGGAAGTAGCTATTATGAATTTAATTTTTCAATGGGTTCACAAATTTCCAAACCACTGCTTTTCAAAATTTGAAATTTGAGTTATGATGATTTAGAGGGAAAAAAATCAAAAAAAATATAAAAAATAGTTATTTACAATTTTAACCCTATTTTTAACGCCAGAATTTGCTTCTCACTACTCTCCTTTAGATATAATAAAGATAAAGATACCCGAACACGTGGGTTGAAGAGCGAAACTTATTTAAATTTTATTTAGATTGACCTTAGCAATTCCCCTAACCACTTTAGTTAAACTCATTTTTACATCTTTGTTTAGCGTATTCTTGAATATTAAAAGTTCTTGGGAAAATCATAATCATTGAAGGTCAATAATATAGTTTATTTCCAAATAAAAAGGTGCAAAGCATAATGGAAAAGTATTCTTTTGTATGAAATTATAAAATTTCCTATAGATCTTGATGCATTTGCTTCCTTGAAATTGAAAGGCTTTTATAGTATGCTGGAAATAAACTAATGAAAGATGAATAGATAGAACGTTAGTGAGAATTTTGAATCTTCCCACCCATAGGCTGATATTACAAAATAATAATCATAAGATCATGCCATATTTGACTGTCCTATCGAGAAACATTATCCAGGCAACTAAAATCCTAATAATATAATAAGAGGAGTACAACAATTCTTATACGTTGGAAAATTGAGGATAATCATAATTCAAGCAAAGACCTTCAAGTTTTCCTCTTAAACTCCTTCCCCGTTTTTTTTTTTTTTTTTTGTCAACAACTCCTTCCCCTTTTGAAATAGTAGCGGGAATGAAATGAAAATAATGTTTTTAGAAAATGAACAGGCCGGCCCAACATATTCCTAAGCCTAAAGTGAATTTTATGATGAGACATTTTTTAATTAATAAAAATATTGATTAAAATATTTTATTTTTATTTAAAGTTTATTTTTTGAGGCTTTTGAAAAGAAAAATTATTTATTAAATTACTATAATGAATTTTATTTATCATTTTTTTTCAATCGATAATAAAGCTAATCCATTCAATCTTTCTAGGGACATTGTTGATCTTAAATAAGATTTTATTAATTTTATTTTTAAAAAATTTATTTCCGCTAAAGCAACAATTACTGAAATTGTTAACATGACTTTATAAACAATATATGTATTTGGAAAAGAATCTAGTCTTTTTACATAATTAAGTATATTAATTGGTGTGTCATTTTCTACTTGTATAATTTCTTTTAAAATGTTTAATTCTAAAAATAAATCTAATCCATCACAACTTCACATGCTTCTCTCAAATCTCAAGAGATTAAATTCTTCAAAAATATTTATTTCCATTGCATTGATTATTAAAATAATAAATAATTAATTGAAGGAAATGAAATATATAATACAATTATAAAAAATGCTTACTATTTCTAAACCCTAAAACAAAAATAAGTTTAAAAATATTAAGTGCAACTTGATTTGATCATAACTTACCCCGAAAACCGAATTGGTGATCCTTTTGGCCTTTTCTTTAAGCACACGTACAGGTACAATTCATGTACATAATAATCAATATAATAATCATACTTTTATTGTTGAGAATTGTAGAAAAGTTTTTAAAATAAATTTTAACAAATAATATTTTAAACTTTCACAAGAACCCTAAACTCATTCAGTTCTCACCTTTTAAGACCAAAATGCGATTTGAGTATTTGAATTATTGAATAATTAAGATAGCTGATAACGAGGTTGTTGTTTTGTTGATCAAGGAATGTTGTACTGACGCAAATCGATAGATGTTAATTGTTACCCACAAGTCACAAATATTGTCACAGTGGGAGAAAAGAGTGACTGTCAAATAAAAAAAATTGAGTCTTATTCAATCGATACAATAGAGATCAGAGAGTGAGACACAGAGAGCCAGAGAGAATAGATTAGGGAATAGCTATATTAGTAGGGGAAAAGTCATGAAGAGAGAAATAATAGCTGATTGATGGAACAAATCACTATTAATTGGAGAAAGAATTCTTTACCATAATTATAATTTACTTAAAATATAATTAATATTTATAAGGAGAGAGAAAATCATGATAAAATGAGGCTTTTTTTCCAAGAAAATTATTCAGTTGCCGTTAATAATGTAATATTATTTTTTATAAATATTAGTAATAAATATTTTTTTGGGGCCTATAAATGAGTTTTTTTCCTAAAGCGAGTGCTTTAGCAGCTTGTGGGTTGGGCCGACCCTAAAAATGAAAAGAACAAAAAAAATGTTATAGTTACCGATGAAATTTCCACCCAAAAAAAATGTTTCCACCAAAAAAAAGTTACTGATGAAATGAATTCATGAATTCACCTCCACAATGGCTTTCTATTTTCCTGTGCTGAAATAGGTGAAAGCTTTTTGTGAGTAAACAAATTGATTTAAATTAGTAGTCTAACACTGTTAAGATGAAAATGTTAAGATGAAAATTTAAAGTATGTGATAAAAATATGAATGCTTGATGTTATAGCCTCATGCTATATTGGCAAAATATAGAGCTATTATTGCTTTGTTTGGGCATAAAACTTCAACTCTTTACAGCATGCCTCTTGGAAATATATGTAATAAATTAATAATAAATAGAAGTTATGAACTTGGATGGATTAATTGGAAGAATGGGAAGGGTTTTTGAGATTTTGTAATGGTAAAAGGATGGGTAGAATATTAAGGAGTAGGTTGTGTTTGAATAGATGCAAATATAAACTATGGATGATGGATGGGATTATGGAGGAGTTCCACATTATATTACTGATGATGAGACAAAAATGTATTTAAGTGACAAAATATTGGATGAGATAACATTGCATGAGTGGGGTATTCTATTTTAAGATATTATATGGATATAGATGTCAAGATTCTACATCAAGTAGGGTTATAAAGGTGTTTACATGGTGTAATTTGAGTTTAAAGTAAAATAAAATTCAAACCATACCAATTTGATTAAGTCCAAGTGAGTTGATTTATCGAATTAAGATTAAAAAACAAATCATTACTATGTTTTAGTCCTCGTATTTAATCTTTTTTATATAAAATTAAAAAATTTATAATACTGCAAACTATAATATTTATTCTTCAATGGTTTTAAACAATAATTAATTCTTTATTCTCCAAATATTAATTAAAACTTAATTTTTTCTATAATTATTAAGAAAAGTTTAAGGTGCATAAATTCAAAAGTTTAGAAGTAAAAATTGATCAAATGAACAGGTTGATTCAAGTTGAAAAAATAATAAATCCAATAATCGAAATAAGTACAAATCCAATTGCACAAAACCAATTTGATTTAGTTTGAATTATCGGATTCTATCATATTAATCCAATCCAATCCAATGAACATTTTTTTACATCGTGCCGAAAAAACAGCCCTAGAGAAAGATTGCTAGTAAAACTACGAAACTTGTTAAATAAAAAATTATGAAGTAAAGCTATCACTAATGGAACAAAATTGATTATGATAACACAATACATGATTCTGGATCCCAGCCATGGAGAGACAAAAAGCAAAACAAGAAGAAAAGGACTTTTATCCCCACGAGGCATCCCCCTCAAGCTGAGAACAATTCTCTCGGGTAGCTTATGTCCCGTAAATATGTCTGTGAACTGGTGCGGTTTCTAAGCTTTTGACTACTTCCAACCAGGGTTTGTCTATCATAAAGAAGGAATTTTTTGAAATATGGGCTAAAAATAAAACAGGATTCTCTAACGGCAAAACGTCAAAGTTCTTCCTATGTTTAGTCCTCTTCTTTACATTAATATTTTGTAAATTCCTGGTAATTGAATCTTGAGTATATAGCATATCACTGTCGTCTTGCTCCACAGGCAACCCAAAGTCAATCAAGCACATTGCCCTGAAGATAGAATAACTTTCAACGATGAAAAAAACAAACAAAAGTATAAAAATCATATTACCATTATCAGTTTCTATTTCTAGCACTAGCAGCGAATGGTTAATATATCACAATTCTGAAAAAAAAAAAAAAAAAAAAAACTGATGTAGAAGGGTTAACTTTCAGAACATCACAATTCTCATACCAACAGATGTAGATATTACTAGTCACAAGTTTCAAATTAATAAATGATTAGTTTCATACTACAAAATAACCATTTTTTCATGTCTTTCTCTCATTAGATTTTGGTAATTTCACAAATGCAAAATGTCTCCTTTATATTAAAAAAGTTGGGAGGGGGGCATACCTGGAGCTATAAACAACAACCGAAGACGAAGTTGCTGAGGGAGGGAATGAGAGCCCAATAACTTCACCAGGAAATTCCTGGTATCTCCTGGGAAGAACAAATGTGTGCCGCATTGACCATTCTCCCAACTGCCTGGCCTCTACATCAAATGCATAAACTTGATTTGAGGAAGTTGTAACTATCAATACATTGTTGTTCTGGGGTGGAAATCCACCAGCTGTAACAGAGGCACCATCTAATCTTGAAATGAACCAGTGCTGCCTGTTGCACAAATATGTATATTTTACAAAATACAATTACATAATATGAATATCAAATAATTCACGCTATAACTCCAACTTCCCGAAGTCAAAGAGCATGAGAAAGAGGGGAAGAAAAAAGGATAATTAGGGGTCCCTAGGCATTACTTTAAGTTAATAATTATCAACAAACATTCAATCAAAACTCTCTGAAGGTTGTCATATGTGTTTGTCCGTGTTCACTAGAAGTTTGTTTTCTAATTTTCAATCTTCTTAAGCAAAAAATAGATGTCTTAGGTCTCTTGGCTACCCTGCAGCAAAGCAACTACAATAATGGATCTCCTGAATTAAAAAGGAAAAGTTAAGCAAATCAGAGACAATACCTTAGTATCTCCAAGTTGAAAACATATATATCCCCAAAGCAGTTCACGGCTGCCAACCACTGCCTATCAGAACTGGTAAACAATCTTGTTATGGGAGGTTCGGTTGGTGGTAATTCCTCATCTTGCAATTCTCGACTGGGTGTAAAAGTATGCACTAGTTCTGAGCTATTGACATCCACAACCTATAGCAATCAAAAGCAAAGAGTATCAATAAAACAAACTAAATAGATTTTTAATTCAAAGATATAGTATTTTTAACCAACCCTTCCACTTTGGAAACTACTAACAAGCAAATCCACCAAAAGAGGAATTTAGAAGTTGATTATATAAAACCACTTTGAATTAAGCCAAGCTTTAATTCTAGCAACAAAAAACAATAATGACAATGGCATTTTGAACAGTCTTTAAGTACCAAGATTTACCCAAGGTTCAATGGTACAGGATCCAGAATAACAAAAGCAAATAATGCACAGCATGATTATCATAAACTATGGAGTGAAGTAACCATAGGTCACACAAGTCTAGAAACTCATCAGAAAACAAGCAAAAAAGATCGCCTTTTGATTTAACATACTTTACATAAACCATAATGGAGATGTAGTATATTGTTAGCTTACATATATCCTTCTATCATTCCCAGCTACTATCAACCAAGAGGAGTCTTGAGTAAAAATCATAGAATGGGCAAATGGTAATCTCTGAGGAAGTTTCCTTCTATTAACACTCCATGTCATTTTTCCAACTTCACACCTCTTTAATTCAAAAAGACTAGGTTTCACATGATCAGAGTATGAAAAAAGCACCCCTGAATTAGCAATAGTGCTGCAAATTATCTTACGAGATGCCTTGCTCTTGACTCGGGCAAGTATTTCAGTCTTTGCAAAGCCTCCACCTGTGTGAACATTTTTGAGTTGTAGCAAATGAACATCTATCCAATCCGAAGACTGAACTAAAAGCATTGATGATTGATTGAAGGCAGTATTAAGAACTAGTTGAATAGGTGTTCTCTGAGGTGCAGGACAGATATCATGAGGAGAAAACTTCGTGAATTCTTTCACAGGGTATGCAAAGAGTTTTGTGTCATCTCCTGCTGAGATAAGCATGGGAACCCCCATATGAGCCCACTTATGGTAACTAAACTCAACGGGCTTTTCTTTACGTCGAGCTCTTTTGATCCTCTCATCTGGCAAAGTATCTATTAAACAAAAGACCTTGGCTGAGGAACAGAAATGCCAAATGCATTTATAGCAACAAAGAATACAACACATTTAAGCTTTTCTACAGCAAAGAAATGTATTTTTCTGGACTCAAGAACTTTTGGTTAAGCAAAAAGATTGACCTTTTAAAAATAGCACCAAATAAGAATTGTCTCTCTTTTAAAAAACAAAAAAAAATGGTCTTTTCCGAAAAATGCTTTCTTCACACCCAAAGAACTTCCAGATTTTGCAAAAATAAGATCATCCAAAAACTCTAATACAATTCAGAACAAATATCAAAAATTTTATGAACAATATAACTTTCAAACAGACCTTCTTGACTTATCGGTACAGCAACAGTTAAGGCCCTAACATCATGTGTATGAGCCCTTATATAATGGACATAGGTCCACTTCTTCATCGCTGAATTGATATCGTCGGACGACTCTGACTGGCTAGACAGCTTATAAAGAATAACCTTCAAATAAAACAAACTAAACCAACATTATTATAATTCACTTGGTCAACAGACAAAGTATAGGATAACATTGCACATTATTGGGAAGAGCCAAAGAGGAGCAACAGACAATAAATTAATGAAGAAATAGTAACACTGCTACAAAATATTGACTATTCATTATTCATAATGACATTCTTAAGAATATGCAATAGACAATGGACCTCCACCAAGAGCAATTTAAGATAAAGAGACACAATTACATTTTAAGCATAGGGAAGACACAGCATATCTGCATATGGCACACTAGATATTTTAACTATATGGCCAAAATACTTAGTTGTTATAAATAAAAATAGAATAGAAATACATTACAAATTGAATTAATGATCTGTTACTACTTACTAGGTTTCATTCTTGTTGCACTATGTATCACAGTTACATAAAAGATTGAGATAGGGAAGTAAAACAATGGTTGAGGTTGAAGATGGCAGTTCTTACTCTTTCATAATATGAAAAAGTGATAAATCCGCATTTACAGAGGTTGGAAAGAGTGAGAATAAAGAAATATATATTATATATGCTTAAATCTTTTTTTCATATTTGGTATCACACAATCTACTAATTTAAAGCTACACAACTTAGCATGCTCATCTAAGCTGCCAATTAAAACTGTCTCACCTCACTAAATAATTTTATTACATCTCTCCATCCCCATAGCTCAATCTCCAAAAATAAATATAATGAATGGAGTTTAAGACATTTCCAATAATGCTGCAAGCCTGCAACCTTGTTTTACTCAACAAAACCAGCCTATCTACAAGGCCCCTTGACAAAATGTAATATTCAGCATTTCACATATTGGCCAAGCATTACCAATGCTAAGACAGTACAAATCATGTAAACTCAATACTTTCTGACCCAACTCATCGTAAAAACTGCTTTAATGATGGCCTCAAACCACCTCATAATAGAAACAATGTGTGAAAAATACTATATTTTGTGAACATTATCACGGTTTTTTACTTTTATTGACAAAATTAAACATCCAAACATTAACCCAAAGACAAAGATCATAATAGCTTTCAATTCCTGGAGAAAAGAAGTTGGAATCCTCCACACGAATTCTCCTAACCATTCACTCTATCTAAAAGGGTAGAACTACCTCTCTATTAGTCCATCTCAACCATATATATTTTTATAATTTCTATTTCAACTTGTGATTTTTGGTTTCCCTCTTATTCTCAATTTTAAACTTTTAATTCTATATGTACATTACCAACAGCAAAACCATCATATACAGTGCCATATAGCAACACTTCAAGCATCTTAATTCAAAGAAAAAAATGCTCAAAACAAAATATACAAAGCCATTACTTCACTTGAACTTGATATAACTAATATGTACTAGAACTTGACCTCAAAAATATTGGTAATTATAACTGTATGACACAACTAATAAGTAATGTAAAAAAATTACCAAACAGTTAACAAAGTTTTGTAATACAGGATTGACAAGGAAAAATATCATTAACAGCTCATTGCAATGTGAAAAAGATTAGTTACTACGGTTTCTAAGAACTTACAAACTGTGCAACTCCATACCTGGCCATCAGAACCAGCAGAGAACACCCTCTCATGACTAGGGGCTGCTGCCAGAGCATTTACATCTCCCTTGTGTAAAGAATGTGCTTGCAAGAGAGTTCCATGTTGGCTGTCCCAAAACTGGACACCACCACTGCTGTCTGCACTAACAAGCATCCCAGACCTAAATAATAACCAATCAATCAGTAACAAACGTTACAAAAAGGTAGAAAGATCTCCAGTACCAGAGTCATAACAATATGTGAATATACATATTACTAATTTCAAAGGAAGCTCAATATGAAGATGCCTTCATTGTCACCTTAAAGACAGTAATGACCATATACAAAGTTCATGTCCACTGCCCAAACCTCCAAGACCAGCTGTAATTCTATAGATTTCATTACCCACTATAGCATCCCAGCATCGTACTATCCTATGAGAAGACAGAGAAGAAACATGTGTAAACATATTTAACCAAATAATATCAATTAAAAATAGGTTGATTATGCTGTTGGATCTCCTTCATTTTTCTTTTTTTTTTTTTGAAAATTAAGCATACATACTTGGTTTCTGGTAAAAGAAAATAGGTCATAACTTCCTAGCAACTTTACAAGTGACAGAAGATTGTAGTCACACAATGATCTATTACCAATCACAGCATTGATACATACCCATCACTACTTCCTGAATATATGAATTTAGCATCTGTACTCCAAGTCACACTTAAAACTCGTCCTGAAAACAATACCATAAAACATCCTCTTAATGAGAATCAAGCATAACAGAAAGAAAACTGAGACAAGGAAAATAATTCAAAGGAAGAAAATCTCACCTTTGACTGGAGGCAAGGATTTTACATATATAAATTCATCTGCATCAGATATATCATAAATTCTCAGACACCCATCATCATAACCAATTGCTACACGTGGATACTCAGTGGCAGAATGCTTCAAAGGATCAGCTGAGTCGGAATCCTCATCACTTTCACTGTCCTCATGCTCATCAGAACCGTGGAATTTACTCACATATCCATTTCCCATATGACCACCATTTGTTTCAGCATTTGTTATGTCAGTTTTAGGCGGAGCCACAGCCATTTGCCATATTGAGACACCGTCCGAATCTAGCACCGTCTGTGAACGCATATCATATTAGGCAAGACATATAATAATAAACACATAACGACAAAGCACTGATCATTCAGAACACTCTTTCAACAACATTATAAATATTACACTGATGAGAAACTGAAAACATTCAACACTACCAGACAAGAACTATGTTTAGCTGTTCCAAGACTAAAAATGTCTCCAATTTCATGTTTCTATTAGTACTAGCATCTATTACACACTACGACCCCAAAAAAAAAACTTTTTAAGAGTTTTCAAACTTTAGTTACGCGATGTCACAAAATGCAAGAGGCTTATTACAAAAGGGAAGAATATGATACCGTCTGCTTCAAGTGGAAAAGATCCCACCTAGAAACTGAGCCATCTATGTTGGATGAAAATAAACGACCACAAGGCATTCCTTTGGAGCCACTAGGGCACCAAACAAGTGAAGATACTCTCCTATTAGGGTCTCCATGGATAGTCTGCGCGCGCCAAATTCAATGTATCAGAGACTCAAAATCAGTTTCATACGAATAATAGTAAGCATCAATTTAGAGGAGAAGCTCTATTACCAACTGACAGTGCCAACCGATGGAACCGGGAGAGACGAGCCAGAGTTCCATAGAGCCATCTTGGCGAGACGCTGCGACACGCAAGCCATCGACGCTGGTTGCTAGGGCTATTACAGGTGAAGGTTTCCAATCAATGGACCTGATCTTGTAGAGTTCGCCCATATTTGTTAGGGAGGACGAAGGAGGAGGAGAAGGAGAAGGAATGCAGCACCGTCTACACTATACACTACATGAAAACAGAGGCCAGCACTAATGAGTATCAATAAGCATAGCTTTTTTTTTTCAACCGATCTACACTATACAAGTATTATGAAAACACAAGATTACCAATAAAAACAATAAAAAACACAAGATTTCAGAGGCACGGTTTCAGGTTTCAATCATATTCGGTATGCTAAGTCACAAATCACAATGAGAAATTAACAATGAAAACACAAGATTATAGAGGCTAAGAGGCACGGACCTGGACCTGCACCTGCTATGCTTGACCAGAGAATGACGCTGTCGACCTGAGAGTCTGGGACGGACGAAATGTCGAAATGACGAACGAACCTACAGAGGGGCATAATGATAAAGTCATCAACATAATCACAGAATCAAAGTCAGTAAGTCATCAACATGATGATCAAACGAACCTGAGTCTACAAACGGACGAGGAACGCTGACGGAATCACAGAATCAGGAACAGGGGACTCACGAACGCAGTCAGGGACAGGGGACGACGAACGCTGCCAGGGCCAGGGGACGACGGACACTGTCACGGGGACGCGCACGACGCGGACGCGCGGAGGCCGGAGGACAGTCACAGAGCCACCGCACGAAGAAGGGCGGACAGCGGCGGCGAAGGAGACGCTCGGAAGTCGGAACCGGAACGGAAGCGGCGGCGAAGGAGGAGCGGCCAAGTCGGAGACGCTCTCTGTTCAGCTGTTCTCACTTTCTGAAGGTCGAAGGAGAAGGAGCAGCGGGCACTTGGCACTTGGCAGCGGCGCTCCTACTTCTCTAAGCTCTCAGCAAACCGAAACTGATTTAGGGAGGAGATGAAACCCTAAAAAAAACATTACAAATACAATAGGCCATTGCGCCCAGCTCTCCAAATTAAAAAAAAAAAAAGAAAAGAAAAAACAGCCCTACGGGCGGGCCCGGCCCTTATTCTCTAGAAGCCCGTTTTTTAACGGGCCAGAAAGGGCCGGGTTATACGGGCCAATGGGACGGAAATCCCAACCCAGCCCTATAAAATTTGTGGGTCTGGCTGGCCCATCGGGCCAAACCGGTTTTGCCACCCCTACCTATGGAAGAGGGGAGAAGTGGTAAAAATGTGTGGGCCCCACTGAAAACAATTCTCCCCAAAAAGGGTGAGAAAAGTCGAGAAATGGTATTGTTTTTTCTCTCAACAGTGCCCCAAAGCTGTATCAGTTTTCTCACTTTAACATTTCTCTTCTATTTATCACCTATTTCACTCACACCAAACAATTCACTTTAACATTTCTCTTCTATTTCTCACATATTTCACTCACACCAAACAACCTTAAAATCATCTCTATCTCTCCTCTATTTCTCTCCTTCACACTTCTCTCCTACTCATTTCTCTTCTTTCCATTTCCCTACTCCCACCAAACATAGGGTTAAGGCTTGACATAAGTTTCTTATCATCATTATTCTATTTTGATACTAATAACCAAATATACTATTTCATTCACCGTTTCTGTGCACACAATTAACCTCACAAATTCAATTAACCAAATATCACAATCTGTTAACCGCCAATGTATACACCATTAACCTCGTTTAAAAATATGTTCACCGTTTCTGGACACATAATTAACCTTGTGTTAACAGAAGTTGCAATTAACCTCACGAAATCAATTAACCAAAAATCATATTTTGTTAATCACAAATGGATACACCATTAACCTCGTTTTTAAATATGTTCACCGTTTCTGACCACATAATTAACCTCGTGTTAACAGGAGTTTCAATTAACCTCAGAAAATCAATTAACCAAAAATCTTATTCTGTTAACCACAAATGGATACACCATTAACCTTATTTTTTAATATGTTCACTGTTTCTGAACACATAATTAACCTCGTGTTAACATGAATGATTAACACAAATTTTATGTGATCATTTATTGTATTTATTGATCTATATTTTTTTAATAAGATAAATAAATAAAAATAAAAATAATAATAAAATAAAAAACAAATAAAAACTATAAAAAATAAAAAAATAAAAAAAATAAAAAACAAAAAATAAAAAGAATAAGATGCTAAAAGACAAAACCGCAAAACAGCGGTACAATTGATGTACTGATTGTTTGCGGTACGTTAGACATTTTCTATTTCACAATAGTGAGGTCTCGACCTGCCTCACCCTAAACCCTAAACCCTCCTTCCCACTTTTATAGTATGAGTGTAAAACTAATTTTTTGGATAGATTTCAAATTATATTATAATAGATAGGTCCATTAAAAATGTATTAAAAAGTCAAATCTTTTATAACTTATTTAATCAATTCTCTATATATTAATTTGAGACCTCACTTAAAAAAATTAGATGTTCATAAGTATAACAATCAAATTTGAACCCGTAGAACAATCTGCCTCATCCTGATTTTGATGCGAAAAACTTGTTTTAACCGGGTTTAAGAAAAATCGACCTCTATCTTGAACTCAATTTTGATGAGTTTATGGGGCAGGTTCGAGGGTACAAGTAAACTAACCCTTAACTCGCTACAGGTATAATCCTGATTTAATAGCCCATATTTAGTTGGGTTGTTGTGTTGAGTTTGTATCTAGTGACTCGTGATAGTTTTATTTAATTTTAGTTTTTAAATCAGGCAATAGCATAAATAATAAACACTCATTTAAAATCAAATTATTTAAAATAAATTGGTTCAATTTTTTTAAAAAAATAAAATACCAAATAATAAACATTTTTGGAAAAAAATCTATTAAAATAAAGAAGTTGATAATTAGAAAAGAAAAAGTTAATGCGTGTGAAAAACATGACAATTGCATGAAGGGACACAATAGTATAAATTTTACAATTTGGATGAAGTTTAATGAATTCAATTCAATTGTGTATTCTTGTGGTTTATTTGTTATTCACGTTGTTAATTTTTGTGTTAAGTATATCTTTTATCCTTATAAAATGGATAAATTTGGGTTTTAGGCCTTGTTTAAATCAATTCTACATATTATAATTTTGAACCTTATCCACCCTACCTTGTCTCAGTCATTCTTTAATCTCCTATCTTCTCTCGTTCCATGATCAACTCCGCATGCAATTTGTGAGAATGAGATTTTACTAAGTTGAGATTATCTAAATTAAAATACTATTTGAGTTTTTAAATGTTAATAAAAAATTGTCCTCATTTTTTAAATAATTTAGTATTTCCTCTTGTACTATGCAAGGAAATTATATCAATTATTACGTAATTAATATATTTAAATATGTATCTTAATATATATTTTAAAAATATATGAGTGTATTAAAATATGAAGTATATTTTGGATTTAAAATGAATAATTATAATTTGATATGTAAATATTATTCTATACTTTATTTATATTAAGGACTATATATGTATATATTAAAAGACAATTATTTTGAACTTGAATTATTAAATCATAAAAATTAATTATTTCAACCTTAGTTATATTTTATATAATTTTAAATTTTGCATATTCTTTACATAGTTTAAATTTTGAGATAGTAAAGGGAGTTTTAACTGAGAGTTTTCTCCAAGAACTTCTTCAAGAATTACTAGTTCTCTTCGAAGGTTTCCAATCTATGGACCTGATCTTGTAGAGTTCACCCATGTTTGTTAGGGAGGACGAAAGAGGAGGAGAAGGGGCATAACATAGCAAGGCGGCCATAGTTAGGTTTGTTATGAGGTTTAAGCGCGGGGACTGATGGATCCTATATAATTCAGGTTTTTTTATTCAATAGACCAACACGTATCTGTGTTTTGTTGTGTTAGGTTTTGTTGGGGTGAAATTTACAAATTTCACTAAGTTATTATAGTTTTGGTATCTTCGAATTCGAAGTAGACATGGCCTGTTTAAGTGCCACGTCACACCTAACCACATGTCCAAATATTCCACATCAGTTTTTTTTAAACCATGTGGTATGCAGTAATAAGAAAGGGTGAGAACTGATAATTCAACATTTGTTATCTTCTCCATGAACAATTCTCTATCGCATCACCAGAATGAAGAGGATTGTTGGGAGGATGCATTAAAGGACATCCGTACTGAATGTTTGGTTCCTATTTAAATGCTTGCCAGAAGAAAAAATTTTGGTACCTATTTAGTAATACTCTTTTCGTCTCGTATTATAAGACTCTTTCCATCGTTTTATATGCTTTTATTACAAGTTTTTATGAACTATATTGCTTGAATTATTTCATTAGCTGCCACCTAAACATTTGATGACTTTCCTCTTGCTTTACTTCAGAAGTCAATCAACTTAGGTGATTTTGTAGGATGGAAATTCCATGTCACTAAAAGAATCCAAAACACTGCTTCAGATCTTATAGACCAAATAATTTCATTAAACTTCTGTTTATACTTGTTTTTTTTTTAAAAAAAAAAGTTTTCAAAAAAAGATCTGTTTATACTAGCTTTCTTTACAGACTTACAGTGAAATGTCAGGCCAGAGTTCTGTAAAACCAACAGGCAGCAATCAATAATGAAGCATTTAAGTTTACTTCCTTATTATAATCCCTATAATAATTGCTAGTCTTACTTTAAGCACAACGGCATTAGGTAACGTACGATTTTGTCCTTAAAAAATTACTAAAATTCTGATGTGGCATTTTGTTTATACTAGCTTTGTTGAAATTCAATATATTGTGATGACTGTTGAGAGATTTTAGCTTACATAAGCCTATGGTCAAGCAATACCTGTAGTAGAATTTTTTTTTTTGTTTAATTTACAATGTGTAGTGGTATAGAACAAAAACCTTTTTGCTTATAATCTAACTCTAGTGTTTTTTTCTTGTTTGAATACACACATTATCCAATAGCAATAAAAAACTTTAAAACTATATTAGTAATATATCTCATAGTTTGCTTAAAATGTATTCATTTGGATCACCTAAATCCAGAATATTCCTAATCCAATCAACCAATGTTTGGTGAGAGTTTATATCAATTCAAAGAGAAAAGGAGAAGCAATCCAACCATTGAGGCTTCCTAGCACAATAACAATGCATTTTGTATCTACAATTTAAAACCATTTGTATCAATAAAATACAAATCCTCGATACAGCAAGCAACATGGAAAATATAAGTAATTTCATTCAATATTGTCTTTCATCTTAAGTTAATTATTCATTCAAAATTATGTGTTACAGCAAAGCTTTGTAATTGTGAGAGAGCAAAAATAAAAGCTTCACCATTCATTACAAACTCACATTACAATTTTTTTTTAGTATAAACCATAGGTATCCCCTATTACCAGGGGCAATCCTATTCGGAACTTAGTCATATTTAAGGCTCTTCAAAACTCACATTACAATTTATAAATAGCAATTCGAGAAAAAAAAAATCACCAATGATTAATGTCATTACAAATTTTCATTTAACATAAATTAATGGCTTAATTGCACTTTTGGTCCCCCTACTATTATCGATTCACGATTTTGGTCCCCCTACTTTTTTTTCGCGATTTTGGTCCTCTTACTTTTCTTTTTCGCGATTTTAGTCCCCCTATTATTCCAAATTCGCGATGTAGTTCAAAATTTTGGTCCCTCTATACCTTCCAAGTATGTGTTAGAGGGACCAAAATTGCGAAAAAAAAGTAGGGGGACCAAAATCGTGAATCGATAATAGTAGGGGGAACAAAAGTGTAATTAAGCCTAAATTAATACATTCAAAACTGAAATTGAGGGAAAAAAACAGAAAGCCTACTTTCACCAAAATAATACCATCAATACATAATTTATTTTATTAAAAAACTAAAATTATTTGTTGTGTTTAAAAAAAAACGAGATTTACTTTTTTACATTTTAAACAAATATAAATCGTATATTAAAGATACGATTTATATTTTTTGGTTTTTTAAAAAATATAAATCGTATTCTAAACATACGATTTACATTTTTTGTGTTTTTAAAAATATAAGTCGTATCTTTAGAATATGATTTATATTTTGATTTTTATATTTATTTTAAAAAAATATAAAATTCAAATTTTTATAATTAAAAAATTATAAAATAAGTAAATCGTATATGAAATATACGATTTTAAAGTTGAAATATATTATTTTAATAAATTGTATTTAGGGTGTACGGTTTTTTATTTCAAAATCGCGCTCCACAACCACGATTATACTAAATTGGTAAAATTTTTTAAATCTATACCAGAGTGGTAATTCTGAAAGGGAATTACACTACTATGGTAAAAAAGCCGAAATATTTGGACAAGTGGTTATGTGTGATGTGGCACTTAACATACCACGTCATCATTTAGCTAATTGGACTTAGCCTGGGGACTAAAATGACTGACAGAAAATTAATCAATGACCTAAACCATAAAAAAAGTGTGGAGGACTAAACACAAATATGAGTGTAATTTAAGGTACCAAAAACTCATTTAAGCCATGAGTTGCATAAAATAATAAAAATAATATAATAAAATGAGAAAATGTGAAGAATTATAAAATACTATTAGTTTAAGAAACTTTTGATTCAAATGAGGGGGTGGGGAGACCTTTATTGTATAATTCACAAGGGGAGTAGTGGAAAAATAAAAATAACTTATTTTTATACTCTTATATTTTTATTAATATGAGTGGAGAAATATTTAAGTAATTTTAATTGTTTTATTTAAATCTTATCCCCTCCCTCCAAATTTCCCACTTTTAAAGGAAAAACAAAATGCTATCAAGATACATGAGAATATTAGCCCCCTCCCTCCACCTCCCTCCCCTCCTAAAAAATTAAACCAAACATAACAATCATGTTAAAATCCTCTCCTCCCTTTCCATATAAATCCCTTTAACCAAATAAATATGTTAAAGGGTGCTAGATGAAGATGCTCTTCTTACCTTGCAAAAACTACTCCAAAGAAATAAATTATAATTGTTTATATCACTTTAATAAATAGAATTCTTTGTAACATTTATTAAAATGGTAAAAAAGCCATTGATATTTGATAGATAGATAATCAGATATCATTAGCAATGGGGAGTCATGGAGCTGTGGACATTAGTCACACGCTCTTCCTCGCTTGTCATCTGGCGACAGCCCCACCAACCAAACAACGGCGTGTTGCTACCAGCGCCAAAACACAGCAGCTCCGAGAAATTCGGGTGTGCACCAACCGCACCTGCCGTAGGCAGGGATCCTTTCAAACCCTAGAGACCGTTTCTGGCCTCGCTCCTCCAAACGTCGCCGTAAAGTCGTGCGGCTGCCTGGGCCGGTGCGGCAGTGGCCCCAACCTGTTGGTCCTGCCGGATGGCCTCATAATCGGCCATTGTGGGACGGCTGCTCAGGCGGCGGAGGTCATGGTGAGTCTGTTTGCCGAAGGAGCGAATTCGGATTCCTATGGCTATGACCCCAAGAATAGTTTGGATGCGCTTGCTTTGAGGAAGAGAGCGGATATTGAGTTTGATAAGCGAAATTTCACTGAGGCTGAGCTTCTGCTCTCCCAGGTACACGCGTCTCTATATCTCTTTCAGAAAGAAATCAATCTAGAGTTAAGAGAGAGACTGATTGTGCAGTGCTCTGAAATAATTGATGCAGGCTATAGATTTAAAACCATTTGGTGGCATACATGTCACATTCAAATGCAGGTTTGTTAAACTTATGATTATGGATGTATTCTTTCTTGTACATCATTTTCATGCATGCTCTGCTTCTGTTTGGTTTCTTTGGTAGTTTTATTCTCTATCAATTTTTGGCTTCATTCCAAATTCACAAAAAAAGTATTTTGGCGTGCTCATATTTCCAGTTGGAATAACTTGCAAAATGGTATGTGATTATGTATTTTGACATTCAGGTCATTTGTAAGGCTGGAATTGGGCAACTATTCTGGTGCGCTTGAAGATGCTAAGGAGGCTTTGGCATTAGCTCCGGGGTATTCTGAGGTGACCACGCTTAAACAAACAGCTATTCAGCTAAATAATTTAAGGGCTCTTGTTAAATTCATGCACCCTATTGTTTTCTTTTTCTGAATTCACTTTGCAGGCATATATTTGCCAAGGTGATGCCTTTTTGGCAATGAACAAATTTGATTTGGCAGAACATTCATATTTAGCAGCTCTAGATATAGATCCTTCTATCCGTCATTCTAAATCATTCAAGGTATCATTAAATATTTGACTTCAGCTATTCTGATCATATGTATTTCTTTTACAACAAACATAAAAATCTATGACTTAATGAAGGAAGATGTAATAAAACTGACAAGAGAGAATAGTGATTGTATTTCCCATGGATTTTGAGAGCTATGTCAAGCATAAATCTCGACAGTAGAAATAATCCTAGAAAGAAATAAAAGAATATTCATTTCTGGATTAATATCCTCTCAAAAGAATCTATTTTAATAATCTCATACACATGAGAAAACTCTTATTTTTTGATGAATTAATTATCCTTCTTTCTCCTGTCACTTCTGGACTCTGGTGTCTAGGTGTCTTTGTATCTTGTTTGGGTTTGCCTTGTATACAAATTTGAAGTGGCTATTCTACTAGAATAATCATTGTTCTTTACATTCATGTTTAAGCAGGCTCGAATCACAAAGCTTCAGAAAAAAATTGCTGCTGCTAATCCGTCATAAGATCTGGCTTGTGAAGAAAGTCCAGTTAATTCAGTTACAATGATGTCAGGAGGAACAAAATTTTTATCTACTTTTTCCAGGTATGAATATGCCTTTTGAATTGTATTTTAACTTTCTTTATCTCTAATATCAATTGATTATTATTAGCATATAGAACGTCTTCATAATGTCTCTAAATTATTGTAGAAAATCTTCAGAGTATGTCGTGGAATTAATTAGTTATTTGATTGAGGAAGCAATATTGCACCTTGTTACCTAATTTCATTATGTTTCTTGATTCGTTTCCTTATTTAATTAAGGTTAGTAGTGTTATTGTATCGGTGGGTTTTGGCTTGTAGTTGTACAAGTAATAGTAGGCTAGTACTTGACCTAATTATTAATTATTAATATAAATAAAACTGATTAGTATATTATATCACATGATCACATCATAATGCAACACTCTGCCCTAACCGATGCTGTTGACTACTCTGGTTTCTATCAGTTGCTGACCAGCAAAGAGTATGCTACTAAATTGTTTAAACTTCGTATGTAGTTTAGTGGGAGGTGGCTTTATTGTACAATGTTAATATTTTTATCACAGAAGAGCTTGTAGTTGTATTTCAGATGTTTTGTTCTCATTTTTTGAGGTAATCACATTTCAATTATTTATGGTTCTTGCTTTCTTTCCTTTCTCTCTGTGTTTTCTGCCCTTGGATTCAATTATTTTACCTTTGTATTTTTCTGTATTTACCTTTCTCATTATGTTCATAGTTGACTTCAGTTGGTCTTTTCTCTATTTATCAATGCAAAATCTATTTGTCATTTCTGAGCCAAAGCCTATAGTTATTAGATAGAGGATGACTTACCTAAATAGTTATAATGTTTTCTATTAAATTTATAATATTTATTTATAGATGTATCATCATTTCTTCTACGAATGAGCGTTTTTTTTGCTTATTGTCATTTCTGCTTCTTGATTTTTTTTCTTTTTTGAGGTAATCACGTTTTAATTATTTCTGCTTCTTCTGTACTTTTCTATCTGTGTTTTCTGCAGCTTGGTTTCTATTATTTCTAACTTCAGTTATTTTACCCTTTGTATTTTTGTCTTAATCCTTCATATTAATATATTATGTTCATTGTTAACTTGTGTTTTATATGTTTTTGTCAATGCAAAATCTAAAGGTGCCTTTCCCTAAAGGTTAATTTCGTGTCCCTAATCGCAAATTTTATCAACTTTTGATTTGATGCCCTGAAATTGAGTTCCACAAAAACCTCCCTATTTGGAATCTTTTGAAGTTTTTGTTATTGGGTTTAAGTATTGTGCTTGCGACCCTTGTCCTTTTTTTTAATAGATTATGTGTCCAACTTTTCCCAAGAAAAAATGGCTTGAAATTGAAAATCAGAAAGGGGCAATTTTTATTTTAATTATATGGTCATCCCTTTCTCAATTATCTTTCACAGTTATTGAGGTTTTCTTTCATTGTTGTTTTGAAATGAATATTTTTTTTGGTAATGTAAGGAAAGAAAAGAAAAGAAACAGAAAAACTAGCTCCTAATCAAAGTCGCGCCCAACTCAGCAGCACGGAGGGGTGACACTAACTCATCCGGGGTTTCATGCAAGACTGCAAACTGGGCATTGTCAGCCACGCCTCTCTTTGCTAACAAGTCTGGGCAACTAGTGCCGTAAATGAGCCGAGCCGAGCCGAGCATCTGAAGTTGAGGCTTGACTTGTGAAAAAATCGGTTGGCTCAAGCTTGATTCGTTTATACAAACGAGCCAAACCTAAAGCTTGGGCTTGGCTTGTTAAAGAAAAACAAAGCTTGAGCTTAGCTTGTTTAGCTCGTTTATAACTTCATTATTTTTATTTTTATGAAAATTTTCTTTATATTATTTTTAGAGTTTATGAATTTAGTATTTAACAAATATTTTTTTTCGGTATACAAGGAAAGCAATGAGGTTTGAACCTAGAACCTCATGTTAAACTACCCAAACCCCCAATCACTAGGCCAACCCTAGTGGGTTATTTAACAAATATTTTAATATCAAATGATAATATAATAATCAAAATATATTTTTAATATATGGTATATGTAGTTAAAAAAATTTAAAATATTATATTTTTGAAATAGGATACATAACTTCTTGATTAATAAAAGACATATTTCCATACTAATTTTCATATACATAGAGGAATTATTTTACTTAATTATTTTATTATTTATTTTAAAAATAAACTTATATCTTTATGTTTTTTTTTCTATTTTTTATTAATTTTACTTTACTTTAATTATTATATATAATATAATAAGCGAGCTATTCACGAGCCCTTAATGTCAAGCTTTATAAGCTTGAGCTTGACTCATTTAAATAATCGAGCCAAACTTTAAGTTTGGATTTGTTTGTTTAATTAAATAAACAAGCTTGATCGAGCATTTAACGAGCTGAGCTCAAATAGTTTACGAATAGCTCAGCTCGTTTACGGTCTTATGTGCAACGCGCAACAATTGCCTTCTCTTAAGATGTGTTTGATGGTCACTTTACAGTAATACCGCATATCACATTCCCTTCTTTGTTTACAGCTATTTGCCCAGTGTCCGGAGGTTCCCAGCAAACCCCCAGCAAACCTCCCAGTGTCCTACAAAGGCTTCCTTATTACCAAACACAACTATTTCTATTACACCATATCTATCTATTCTATTACACAGGGAGCAGATTTTTTAGCACTGTATACTCCCGTGTAAATATTTTTGTTGAGTGAATCATTGGGCAATTGACCATTGAGACATGAAAGTGGGGTTTTATTGAGGGAATTAGTTGGCCTATTATAAGACGTAGATGATATCTGACCTATAAAAACATAGATAGTAGATAGATAAATATGAAAGTTTAGGGAGGAAAAAATAGAAAGAAAAAATAATAAAGAGAAAGAATGTGAAAAATGTGATATGAAATGAAAAGAAAATTAAAGTGTTAAAGGAAGTGTAAAACAAAAAAATGTGAAAAAATTATTATTCTTTTTTAAAAGTATTAAAATTTTTATAGCTAACTTTTTGGTGTTGAAAGTAGAAAAAAGAAAGAGATAAAAAGAAACAAATCAAGAGAGAGTGTGAAATAAATAACAATTGATGTGATAGGAAAGAAATAGAGATAAAAAGAAAAAAAATTAGGCGTGAAAAAATCTTATATATTTTAAAATTAAACTATTAAATACATAAATACATTACATGTTGCAATAGAAAATATATATAAATAATAGGAATTTAGTTAAACTATTAAATACATAAATACATTATATGTGAAATAAATGACTCGGGGTAGTGTTTTGTTTTTCAGGCGGGTTGTTCTTTTTCTTGTATTATGGGTTGGAGTATCCCTTGTACTCCCAATTAATTAATTCTTTTGCTTAGCAAAAAAAAAAGTAAACACAAATGACAAGACAACACTAAATATTTTGAAATGAATACAATAAGAATTGAAATCACCTAAGTACATATTCCCTCAATTCCTTTTTATAAGGCACCTTTTAAAATTTTTTGTGTTCCTTTTTATAAGTCAACTAGTGTAGAACCCGTGCGTTGCACGAAATCATTGAAAAGAGCAATTATAATAACTGAAAATATGTAACTGTATAACAAAAGGCATCATCAAACCTTCCTCAGGATGGGACATTTGAAATATTGCATGAGCTTGTAACAAATCTGAAAATAAGAATAATATATAGGAATATGTATTATCAATGATTGTAAAATAATTTTAAAGCAGATATTCAAACAAACTAAAACACCTCTTAATTTAATTTCATATACCTGCAAAGGTTGAGTCATCAAACATATCCATTCCATCCAGGTCTTCTTCTATAATTGAATCATCAAATTGATCTAACACTGTATAAATGATATTACAGAACATTAAATAACATAATACATAATCAAAATGGGGAACCTTGCATGTTAAGCAACATTTTATAGATAAAGTACCTTCATAATCATTAAAAGGATATCTGTCAGATTCATTAGTCCCAATATGTTCAGCATCCTGGAATAAATAAGTAGGATGACATTGCACAGACTCGATTATTCTTGAGTTTTGTACGACATGCTTCCCTCTTTTTACTTTAATACTGTCATCAATTAGATAAATGATGAATATGTCATATTAAAAAAGTGACTAAAAAATGTTTAATGGCAAATACTTGTTATAAAAAACCTTGGAGTTAAAGTTAAGATGTCACTATGTGCAGGAGAAGGAGATGATTGGATTGGCTTATCCTGAAATCTTATCCTCAAATTTTCAGACATCTCTTTAGAAGATCCTGTCAGCAGAAATAATAAGTTATTCATAAATTTTGTTTTCAATACCTTCAAGTGGTTAAATTAATTATAATAGTCACTGATGCAACTTGAGAAGTATTCTGAGTTGTTGTACTCACAACCATTTATGTGGAAGAATCTTGAAATAGGACAACTTTCAATTGTGAATATTTTGAGAAACATAATATTAAAATATGAAAGATGAAAATGCACAAACCATTTGTTACTACAGATTGAGTCATTGATGGATTGACTACTTCGGTGGCAGATAAGATGGGGTTGACTTTGATACTTCCATTAAGAATCAAAAAATTTTCCTCACTCCGTGCAATAACGTTTTCTAAAACAATTAAATCAAGTATGAATACAAAAAGAATGAATCTATAGTCAATGAGATATATTCATGACAGAAAAAGTTGAAAGATAATATTAAAACAATACCTTTGCATATCATGTTTTCTTTTCCAGAAGTGGTTGCTCTTCTTTTTGTTAAAGGAGTTATTGAAACATTATCTATTGTAACAAAAAATAAAATAATACATTAATTAATTTCACAAAAGATGAATTCTAACATGAACAACAATTACATCAACTACAAACCTTGACTTATTGGATCCAAAGGTTTCCTGCTCTGAAAATTGTTGTTTAAACTGGTATTATTGCTTAGTGATTCAGTATTTCCATCCTGAGGCTGAATTCGTCTTTTCCTTTTATTCATCATAACCATCATCCTTGTACACCGAGCCATCTTCTTCTGATATTCATCATCTTGTTCCATGGCTAATGAAGGGAGAAAGAATTCAATGAAAAGTAAAGAAACTTGTATCTTGTGTAATGTTTTATTACTCCAATTTAAATGAAATACGATTTCAATTTAACCATCTATTAGTCTTATATTTAAATATTTAAACTAAATAAATCATTTCAATTTACTGTACAGATTTTTATTTTTATTAATAATCAACGTGAATCTTTATTTAATAAAGTGATTTATTATGAAAATATTTTAGGCAATATCATGATTATTTAAAACATTAATACAAAATATTTAAAAAATAAAATTTTTATAATAATAAAATGGGATTGTACACGTTCCAAAATTATAAAATCTCATTCTTAAATCTTTACAGATCATTCTTCATGCATTAATAAAACGTGAATTATGGGATTCTTAATATTATTACAGGCTACAGTTTCCAATCCCACTAAATATTTCAAAATTCAAATTTAAAATTTAAACTCATAAAGTACATAATTGATTGCATTAGAAATCTTAATGGCATCAGAAAACTAAATAAACCATTAAATAAATCAATATTTAAATGAAATACGATTTCAATTTAACCATCTATTAGTCTTATATTTAAATATTTAAACTAAATAAACCATTTCAATTTACTGATCAGATTTTTATTTTTATTAATAATCAACGTGAATCTTTATTTAATAAAGTGATTTATTATTAAAATATTTTAGGCAATATCCTGATTATTTAAAACATTAATACAAAATATTTAAAAAATAAAATTTTTATAATAATAAAATGGGATTGTACACGTTACAAAATTATAAAATCTAATTCTTAAATCTTTACAGATCATTCTTCATGCATTAATAAAACGTGAATTATGGGATTCTTAATATTATTATAGGCTACAGTTTCCAATCCCACTAAATATTTCAAAATTCAAATTTAAAATTTAACAACATAAAGTATAACATTGATTGCATTAGAAATCTTAATGGCATCAGAAAACTAAATAAACCATTAAAATAAATTAATATTTAAATATTTAAACTAAATAAACCATTTCAATTTACTGATCAGATTTTTATTTTTATTAATAATCAACGTGAATCTTTATTTAATAAAGTGATTTATTATTAAAATATTTTAGGCAATATCATGATTATTTAAAACATGAATACAAAATATTTAAAAAATAAAATTTTTATAATAATAAAATGGGATTGTACACGTTCCAAAATTATAAAATCTGATTCTTAAATCTTTACAGATCATCCTTCAATAATTAATAAAACGTGAATTATGAGATTCTTAATATTATCATAGACTACAGTTTCCAATCCCACTAAATATTTCAAAATTCAAATTTAAAATTTAACCTCATAAAGTATAACACTGATTGCATTAGAAATCTTAATGGCATCAGAAAACTAAATAAACCATTAAAATAAATCAATATTTAAATAAAAAAATAGAACATGGGTTAATTACTTACTAAAGTAACTAAACCCAGGCTTACTCTCTAAATTATTTATGCACCTACAAAAAAGGTTTTTGGAACAGGTAAGAAATGTATTAAAATTTTATTTTAGCTTTAAATTTTTGTTAAAAATCAAATAAAAAATTGGAATTAATGGCACTTCTATTCAATGCCTTTCCAAATCATTTTCACAGGATGATTATAACACCGGATAATAGAAACAAAAAAGCGATGAATAATCGGAAATAATAAAGTGCAAATTGTTGAAAACCAACAAATAATGTTTAACAACTGTTCTTTCCAAAAAAAAAAAACCAGGACTAACTCGTAAAAAAGACATGTAACAATAGTCTTAACAAAACTGTGATGAACATAATTAACAATAAAAAAGAAATGAGACTAATTCTTCTCTTCCTTGATAACTTTCCTCAGCTTCTTAGCAGATTGTTCATCACCATGAACAGCAACGCGAACTATGGTCTGTTCAGAATGCATCTCACCCTTGCATTTTGAGGGAGTATCAAAACTTGCATTTCCACAATACTAAGCAAGATCCACATCAAGAATCTTTATAACACTTGAATCCATATTCGATGCCGTTTTTCCAGTCGGTAAAAGGGGACTTGGAGTATCTACTCCATTATCACATGACACAGATAAATTGTCCTGAAACCAAAATTGAAATTTAAATAAGAAAGCAATCTGAAATACTTAAATAATAAACTACCTAATTTCCATAACAAATGAGATTAGAAAAATACCTTCAACAGATCTGAGGACTCAGTAAACTGACTCAAAAGTTCAGAGTTGTCTTGAATTAATGCTACCTATGTCAAATAAACAAAACAACATCATATTATAGATAATATGTAAGACAATGAAAACATGTTGTACTGAGAATGCTAATTACATACCTCTTCAATTTGGTATTTCTTTTCAAAGGAAGCTATAATGTTATCTTCAAAACAAAGCCTTGAAATACTAATGACATAAGGAACAATTGACTCCATATCTTGAATCTTAACTTGCACTTTAAAAAGGAATTTCTTATCTTTAAAGGAATCTATCTCTTCGGGATGCCTATTCTTATCTCCACCCTATAATAGAAAAATTGCATACGATTAGATTGAAGAGCAAACGTGTGATTGTTTAAAATGTTTATTAGTCAAGAGTTTAAGTGAATACCTTGACAATATATGAAGTGCGAAGTTCATATGCAGGAATTTTCAGGAAATTTGAGGCTTCTTTATCAAATAAGATAAAAGATGCAGAATCTGTCTCATCCACTACACGAAGCTGAATAGAATATCTACATAATGAAAGTCTTATTTTAGTAATGTACACTCCTATCATTTCACTTTAATATTAACAAATGAAACTATTAAGAACATACCTTGTCACAAAAGTTGAATAATGAGTGACACGTTTTTTACAATAGAACATAGACCCATCCAACTTCAAACCAAGAGAACATTTCTTACAGGCACGATAGCACCAGTTATATTCAGACTCAATGTCCTTAACAGTCCCAATTGTTACAAAAACAGAATTCTGATGCAAAACAAAATTCACAAAAAAAATCAATCAATCATAAAAATGCAAATTTGAAATTGAAAAAATTCAAGTATACTTAATATACCTGTGTTACTTCTTTCAAATCAGCAATTGATTTGTACACTCCTCTTTCAAGAAATTCTTCCTCAAGGGTCAAAGAAGCATGATCACTTAACTGACTAAACTAAATACCTTGTTGAGAATCAGAAGATTTCAACCTTGCATGATTTAAGATGTAATTTCAATTTGTCACAATTCATACTAAGTAAAAATTAAACATTAAAACCCTACAAAAAACAAAGTTTAAACCCAAAAACCTCATTTGAAAGTCTTCAATTTCAGGAATATTGGCATTGATAAACAACTTAGAGTTGTAAGTTGTGTTTGAAACACCTACTGACCCTGTTGCAAATAATGAAATGCTCAGTCTTCCAAAATGATAAATATATTGTTTAAAATAACCTTTTGGTAATAAGTTTGTATTAATACCTTTAAAATTTTTCATTTTTGCAAATTAAAGAACAACAACATAGGACTCAGATGGATGGTCTTCCAACTGTTTCAAAAACATAAAAGCATAGTCCTCCCATAAAGTACACCTAAGTTTAAGACCTCCCCTGAAATAAAAATAATAAAAAAAAGGTTTCAAGTTTATCATTTAATAATGTGTGATTTGAAGAGATAATGCATTGTATTAATAGATAAAGATTACTCAATATTTTCCAACTCTATGACAACATAGTTGCATGGCTTTCCCTCTTTCTTGAACTCAATCAGATTACCTTTCCCAGTAACAACACCTAGTACATCTGCAAAGTAGGATATTTAAAATAAAAATTGTGTTAGAATTTTAATAACTATGAAATCATTATGAAATAAAAAAATCATTAAACATAGTATAAATAAAACTTACCAACCAAACGTCTGTCGTCCTTAGTTTCATTCAATATTTCAACGAATGAGACAAATGAAAAACCATAGAGGGGAATGGAAGAATCTTCTACCAGAGTAACTCGTGTCTCTCTCTTGAAGAACATTCTAAATTCATGCATTGTAGGTTTGTACTTTCCACTGTTAAGTGCAACGCTGAGGTTTTCTAGCATGTACACATTACCTTCGTTGATACTATTCTCAAACAGATACACATGAATATACGACCTCCCTAAAACATGTAAAGCAATAAACTATCAAAAAAATTTATAACAAAAAAATAAAGAAAAATTGTTATCAAAGATGAGGAATTGTTGAACCTGTTCGTCCAAAACAACCAATTCAATCATTGGTTTATTATTGTTATCCTTAAAATATGAAGACCTCCATAGCCTAATGACTCTGACTTTAATTCTCCATATCTTATGCTCAGAGCCTCCATTCACATTACAGATTAAATCATAACTGGAAGCCATACTAAACAGGATACTTATAACTCAAAAAGCATAAGCACAACGTTAATATTTAACCATCTATTAGTCTTATATTTAAATATTTAAACTAAATAAACCATTTCAATTTACTATACAGATTTTTATTTTTATTAATAATCAACGTGAATCTTTATTTAATAAAGTGATTTATTATTAAAATATTTTAGGCAATATCCTGATTATTTAAAACATTAATACAAAATATTTAAAAAATAAAATTTTTATAATAATAAAATGGGATTGTACACGTTCCAAAATTATAAAATCTGATTCTTAAATCTTTACAGATCATTCTTCATGCATTAATAAAACGTGAATTATGGGATTCTTAATATTATTATAGGCTACAGTTTCCAATCCCACTAAATATTTCAAAATTCAAATTTAAAATTTAACAACATAAAGTATAACATTGATTGCATTAGAAATCTTAATGGCATCAGAAAACTAAATAAATCATTAAAATAAATTAATATTTAAAAATTTAAACTAAATAAACCATTTCAATTTACTGATCAGATTTTTATTTTTATTAATAATCAACGTGAATCTTTATTTAATAAAGTGATTTATTATTAAAATATTTTAGGCAATATCATGATTATTTAAAACATTAATACAAAATATTTAAAAAATAAAATTTTTATAATAATAAAATGGGATTGTACACGTTCCAAAATTATAAAATCTGATTCTTAAATCTTTACAGATCATTATTCATTCATTA
Source organism: Sesbania bispinosa (assembly GCA_026901365.1). Lineage (NCBI taxonomy): Eukaryota > Viridiplantae > Streptophyta > Magnoliopsida > Fabales > Fabaceae > Sesbania > Sesbania bispinosa. The sequence goes on along the minus strand of QLOH01000410.1, from coordinate 844,307 downwards.
ATAAAACGTGAATTATGGATTCTTAATATTATTATAGGCTACAATTTCCAATCCCACTAAATATTTCAAAATTCAAATTTAAAATTTAAACTCATAAAGTATAACATTGATTGCATTAGAAATCTTAATGGCATCAGAAAACTAAATAAACCATTAAAATAAATTAATATTTAAATATTTTAAAAAAACAAACCATTTCAATTTACTGATCAAATTTTTATTTTTATTAATAATCAACGTGAATCTTTATTTAATAAAGTGATTTATTATGAAAATATTTTAGGCAATATCCTGATTATTTAAAACATTAATATAAAATATTTAAAAAATAAAATTTTTATAATAATAAAATGGGATTGTACACGTTCCAAATGGGATTTTATCCATTGTTTACTTTCATATAATACTGTTTTGGAGGGAAACTGGCATCACGAGAGGGTGACACGTCACATAATAGGACCTGTCAGCAACTGTGTTTTATATAATATATTGATATTGATTGATATTGATTTACAATTTGAAGAAAACATTTATTATAATTTTCTTTATTTGCCCTTATTAACTTTATTGTCTTTCCGACTATCAAATGATAGTGGAGTTAATTAATAATAATAAATAAAGGTAAAACTAGAAAGTTAAACTATTTTTTAAAACTCAAATAAAATAATTAACTAGCTTTAATTACTTTTATTGGTCTTTGTAATTCAATATAGTGTGTCTTATAAAAAGGAACAGAGAGAGTATATTATATTTGTTTATATTTAAATATTATATTTGTTTACATTTAAATGTATATAAACTAGATTTTAATTTTTTTTAAAAAATAAGAAATACGGAACACATTTGAGGATACCTTGAATGAATTTAATTTTATTTGATCATCTCACTCTTAAAGTTTCAATGGAGACAATTTTTATTTTTCTTTATTTTGTTGTGACCTTTAATAAAAGTCAAAGTTAGACATTGTCAAATGTTGGTGTTTATTTACCAAAAACTATCTTCTTTCATGGTCAACTATATGTTGCTATATCTAGGGCGAAGTCTCGACAAAGACTTGGGATTGTTATATGTGATTATATTTTTAAATATTATAATTTGATGAAAAATATAGTATATAAAGGGATATTTCAAAAAATATAAATGATATGATATAGTATATTTTACATTTGTAATTATTAATGTTTGAAACTTGTTATTTCAAATAAATTTTTTATGTTTTAATATTTTTAATTCTTCTTTTTATATAAACAAATATAAATTTTAACATGAAAAAAAATCATTAATCATTATCATTTTCTAAAGTTTACATATTTATATTAATTAAATTAAATATTTTATAGTATTAAGTATAAACAATATATTTGAATTATAATACACATGCATTATGCCACAAAGCTGCGAGGAAAAAAGAGCTGTCTTGTTGAGTATTGTAAAGAAGCAGCCATACCTGTAAGTTATCGATAGCAAAGAAGTCTACATTGTGGAAGTCCAGCAGCTCCCATGTGAATCTTGCCTCTCCTGTTACAGTAAAAGCCATTTATAACAAGACCGGGCAGAATACATTCCAGACATGTATCCAGCCAAACATAAACATCTGCAGCATCAGCATGGAGGCAAGGTTGCACATTAGCTATTGCATTAATCCAATCTTGTGGTATCGGAGTCCAAATAGACTCGAGATGCCAGCGGCCACCGTGCCAAACATCCTCAACATACTCTGACTCGAGAGTTAAATCTATAACTATAAGTCTGTAGGGATTTTCGGTCAAAAAAAAAAAAAAGAAAAACAAATATTGGGAGACCCCTTGGTAATTCACTGTCCTTAAAAGATATGTTTATGTTATAATATACATATATATATCCATACACACATATATGTAATATGAGTATAGAGTTGGATCCGTTGACACCAAGTGTCAAAATAATTTTTTTTTTTGTAAAATGAGACTTTGACCAATCCAACTGTTTGAATCACATTATATTACCTTCTATCGTTATTATTTATATCAAATTTAAGATAATTTGGACATTCGAAGGTGTGTTATCTAATAGTGGAGTTTTACTTTGATTAAGTATCAATTAGTTTTCAATTTTTATGAAATTTTATAAGCTTGAGCTACTTTACAAGAACTTTCAATCCAACAGTTGGATTGGTCAAATTCTCATTTTACCAAAAACTATTAAGTGGTGTAACTCTTAAAGTTTGACACATGGTGAAGTATGACTTTTGAAATAAGAAAGGAACAATGTAATTATATTTTCTTTTAAGGAGAAGAATGCAATTTTTTTCATACATAATTCAATTTAAATAACACATGCTTAAGCAAAATTTAAGGTTCAAGTGAACTCCTGTTAAAAAAAAAACTAGGCTCACATCATAGGTTCGAATAACCCATGAAGATTACCCCGTGACTTAAACAAAAAATTGCATAACTACTGTCTACTGCTAAAAACAAATTAAAGAAAGCGATAAAAGAAGATATGATTGAAATGGGCTGGGCTTGGGCCGTGGTCCTCATCCAAGAGACTTAACAGTAATACTAATACACGCAAACCTGATTCACAGACATAGTGGCACTGCGTCGAACAAAGGATGAGGTGGTGCAGTGAGGTTATCTCAGTGTCAAGGGCACATGCACTCGCTCCGATAATTACTGCTTCTTTCTGCAACACAAGTGTTGTTTTCCAAGTCCAAAAGCCTTTTTCAAAATTCAAATTCAACAGCTCTTTTTCTTCTCTCTCTCTCACCCATCGGAAGCTGTTGGCTGTTCAAGCACAGCCATCAAACTCAAGGGACGATTTTGATTTTGTGGTCGTCAATTTCTACCATTTTGTGTTCATCAAAGACCCACAAGCAGAAGTGGCCAAGCACCTTTCTTTCTTGGACTTGGAGGTTCGCTTTCATTTTCTTTTTAATTGTATTTTTATCATTGCCTTTTCTATCTCACATTGTTTCTGGAGCTTTAATTCTTTGTAATGTTCCAATCAACAAGTGCTTCGAATATACGTACATACTTACTATCAAGTACAGCTCTCTCTCGGTTAGTATACTTGAAATGGCATCTTTAAATTATAGTTCGCGACGTGATTACGTGAATTCTGGTACCTGAACACACTAGGAAGTATTGCTGGTGCTACCAATACTTTGATGCTCCAACAATGGTTAATTTGATGTTGTTAGTTAATAATGGCAAGGAGTAGAGCGTGGAATTTCAAGCTTATTGTTTTGTCACAAAATTCATTGCGAATTTCACCTTTTCCCAGGTATAATATTTAGTCTGTTGACAGGGTCTCAACATCAATGGAAGAATCTATTTGAATGAACAAGGGATTAATGCGCAGGTTAGTTTTACCCATGTACTGGTCGGTAATTCCACCATGAGTATTTCCGTATAAAGAGATAGATATATTTTCTTATTTAACCTTGTTGGAAAATGCCAAGAGTGATACCCCAACTCTCTGCTTTTATTTCGTCATCAATGAGCTTTGAATGAACATTTTGACAAGGGAACTTTTTCACTTACATTATCCTATTGCTTGAAAATACATGGAAGGGTTCTAATTCTTATGTATTATAAATATTTACTTAACATATTACAATGTTAATAGTAGCTACTAGTCTTCCGTACAGTGTTTCACAGTCCAAATATGCCCTTCTGCTGTGATATATATTATTACAGTATAGTGGGCCATCAAAAGATGCTATGGCATATGTCAACTGGTTAAAAGAGGATAGCAGGTTTTCTGACATCCTGGTTCAGATATCTCCATCAGAAAATGGACATGCCTTTCCAACATTGAAGTTGCGGTATAAGCCTTCATTAGTACAGGCAAGCCATATTATTATGCCATAAAATCATCTCTTACTGATTAAGCTCGTTTTGCAATGTCATAGCTTTATTGTTATTCTTCTTTTCTTTCTTCAAGCTATGATCCTTTGAAAATTTCTATTTTTACTTTTATGGTCAAATTCCATCTACTAGATAGGATTTCCCCGATGCTGGAGCTTTACAACAAGTTTCTATGTTTTCTTTATCTTAGTGTCTTTATGTTTAGGATGAATAGTTGTGGCTTTAAAACAATGGTATCAAGTTATGGCTTTCATTTTTCTACAGTTTGAAGGTGGCATATCACATCTTCCATTGCTTGATCCTTCAATGCGGGCAATACCTTTAGAACCTTCAGAATGGAGAGATAGATTGGAGGCATTCAACAAAAATGATCTTCCATCAAAAGACGACCCTAAGAGAAATTACATTTTATTGGATGTGAGAAATGGTACAGGTTCTATAGTTCCAAAGTGAATCTACCTTTTTTTTTTGCCCCTTTTCTGTTTCCTATTGTCATGAACCAAATCTTTCAAAAGCTTAAACTGTTTAGTTAAAGCATTCACAAATGGTTTTATCTTTAACACCTATGTTATATTCAATTGGGTTTCTGACTGTTTGGCACTTGAATCAAGTGCCTTATGTTAATTGCATCTCTACTCTAAAGAGTAGGTCCGGAATACACTTGAATCATGTGCCTTATGTTAATTGCATCTCTAATCAAGTGCCTTTTCAACATTGATCAGTTGTGAATGGCTTGCCTGATATTTGGAAAAATTGATAATTCACAATCGTTTCTGGTCAAATTTTTCCAATAATTGTAAATAATGGACCCTTGGTACTCACTTATAATATATGACTGTTAAAAGAGAGATTATTTGAGAGAAATTGTGTGTATGGGCTGTACATTTGATCTCTTACAAATAACTTGACTACAATCAATCAATGGAGTCATCAAGGGGTAATTAGCAATTAATTACAAGCTAACCTTTAGCTTAAGTATCAGTAGCTAAGTTGTAGTGTAATCATTGGCTAATCAAACATAATATAGTTGACTATATATTCTAACACTCTCCCTCAAGCTTAAGCTATTAAGTTCTCAACTTGCCCTCAAACTGCTGGGCAATGTAGAATATTTTCTTGGCATTGAAGTCACCACCTTACCTAATGGCTCTCTACTTCTTTCTCAAGCTAAATACATTTGTGATATATTGGCCAAGACTAATCTGCAGGAAGCTAAGAGCATTTTTACACCATTACTTGACCAGACCTTAGTTATTGTGTTAACAAAGTCTGGCAACATATGTCACAACCACTGAATACTCATTGGGAGGCAGTATACTGCATTCTACGTTATCTCCGCGTTACTGCCTCTTATTGCCTTCTTCTTCAGCCAGCCCTCACTGGTTCTCCCTTTTGCCTTGCAGCCTTTTGTGATGCTAACCGGGCTGCTGATCCTGATGACAGACGCTCCATGTCTGGTTTGTGCTTTTCTCTTGGCCTCAACTTGGTCTCTTGGTGGTCCAAGAAGCAACTCTTGGTGGCTCGTTCAAGCATAGAAGCTGAATATCGTAGCCTGACCAATACTATTGTGGAAGTCCTTTGGATAGAGCTTCAAGAGATCTAGAGATCCATTACAATAGAAAAGGGAAGAAAACTCTAAAGAGGAATCCATTAGATTTGAAACCCTAATCCCCGAAAAGAGAGAACTCTGCATTTTCAATCCTAAAAACGTGAGAAAACTGATAAAAAACTGTTTATGATAGTTAAAACAGCCTATTTATATATGTTATCAGTGCGTGTGAGGACATTGCAGCGTTTGGATGTCCACACATGCCATGCGGACATGGCAGAATGTATTCCTCAATTTTGACTCTCTACTATGCTCACAAACACATTTTCTTGTCCCCACAAAAGCTTCCAAAAACATTCTTCCTTTATCCTTTTGCTTTCACTCAATAAAATACCTTAAAAACACCAAATTAGTAATCAATTAAAGCATATTTACTAATATTTAACTACTACCACCTAAAACAACACACGTGTATATGTAAATCTTTTTAACTAAATTTTCACATACTTAATAACCTAAATGACTAAAATTATCTAAAACTGACCAATGTTGTGGATTTATTAGTACTCACTCAGGCTCTGAGTAAACCACTATTTGATTTGCATGTCTCAGTTGGATTCCCTTGAGTCCTCCCATACAATTAAGAACATGTTCCTTCACATGGAGTTTGAAACAGGTTTCCTTGGTATGGCCAATCTTCTTATAGTAAGTGCACCACTGATCTTCCTTGTCGGGCTTCCCCGAGGTCCTCCCAGAAAAGGATGATCCTATTCTAGAAGTCTTCCTAGAAGCCAAAGTTGACCCGTCAACAGGTTTGTCACCTAATATGACTGCCCACTGTCCTTCTTCTTGCTTAAAATCTGAATACAAATAGAACCATATTCAGAGTTTAAGCCGAAGAGGAATTTAAATATCCTTGCTTTTAAAATGAACTTGTTGAGGGTGGTTGCATCATCACTGCACTTCATCTTTAGGTTCTAGTATTGATCCAACTCGATCCATAACCCATTCAAGGTCCCATAATAGTCTGTTACAAAAAGAGCCCCCTGCTTAGTATTAAATATTTATTTTCCAACTCATAACAGGTTGAGATATCCTGTTTCATAGGATAAGTTTGTTGCAAATTCTACCAAATCTCCCAAGCAGTGGAAAGGAATATGCAATTCCGGCTAATCTTTGGAATCAGAGTGCCACAACCAAGTCATAATAAGAGTCTTTATCATCCTGAGGCCAAAGCACTGAACTGTGAACATCCTTGTCCAGAGCTTCCCCTTCAATAGTTCAATATGGTTCAGCCTTTTATTGTCCTTTGGGAGTTGTCTGAATGAGTTGAACCCACTAAAGATAATTTCGTCCATTAAGACAGTAAGAACTCTGCAATATTGGAAGGTCATTGGGGTTCAATGATGGTGGTTGAGCAACGCTAGGCTGTGACACCGCCTTGGAATCTTCTTCCTCAGACATGGCAGCACTGGAACAGTGTTTTCAGTCCAGAAAACACGATTTAACACGGTTGTGTGAACTGCTTCACCTACGATCTGGTGTTGATTGACTGAAATGACCACAAATATGAAAGGAGTCAAGGAGAGCAAGAGGGAGCAAATGGCGTCTGAAATGGCAGCTGGGACACCATCACGCACCGCCTAAATAGATGTGTGTGTGATTATGCCCTGAGGAAAGAGCCGGTGCATGAGAGCGCATGACAGGGCTTCTGCCAGTGAGGTTTTGACGGCTAACAGATCGGCAGACTGGTGTGGTCTCCGGTCATAACGGCGGCGGTTGATGGTGCCTAGAGGTGGAGATGGTGGTGGTTGACGGTGGTCCTAGACTGATCGTCAAACAAACAGAGACACAATGAAGGTGCCTATGAAGGAAAGGGCTGCAATGAAGGCACCATACAACGACCGCAATGAAGGCAGTTAGGGTTTGAATGCAGAAGCAGAATCTTCCAGATCTGGAGCTTCGCTACCAACTTGGAATATTGGAAAAAACTGAATGTTATTAATCTGATGATGTTAAAAGTGTACATAATTGATACAATTATGGGGCCGTGCTTTAACCCTATTAAGTTGTAATCCTATAATTAAGGAAAGAAATATCCCAAAAAACAGAAACAAAATAATAACAGTTGTACAAATCACCTACAAATCATCTAAACAATCTACATAATTTAAGGAAAGAATAAAAGATAATTGGGTGGACTGGTGGAGCATCAAGTAGATAATCAGATAGAGAATCAAGTAAATCAGGTAATTTAACACTTGGGTACTTCACAAATGAGTGAAGTATCTAAAAGTATCAATATCAAATACGTATCCGATATGATACCTGAAGAAAATCCAAGTATCATTGTATCAATGCTTCATAGTCTCTAATTCATGTTTTTCAATATTTATTGTGTATTTTCCCTTCTTTTTGTACTGTTTTAGAATATTTATCATTTTCTTTGTTGTAAGTTCTGAGGATGAATACAGTATTGTTGCTGTTATTCAGGTTATGAGTGGGATATTGGACATTTTCATAGGGCTCAGAAACCTAATGTGGACTGCTTTAGGAGTACTTCATTTGGACTGTCTCAGGAAGAGGTCGGGTGATACTTTTATGTCTTGGTGACCAAATGTGGACTGATTTGGGATTGATATGATCTCATGATAAGCTGAAACATGCCATCAAGTTGTAACACTTTTTTTTTTCTTTAACAAGACAAAGAAATGCTATAAAATCTTGCTTTTCTCGAATTAAATATTAACACTTTTAAAAGTTGAGATTTATCTCTCGGTCATGGCTATTAATGTACTCCTCTTTGATATGACCTTTTTAGATCACTGCTTCAGATCCTTTATCAAATGTAGATAAAGAAAAAGCAAACATATTGATGTATTGCACCGGGGGTATTCGATGTGATGTGTATTCTACAATACTGAGGTAAATTATTATTTCATAATTTTTATTTTTCTTCTGCTTCTTTTAGCAATATCTTTTATTTTCAGAAAAACTCTACTTTTTCCAGTTTGAACTTCTGTAAATCTTATCAGTTATCACTTTCAAGACACAGTCATCTGTGTTAAATTCTCAAACACACTGATAATGTGATGCACTCTACAATTATTTTATATAAGAAATCGGTTCACTATACAATGTAGACTTTGTATATTATGTGCTGGATCAGAGAGTAGAGATTAACAAAAGAAAGTACGGAAGTTTTATTGAATATCCTCCTCCACCTCAAGATAAGATTAATGTGTATCCAGGTCAAGAAGAGGAAGAATGAGATACGTTGGTGTCTTCCCCCCAAGAAATCGAGAGCCTGGTCTCTCCCACCTAAAACTGACTAACCAACTATCTGCCCTCACTATATCCTTTGCTACTGCAGTTAAGAGGCTAACTAACTATAGCAAAGGTTGGCCTACCTGGCACTTTGATCCCATCCTTATTTCTTCGAACATATATTGCTAACATCATATAACCATTCAAATTTAACCATCAGTTCTAAAATTATTAAACTTCTAAATGATTTATGGTAAAACCACATTAAACACATCACCATTAATCATTTTATCATGTGTATTGTTACATATTTTGGTCAGACAAAAGTTTGAGTGCCTAGACAGAATGGTACCAGTATAGAAATTTTGTATTATTATTATTATTAAATTACTATTTTGTCATATGACTAGGAGGTCACATGTTCAAGTCATGAAATTATTCTTTTACAAATGCAAGGTAAGAATGCTTACAATAGACCCAACATAGGTCCAACCCTTTCCTGCCCCTTGCTATGGTAGGAGCTTTATAATGCCATGTTGCCCTTTTAATTATTAAATTATTTTTGATAAAGAGAAGTAGCTTTTAAAAATTGAAAACGCCTTGAAGATATGAAAGGCATATTTAAAAAAGAATTGATCTCTTCACTAACCACATAAAAGTTAAGACTACCTTATAGCATATAAATACAAGCAATCTTTAGAAAACTAATTTTAAGCTCAGAACTATTTACCTCACTTCACTTTGCTTTATTTAGCAAACCTACCCATCCCTTTCAATGGCAATGAAAGATGTAATACTCATCAAGTTTGTCAAAATAGCATACCTCAGAAAATCTTAGCATTATTTTATGATAAGTTAGCAGTCTTATTAATGAAATGAGAGTATTTCCTTATTTAACTAGGGCTAATAGTCTTATTGTATTAGTGGGTTTGGGCTTATACTAGCAGTACCACACTAATACTTGACCTAATTATTAGTAAACCCTGCTAACGAGTGCTCTAAGGGTACTGGTTAAGGAATCAATACATAGAAGATTTTTATTAGAAATCATAACATTCATTGCATTTATAATATTAAATACTACACACTTCAATAAATTTTTTCTATTTTTGGTTCCTTAATCAGTGCCATAAGTCTTATTTGTTAGCATTTACTTTATTAGTATAAACTAGGATCATTGGGTGAGTATTTTGTATTGATTGTATCACATTATTACACACCATATCAATATAATCTTCTTATATTGAGTATTCCTTTTTTCTCTCTTTTTCTCAAATCCTATAATTTCAACAAAGTACATTTACCCCTCTGCCTCCTTATCCTAATATGCTAATTGCTAACCCTGCCTGTTATCTTTCCTTATGATTAGGAAAAATGGTTTACATGGAACTGAAGGCACATCCTATTCTCCCCCTTTTCTATTGCTAATTTTGGTGTATTGCTTTGATGCCATATGGCAGGCAGCAGGGATTTCAGAATTTGTATACCCTCAAGGGAGGTGTTTCTCACTATTTAAAGAATGAAGGTCCTGCAGAATGGGTAGGAAACTTATTTGTATTTGACTCCCGTCTGTCTCTCCCTCCTTCTGTTTACTATCCTGGGGACACAACTGAAGCAGAGACTACTCCAGTTTCTGGAGATGATAGGTTTGCAAAATGCTACATATGTAATTCGGAAGTCAGTGAATTGAGACATAGGAACTGTGCAAATCTTGACTGTAATTTTCTTTTTCTGTAAGACTCCTTTCTCTGTTGCATTTGTCTTCCTTTAACTGAGACTTAATCTGCCCTGTTTCCTTAGGTGATTTACATTTTTCTCTCAATTTGAAATATAACTAATTCATAATTCAAGCATGTTGTTGTTTGACTTAACTGACCCTTGTCTTGCAGATGCTGTAGAAAATGTGTAAAGGATCTAAGAGGATGTTGTTGTTTGACTTGCACTACTGCTCCTCGGCTTAGACCTGTTTTAAATGGATATCAGAGATACAAAAAGTGGCACATCTATCGTGATATGGATTTGCACGGCAATATGAGAACTTCAAATTGAACGCCCTTATTAACCACCGCAGCAGCATTCCATCATATATAATGTGGATAAAGCCATGCTTCTGGTGAGGAATTCCCTGCGCTGTTCTCTCTCTCTCTCTTACAGCGATGCATTTGTATCTATAACTGGAACAGTACAAGTTACAACTGTCAATATATTTCCATCTATTTAACCATTTACCTTTTGTTTACAGGGATGGGGTATTCTTGAATTGATGAAGTGCGCAATGCAATCAGGGCCGCCCAACATATATGTAGGCCTAAAGCAAATTATAAGATGAAGGTCTAATCCTAAGTGATAAAAGACCATAAATGATATATATTTCTTTTGAGTCTATTTTTAATAAAAGAAAATTATATTAAATCAAAATTTTTATTTATTATAAAAAATTTATTTTTGATTATTATCTATTAAATAATAATTAGTAATATTTTTTATATTTCATATAAAGATTTTGTTAAAGTTTGGGTAAAAAATGTTTTCAATCCTTATAAATTTAAGCATATATTTGGGTTTTGTTCTCATAATCTAAAACCAATGTTTCTTTTCTTAAAATCACCTCAAATTAATCCTGGAAACTAAAAACACACATGATAAAAACTAATTTGGGGTTTAAATAAGAGAGAGACTCAACATACCAATTTTAATTTATGAGGATCAAAATTAAATTTATTTAATTTTACAGAAACTTATAAACATATTTTACCTTTGATTTTAATATATAAAATATATTAAAAATTATATATTAAAAAAATTGAGGCCTTGTATCAGGGGAGGCCTAAAGTGATTGCTTTACGGCCTCCCCTGGGCCGGCCCTGAATGCAATGCATCCTCGCCCTGTAAGTTTCTAGCTATCGACCTGTCATACGTAATATATCTTGCTAGAAAAGAATAAGCAACGGCTGACAGAAACATACTGGAAAGTTAACCATGTAAACAGTTTGCGATATGAAAAATTTCTCTTGGTGTTTGTGGGAGAATTCAATGTTTTTCCTGTTACCTCACTAATCTGATTCTTATCCCTATTTAAACTTGCGGCAAACTTCGTCAGAATCGGTTCAGTCATCATACTTTGCACTCTTTTTTTAATAAAAGGATTTTATATTTTTTAAAATGTGCATTGTACAAACCAAATAAGCATTCGTTTGTCTCATAATAAAAAAAAACTTCCATTCAGTATCTTGCATAGGCATTAACATGAAAAATGATATAAAATATTTAAAAAGTGTAATACCACTGAAATTCAATAAAAATCTTTAAATTATAGAGAAAAAAAAACACATCCGAAAGTTGATTTTGCATGGCTTAGGCTTAGTTGATTTATCCTTAATGGACTTTAGCTTTCACATTTAGCCCTTGTTTGGTGTTATTGAAAGCACTAGTGAAATAGCAAAGAAATGCACTTGCTCCCTTGTTTGGTCCTGTCGTGAAATAGCAAAAAGGTGTGAGCCCTATCAGAAATATATTTTTACGCTATTTAGGTAAGAAAAGGGGAGAAATAACTTGCCTCTTCTCGCATATTTTCCTTACTACATAATCGATTTTTAGGCGGCAAGTATAACAATCCAAGGGTATTTGGTGCAAACAATCGATTTCCTTTGCTTGAAAATCGATTATGTAGTAAAGATAATCGATTTCCTTTGCCAAAAATAATAAAAATAACTTTATTTCTCTTCTATTTCTTCTATCAAATCAAACAACCAGCTTTCACATCTCTCTTTTATTTCTCACCTATTACACTCACACCAAATAATTATTAAATCATCTCTATCTCTTCTCTATTTCTCTCTTTTCCACTTCTCTCCTCATTCCTCTTCTCTTTATTTCCCTAATCACACCAAACAGAACATTAAGATACATTATTTGATGTAATTTTAAAATATCTAAATGACACTTTGCGTAGTTGAGAAGTAATTTATCATTGTCTTGCCCATTATTCACCCTAACCATTGCTATCAAAACTGTGACTTCAAGCATAGGATCGCATGAGATCCTAAGATTTTTTACAATGCTAAATTGCATGTATGATCAAGATTTTAGTGAGATCATATCAACGAAAATTTTTTCAGTATTGTCTCAATAAAATTTTGACACATCCATACATGGTTAATTTTTCTCGTTCTAAAAATTATTTAAATTATAATAAAAAATTTACCACAAATTGTGTAAGAAGTACTGAGAATTTTCAGTACTAAATTATAGGAGTACTGAAAATTCACTCCATACCAAGATCACCAATCTTGATCGCAAAAATGTGGAATAGTGCAAGTTGTTATGATCTTGTAGAACCAGATTTCGAAGTTCGAAATTGAATTCACAGCCCATTTTAGAAAATTCATGATTTTTCAAAAACCATGACCCTATTTTGACATTTTCAGTCCCTTTCGACCAAAACTGTCAATCCTGTCAATCTATCTCTCACCAATCTTAACTCTTTCAACTAAAATCCTACACTCATTTATTCTCCAACGACAAGAACCCTTTGTCCATCTCGGTTTATTAGCTCTCAACAACTCTGTCTCTTTCTATTCAATTCTCAACCTTGATCTCTATATCGTCTTTCAACTAGTCGTTTATCTCTATTCATTCCTTAACCTCCCTTTCTATTTATGGCTCTCAACTCTTCTTCTCTCTCAGTTAAGCCCATAAGGCCTCAACTTCTTTCTCAGTCTTGATCACTAAAACTCTTGTTTTTTTTCCTTGAAGTTTTTTTTGTCATTTAAAACTCCATAATTTGGTTTAGTCTTAGACCTTCAAATACATTCCCTCTTTGACTTCTTAGTGAATTATATTGTTTCTTGTAAAATAAGCTCTCAATTTAATCCCTAAAAGATTATTCATCACTAGTTAGGTCTTCAAAAGATTAGTCACCAAACAAGTTTCTAAAATTACAAAAAAGATCACCAAAAAAAAAATAATTGTTACCAATTAGATCCCTGAAAATTTTTATAATAACATAAATCTTTAAAAATTAAATGTCACCACATTAGCCCTTCAATTGGCCATTACAGGCTTATTTGGCAAAATTTTCATTCTTTCAAGACCTATTTGGTAATGTATCATTATCTTAATCTTTTAATTACCCATAACATGAACAAAATTGCAAATATTTACATTCAAAGACTTATTTAATGAAATTTTTATACTTTTAAAACTTATTTGATGATAATAACTCTTTAAGAACCTAACTTGTGACCCAATTACTTATTTGGTGACACTTTTATACTTTTAGAAACTTATTTGATTATGATAATCTTTTCAGGATTTAACTAATCACACAATGATCTCTAAAAGACTAATTGAGGATTTTATCTTCCTTTTATGCTCATTTTTTTCATAATTATTATAAAATATAAAATAAATATTAAGATATTAATAATATAATAACTATAAGTTAAATATCTAAACTGCTTCTGTAAAATAATTGTCTAAATTTTTTGAATTTTACTATTGTGGTGCCCATGCAATGCACGAGACATCATTATTTCTTTTTATTGGTCCATGTAAAATAAAATATTTAATAAATATATATTGACAATGTAAAAAAGTTTTATGTGTTGTCACATTGTTTATTAAGTTTAATAATATATGAGGTATCATACTTATCAAATGATATGATATCACATCATTGAATGACAACTATAAGAGCTGTAACTTGAGGGTCAGGAAGAAGGCAGACCTTGTTATGGCTCCAACAAGGAACTAAAGTAACAAAGAGAGGAAATATTTTAGGAGACAAAAGGAACTTAAGGGAGAACAAAATTTGAAATTTCAAAAGTAACAATTTTTGTTGTTGTTCCCTAAACATGTTATTCCTCCAAGGAATAATATCAACACATTATTCAAATGGGTTCCTTCAGTGTAAAGTTTATAGGTAGTCAAATAACTAAATAGTAGAAATTAAACAGTCATTTACTTGAAAGGCTTACAGTGAAATGAATAAATTAATGTGAAATCATAATATTTAGACATCCAAATAATATAAACACCCATTAGACACATTTTATCTCTCTCTCTCTTTTCCAATATTATGTGTGGACATGAACAATGTAGTTAAGTGCTTCGAAACTTGTAAAATCTGTTATGAACAATAGAATATGTGAAAGCACATCACTACCTCTGTCCCTATTTATCTATGTCATTATATGAAAAATATAAATATTAAGAAATACAAAAAATGTGTTGATTAATTTACATTAATTTTATTGTGTTTTTTCTAATATACTCTTTATCTCTATTTTGTTCATCAATTTTCTCACTTATTATCTTAAAAAAATAATTAATATTATCTTAAACTTCTAAATGGCAGATAAATAGAATATTTTTTTAAATAGGACAAATAAATAGAAATGGAGGTAGTGAAAATATTTTGAAAAATGTTCTTAAATAAATTGCATTGTGTCACATATCCACTAACAAATAAATAAAATATTATTTGCACTTGTAAATAGTACCCTAAATAATAGAAGGAAAAAATTATTTTGATCAAATTTGGGGCAAGGCAATGTAAAAGAGAGAAATAAATGGATAGATAGAAAATGAAAAATAATATGAATGATGTGATGGGAAAAAAAAGAGATAAATAGAAAAATGAGGTTTCAAAGGAAGTATAGAAAATGAAGAGACAGAAAATAAAAAATTGATGTGATAAGATGAGATAAAAAAGAGAGTGAAATAAGATGTGAAAAGAATTGTAAAAAACGAGAGAGTGAAAAAATCACAACTCGTAATAAAATAATTATGGGATTGTAAAGGTTTAGATCGAAAATTGAAAAATATATTTTATACAATAAAATATAGCTTTATTACCAATATATCTTTCCTAGATAACAAAATATGATCGATCCTTTCAAATCACAACTGATAAGATAAAATAATGATCAATGTAAAAGTAATTCAACCCTCCCTTTGACATAAAGTGATTGAAACGTAAGGATTTAACAATATAATATTTCATAAATAAAAATATTAAAAAGGGTAAAATAACATTTTAATCTTTATAAAATATTCAAGTTTTGATTTTCGTTCCTGAAATTTTTTTTTTATTTGATCCTTAAAAAATATTTAAGCTATTTTTTAATCCTGTTATTGATTCCACTATTAATTACGAATGTGTTGAACACCCATCACAATTAGTAATCATATGTTTTATACCCTAGCACATTATACGACAGTGTTAGCCTCTTAAACACATTCAAAGACTATTTATGATAGACATAAAAAAAAGACTATTTATGATATATATATATATATGAAGGAGAAAATGTACAAAGATTTTCAGTTCATATTGACCATGAAATTTGACTCTCTAAATGAGTTTAAGGAAGCTAACACTCTTATATAATGTGTTAGGGTACTTCTGAAGTATTGTTAACTATTATGGGTGTTCGACATCCACAATTAACAGTAGAATCAACATCAGGGACTAAAAAAATAGCATAAATATTTTATAAGAATGAAATAAAAAAGAAAAATTTTTCAAGGACAAAAATCAAAAGTCGGGTATTTTATAGGAACTAATATGTTATTTTACCCTATTAAAAAAAACTTATAGGATTGAAAAATTATAGATAGATAAATACAAAGATAAAAAGAAAAAATGAAAAAATGAGCAGAGATATAAAAAATGAGGTGTGAAACAAAGTGTAGAAAAATGGGTGTAAAAAAATCACAATTCATATAAAAAGAGGGAAAATAAAATAGCTACACTTTTTTCAATTAAAAAATAATAGCATTTCAGACACTATAGATACGAAAAGAAAAAAGATACTTCAACACTAAAAAAATTAGGTGTTTTCATGTAGAGTTGTAGAAAAGAGAGATATAAAAGAAAAAAATAAAATGAAGAGGAAGAAAATAATAGATGTGATAGAAAAGGAAGAGAGGTGTTAAAAAAAGTGAATGTGAAAGAGAGTGTAATAAAAATGAGCATGAAAAAAGAAAGTGTGAAAAAATGTGTCAAAAAGATCACAACTAATATAAAAAAAGGGAAAATAAATTAACTACATTTTTTATATTAAAAAATATTAGCACTTTAGGTGGTATAGATATAAGAAAAGGTAAGGGGGATTTTAGGGTGGACCTCCAATGCTTTTGGTCCGGAGTAAACCATACACTTTATTACTATAAAAAATAAGTTTAAATTATTAAAATATATTAATAAATTTATTTAGTATTAATTGTTTGCTATTGTAGTAAAGGTCTATTATAGACCCAAATATAGTGGTCCACCCTAAAATTCCCCGAAGAAAGATATTTCTACACTGAAAAGGTTAGGTGCGGAAATGTAGGAAAGAGATAGATAGAAAGAAAAAATTAAATTGAAGAAAATAGAAGTGATGAATGTGACAATTGATGTGATAAAAAAGGAAGAGAGAGAAAAAAAATGAATGTGAAAGCGAATGTAATAAAATTAATGTGAAAAAAATCAAAGTTAATACAAAAATGACAAAAAGAATACCGATCACTTTTTAGAAAATAATGAAATCAACAATTAAAAACAATATTTATAACAATGAATAGTATAAAAAATATTTAAAAACTAATAAAATTGTATATTTACATTGATATGATAGAAAATGAAGAGATATATAAAAAAATGAATGTGAAAAAGAGTATAATAAAATTAATGTGAAAAAAAAACAAAGTTAATACAAATATATTTAAAAACTAATAAAATTGTATAATTACATTGATGTGATAGAAAAGGAAGAGGGATATAAAAAATGAATGTGAAAGAGTGTAATAAAACTAATGTAAAAAAAACAAAGTTAATACAAAAATGACAAAAACAATAACGGTCACTTTTTAGAAAATAATGAAATCAACAATAAAAAACATTTTTTATGATAATGAATAGTATAAAAATATTAAAAAAACTAATAGAATTGTATAATTACATAGTTATGTTATTAAATGTACTAGTTATTTATATTATCATATTTTTATATTAAATAAAATATATTTTTAATTCTCGATGGAATCTTTTTCGATCTATGAATCTCATATTCCAAAAATGGCAGTACTAGTGTCAGATATTGATATGCATCCAAATACATATCCAGAAAGTATCCGTTTTTTTTTATTTTCTAAAACATATTTCGATACGTTTAGGATTTGACTTACCCATTTTTAGATCCGTCTAGGCTAGGATACAAAAGTATGTACAAATACTTGTTTCAAATACTTCTTTGTTTTGATCATCATCGTCGTCATTGTCTGTTTATGTATCTATTGGTTATGTATTAATGAGAAACAATATTGTATTTTTCAAAATTTTATTCGTTTGAGTTCCTTTTCAACCCTATATTATTCTTTTGTTACATAAGTTCTCTGTTTGATCTTATTCTTTTGCTGGTTGTTACACAAGTTCTCTGATTTTGTTGACACTTTTAATTGATTTTTCTGCATAGGAAGCCAAATTCCACTAATATATTGTTGTCAACATAATCGTATCTTGATTTTTCAAGAGTGTCTTTTATCCCCATATTTGTATCATGCTAAGAGTATGTTTAGTTTAGCATTAAAACGTGGTAAACTCACGTTTCAAACGTCAGGCATAGTTGCGTTAAAGAATCTAAACCCGAGTTTGGCTAGTTTCAACGTCAAATCAAACACACACTAAGTATCTAAACTACATAGCTTCTCTCAATTTTGACAACTTAATCCCGAACGGTCGCTCTCATGAAACTTCCTACTTCCCACATCCTCCAAGCTCCATCTGAAACGAACATATTGCATATGTTATACACGTATGATTCTGTTACTTACACAAAAATGATAACAGTGATTTGCACAACATTATTAAGTTAAATAAAAAAAAGTTAAGAGGGTAACGTATTCAAACAACGATACAAAATACATTACACCACACCAGAAAATGGCTGGCAATGCATGCTCAACTACTCCATTGCACCACTACCTACAATAACCAATAAAAATAAATTACGAAGAATCAATACCTATAAAACTAACGGTAAACACGTTTTATACCATCAAGGCGTTATATAAAAATCTGACAAGTAGGCACTCAAGAAACCAAGCATATGGAGATATTCTCAACATTTAGCGCACACAGACAAGTATACATTACACAAACACGGTTAAATGTCCAACGGGGCTCAAAATTGTCATATTTGATGGATCAGCACTCACCACGACATGTACAAAAAATGTTGTCTACACTGAATTGTTCCAGAAAATTTAAGAGGTACGCATCATGTTGTTCACAACGTTTACCTTTCAACCTATTACTATCATCATAGGCTCATAGCTAAATAGAATGTACCCACTGCAAACTACCATATGCTTATCTCCTTCTTACTCCTTCATGTTCACTAATTTCATATATAGTTTACATCTTTGCCATGCTTTATCTTGAACGTTTGGTTTTCATCAGTATTTTCTTATATCTGTGCACAGTAGACTTTAACCATCAAACATTAACACTCAACTCCTTTCCTACGCATAAAGTGCTGCTATTAAGGTGACCGGTGATAATACATTTACTATCTATGATTGGAAATCGGTCGATCTTGCAAATTTATCCGTCACTTCTATATTGGAAACATTATACAGAAAAATCTACTGCACTTCCTGCACCTGTGTTCATTACAAGATATTAATTTCTGTCCCCCACAATTTAATTCTGCAATCCATTTTTATTGCTCCGCTGTAATACCACATGTTAGAGGGATTTGGATCATCTAATGAATTCATTACTTAGGCTTACTCATGAATTGACATGTGTCTTAATTTGAAAGATCAATCTACACCAATTATTGTTAGCCACTTTATTCGATTGCATCATTCTGCATTACTCAAACAAACCAACACCACCTATGCAACTTATTTTATATATATAGAGTGTGGACACTTCTCCATAGCACCACAAAAGGATTGCCTTCGTGTGATTACTCTATACCCACCCTGCGAGCCATTTATTGACTCCTTCAACCATCTATTTCCATATTATTACTTCATTTCAATGTCTATCCACATTTCCAAATTACCTCCTGCTACTGCTTCTTGAAATTAATGATTACAGGTGCAATTAATAGCCTTATAGACCCATAAATGATGTTGCCCCTTACCTCGCTCTCCTTAGCCGTTTACTTCTAATCCTTCCTTAAACAAGCTTCAAAACTTAACTCTATAATACTTAATCCATCCATACATGCTCCGATCTCCCCTTCTGTGTTCTTTGCATTGTTGTACCAATTTATAACCTAAAGTACAAGTTAGGCACCACTTAATACCTTCCCCGATCTATTTCTTTACATACATTACTTCTTTGGACCATATTATAGAATTCATTGCCTCTATTGTCAAGCTTTACTGGTAAATTATTCACCACTCACACACTGAATTCTCATTGGTTTCAGGTTCAACACATGGTTTTGGAAAATCCGGCCATACTTGAATATGCACTGCACATCCACTTTCCAGACCTAAAATAGATGTTCAAACAACATTCTTAGTTCTCTGGAGGGTGGAGATGGTGAAACGTTCACATTCCATTCATAGTTGTTTATTTATTGCATGCTCTTATGTAAATTCTGCATGTTTTACAATTAGAGTTTTTACTGATAGCCCCGTGCACAGAACGGGCTATACACTAGTTCTCTACATTTAGTGCACAGCAGACAAGTATACATTACACAAACAAAGCTCCAATGCCAATTAGCAATCGGAATAATGGATTATGTTAATTGTGAATTTGTGATTCTTGTTACAAAGGCTTAGAAAATTTGAGCAGAGGGATAGTCATTCTCCAGTGCCTATCTGATTTAAACAACCCCCCCCCCCAAAAAAAAGCACAGACACAATTGAATTTGAAACAGACAATTAGTAATTAAAAATTGCAAAGAGTGAGTAAGTAATTGAATTAGAACTAGAAGAAGACTTACAATATGTGTGTTTGATTCATTTACAGTAACGATCAGCCTTCTTCTTGACGCGATCATCGAGGGCATCCTCAACGGACTTGAAGTTGGTTTTGGGTTCGTAACCGAACTTTTTGGCTTCAACCGGGAACAGTTGTTCGTACTTCATTCGTTTCGCCCCGTCAATCGTGTACTGCTCTCCTCCTGCTGCTGATTCTGAACCCTCACCTACACCCTGCTCTTCTTTGTCCAGGTCTAGGGTTTCGTCTTTGTCGTTACGGTCTTTGTCCTTCTTTTTCTTCTTTCTTTTCTTGTCAATGGTCTTGGTGCGCGTGGCCAGGCTTCCTCCTTTGAATGCTAATCTTCCTCCTTTCACCCGCTCGTATGGATCCGACATCCTTTGATTTGATTCCCAAATTACAATCCCAAGTCCAACCACACCGCTGCGCTATGAAGACTCCTAGGAATTGTAATTCGAGGACCTGCATGACAAACAAGGCAAAAGTTTGATGAATTGTTAATGACTTATAGCATGTTTGGTTTGATTCAAAATCATTCCAAACATGAATCCTCAACGTGTTTCTGATATAATCCAAACATGTTATTAATGTTACAACAAAATGCTATTTAAAACCTCCAAAAAACATTTTAAGAATTAAACCCCATCATATGAGAAACACCTATGCTTATACAAGAATGAGGCTTAAAATAGTGAACTTAAAGTCCCTTATTCTTTCTGCCACTCTGTTACATTGAATACCAAGAAAACGATTTGACTAATTGAAGATGGTTCAGTTGCAGGGAAACAACAGTATAGACAGGCTTCATAATCCTAAAGAGACCAGAACCCTAGACCCTAGACCCTAGACCCTAAAACCCCAAACCCTAAACCCTAAACCCTAAACCCTAAACCCTAAACCCTAAACCATAAACACTAAAATAGGACATTTCCTCGAACAGTTAAGAGCCATGCAAGAAATCTAAGCCCTAAGCCCTAAGCCCTACACCCTAAACCCCAAAAACCCTAAACCCCTAACCCCAAAAGCCCTAAGCCCTAAACCCTAAACCCTAAATCCTAAGAGAAAATGTGCCACATCAGCATTTGTGACTAATTACAAAAAAAATTGAAAGGACGCTTTAACCAAAAAAAATATAGGGACCAAAAACAAAACTCGGTAATTTTAAAGGGACCATAAACATATTTTACCCATTTTGAAATGGTAGAGTATAAATCGTGCTTCGGTGCTTGACAAATTAACCGGCAAACACACCCTTATGATGCAAGATATTTGTAACTACAGGACTAAACACACCCTAATTATCCAGGATATTTGTAACAGGAGGAAAGGTTTCTATACATAGTCCTCAAATTACAGAGGAGGAAAGGTTTCCTCGCCTTACATCTTTTTTCCGATTCCCAAACACACCCTTATGTTGCAAGATATTTGTAACCAGGCTCATTAAGTTAAGTAAATTATAAAGTTATTAACGAGACACTATTTTAGTGTAAAAGGAAAGGAAAGGAGAGATTGTCGGCGCTACTTTTTATTGTCATAAGCAGCTATATTCTAGGGCTCACATTCAGGACTAAACAAACGAACCGGTAAAGTCGTGCTTGAGCTCGTAACTACAGCTCCACACGCTGCCCAAAGAAGACTTCAAGGAATTGTAATTCGAGGACCTGCATGACAAACAAGGCAAAAGTTTGATGAATTGTTAATGGCTTATAGCATGTTTGGTTTGATTCAAAATCATTCCAAACATGAATCCTCAACGTGTTTCTGATATAATCCAAACATGTTATTAATGTTACAAGAAAATGCTATTTAAAACCTCCAAAAATCATTTTAAGAATTAAACCCCATCATATGAGAAACACCTATGCTTATACAAGAATGAGGCTTAAAATAGTGAACTTAAACTCCCTTATTCTTTCTGCCACTCTGTTACATTGAATACCAAAAAAACGATTTGACTAATTGAAGATGGTTCAGTTGCAGGGAAACAGCAGTATAGACAGGCTTCATAATCCTAAAGAGACCAGAAATGTTGCATTAGTTATGTTGGCTCACAGTTAACAAGGGTATCCTCCTGCCGATGGGCAGAGAATAGCCTCTTTCAAAGCATAAGATCATGTTGGCTCACTGTTGATATACCCATTTTTTGTAAAAAAAAGAAAGAAAGAAACTTTAAACAAAATCTCCACAAATGTTGTATTTTGTTTTAACCATCTACAGGAAGCAATGTAATCAGCAATTAAATGACCACGTTCGGTTTGAATAATTAAAATGAGGCCCAAGAATAAGCAAAGGGTGAAAAGTTGTTACCAGATACTAAACTAACAGGAAATATACAAAGCATCAATAGAATACATATTGGTAGATGTAACAGAGAACAGGGTTAAAAGCTATAAGTGAACTTTCAAAAGTTGCAGCTGATACCCTAAACCCTAAACCCTAAACCCTTAACCCTAAAATAGGACATTTCCTCGAAAAGTTAGAAGGCATGCGAGAAATCTAAACCCTAAACCCCAAACCCTAAACCTAACCACCAAAACCCTAACCCCAAACCCCAAACCCCAAACCCTAAACCCTAAACCCTAAGAGAAATTGTGTCATATCAGCATTTGACACACGCTCTTTGAAAACCACATAAAGTGGTTTTCAGTTTTTGGTTTTTAGTTGTAAAATCTTGATTGAAAATTTTTAAAAACCAAAAACTAAAAACTCACAACCACCCCGAACGGCCCCTAAGGTTTCACTCAAATAGATCTTAGATGAAAATTAAAAAATGTTTAAACATATACCAAGAATGAAATTTTCATAAGAACTGTAGAACACCAACCTTAACCAACAATGATGCGCACTGAGCAATAGATTCTAAGAAGCCACACACACTACCAGAAAAACCAATATGGATGAGTGCCTGAAAAACCAATATTCAAGCCAATAAGTAAATTATGCTTTTGCTTTCAGAACAACCATTATTTATTTTGAATGCTTTATATGTGAGAATACATTGAGAGACATACCCCCCAAACCAAACAGAGCATACAACTAAAAAGTTTACACCCAAGAATAATACTAAATTCCAATACTAAAAATTGTGACTGTTTGGCTTAAAATTATTATAACGTCAACTAATTTATTACATAGTTGAAAAACCAGTGAGGAATGGCAGATTTAGCTGCAGCTTCTATTGTCATAACAGCCATCATGAAAAGTAATGAGCAAGGAAGCTTGATTGATATGGATCTACTCCTTAAAATATTTAATGATCCAACAATGATTGGGAAATTAATTAACGATCATAGAAGTGCAGCTTCCCCTGTTAGTGCATCCTCAAATAATGTGACTGTACCCACTTCTGAATCAAAATCTGTTACTTTATCAGTTCCATTGTCTAGACCTAAACCTGAATGAGTGACAAGTGTTTTAGAAAATCATGCTATGGTCATGCTACAAAATATATCTATCTATCTCTGCTACTCTTGCTAAGTCCACAAAATTAGTTATTTTACCCAAGAATAATACTAAATTCCAATATTGTTACCAAACAACCAAGGAATCAAAATTTAAATTGTCCTTGGCTGCACAAATGAAAGCACTATTGCTGCTTTGTAATTGGAAGCACCCCTGGCTGCACACCTAAAATCAGCGCCTATTGCTGTCGCCTAAAATCACCTAAAATAACACCAATTCTATAAATTTCTTCACTTCAGATTTATTTTAATCAAACTTATTTTATAAAATTAAATTGACAAAAAAATCATTGAAGGTGAGGGTCAAGGTAGAGCTTCTTATCCTCTGCAACAGAAAATGGTTAGACAGGAAAGAAAGCTAAAGCTTTGCTCCCCATTAGAATAAAATGGAAGCAGCCCCCACGCTCCACAATCGATCACGACCCTCGAGTAGAATAAAACAGAACCCCACAAGAAGAAAGGCAGCGTGTACTTCACATAATTAAATAAATGGGCCTTCATAGTCATTCTACATTCAGAAAACGAAGTACATTGACACAGTCCTGGAAGTATATTTCCATATGGTCCATGCAAATTCTGGCACTTAACCATAATATCGCAATTGCTATCACAGGTGCTACAGTAACACATCTTAGAAAAGAAAACAAGTTGAGAAGGGGAAACTGAGATAGGCTCTGGTGATTGGAAGAACCCCAGGCTGCACACCTAAAATCAGCACCTAATTGAAAGCACTATTTTAAATAATATTGCAATTTGTGATTTAAGGTAAATTTCAGTCCCTATTGCTGACGCCCATTTAGATTTAGGTATTGGTTCCTACTCCCTCTACATGTTTTTTGGTATTGGTTCCTATAGTTTCATACTATTAAGAATTGGGTCCCTCAAAGACCAATACCTTAATTACTTGAACAATAGGGACCCATCCTTCATTCGTTTCAGAAAAAAAAATTGAGAAAAAAAAATTTAGAAAAAAGAATTAAATAGCCAAAACTGAATTGAGAAAAATTATGAATCTGTTACTCAAATTATCATGAGGATGGTGTTCAATGCAAGAGATTGCATTACACTGCCTACACACATGGAGGCAAAGTTAGATGAACATGTTGAATAGCATCAAAATGAATACTAATTTGGAAATATCTTACATTCTCACTAATAAATAGCTCCCACTCAGCTATGATCATAGAGTAGGTGGGGTGTATATTGTTTGGCCTACTTAATAATAATCCATTCTATTCTATCCTATTCTTTTTGCACCATGGTCTCTGCTTGCAGTGCCTTGGCTTTAACCAATGCAATCACATTAATTCTACATTACATGACCAAGTTCTGAGGAAGCTACAAATTAACAGAAGTTCCTCAGGTGGCTATGAGCATCATGTCAATACCAGAAATAGTGTATTATGTACTGGCTTTGGCGTTTTGTGCATTCTCTGTAGTGCTGAAGTGGAATGAGTTAAGGTACAGTAGGAAAGGAATGCCACCAGGAACTATGGGTTGGCCTATTTTTGGTGAGACTGCAGGGTTTCTCAAACAAGGACCAGATTTCATGAAAAGCAAGAGAGCAAGGTATTTTTAGGTGGCCTTTTATAATAATTCATATATTTTGTTATTTTCCTCTACCCACCATCTCAGTCTTAGATATGAAGTAATTTTTTTTCTCCCTTTAAGTTATGAGTATTGGTATTCATCTACAAACAATTTTCCACTGTTCTATTAACCCTGCCAAATTTCTACAGCAAACAATGAGATATGAATTAACTTTCAATATACAGTAGGAAGTGGACTTCTTAATTTCCTTTTTGGACTAGAAAGGAACTGACTAACTGTTCATCCTAAGTTAGGTTAAACTTGAAACCGTAGATAAATTGGCTCATGTTTTATCATATAATTGCTTTTTTCTTCTTTTTTATTAAAGAAAATTTTGTTTTACATAGATAAAAGAAAATGTATGTGTTAGGGATTTTGGGGGGGGGGGGGTTACTCTGGACAGGAAACTAGAAGAAAACAATGAGCCAGAGCTGTTAAATCTCTGCCTATACGAATTGGAAACAATGTTGAAACAACAATGAGTAGAGTCCAATGGTAGGGTCCAAAACCCAAAATTAGTGGAAACTGTAGTCACTAAAATATACTTCAAAGTTCAAACCAAAACAGATTATACCTTATACCATGTTAGTTCAAAACTCCTAATTAAAACCATTGCTTCACAACTGCACCAGATGCTGCAGTTAAAATTTGGACTGTCTATTTCCTATATATGATTTTTAGTGGTTAATTTGACCTGGGGACTAAGAGAGCAAGATATATATTTTATGAAATTAAAAGTAAGAATTCAAAATCATATCCGATTTGATCTGCTCATCAGTGTAGAAAAAAGTGGTGACAATGAAAAAGAATCTCTTCATAACCCAATTAACAAAATGAAATGATATTACAGCTAATTAAAACTTCAAGCTAAAAGAATATGAAACGTGTATGAAAACCAAAAGGTTAGTTGCAATCATGATCAACAGTCATCATAGTTTCTTTGACCTTAGACTAACTATTCTAAGAGCATGCCTGCATGAATGTTAATTCCTATGATATCCTTGATCAATTCTGCCTGGTATAATTAGCATTGACAAAATTTGGTACTACTTATTTGGCTTGTTACTTTTACATTCCTTTTAATCTTGTTTGAAACTGCTCTGCCTCAAACTAATTAAGAGTCATTAGTCAAGAATTTGCGTGTTTGGCTCATTGCTACATTTTTACTTGCGGGTACTTTACAAGGTATTCTTCATTCTTAGATCACACCTTTAATTTGACATCAAATTAATTATTGTTAGTTAGTTTTCATATCTTATCTATTGGATTGTTCTGATATCAAAGTGCATGTTATTATGCAGGTTTTGATACCAATAGGGAAGACAAAAGAAGTCAGTGAAGGGAAGAATGTGAACCAGACAGAACAGAAGTACATAGAAACAGTTACTCAGGAAGATTCCAAATTTTGATTTATGGGATTTTTACGGTATGAGAAAGCTTTCAAGAATCTTAAGAAAGCCATTTCTAGTCCATTTAACTCCAAAAAGAGATAATTATCACAACCAATGGATTACAATAAAAAATGTTCCATGAACATGTAATATAATCCTAATAGAAACAAGCAAAGCTGCCATGAAATAAAGTGTAATGTCATGTCAGTTTAGAAAAGGATTGCAGTTTGGATCCAACAATTCCCTGGATTTCTCAGCATCTAAGAAACGTTAGTTGTGAAAATCTGAACTTGAAAAAAGCTTATTAAGCAGCCTAGTTTTCTGATATTAGAGGAAGGAATAAAATTTTTAAGTGAAAATGAACATATACCGTCTTATTCATTGATTTCTTGCTTCCCAATGAGGTTTCATTTCATCAGAACCACGACTTCTGTTTCAGACAGTCCCTATGAATTGAATGCTTAAAATTTCAAAATAGATTGCATTAAGCTATAACGAGGGCTCAGCTTAAATAGTAAGAGGGAGCAGAAGAGAAACATTTTGAATTGTTAGCTTTTAGGATTTGAGCAGTAGTTCAATTGGAACAATTTGAATGGATGATATAGGTGTAAACCAGAGGTTAATTCAAAAGTAAAACTGAAAGTCTGTATACCTGGATTTCCAAGTTCTCAAATTCTGTTACAATCTCCTCATCTTCTGCCAATAACTTCTCCCCTAGTATTGCATGAATTTCCTTCAAATTCAAGAAAATTATGGCAAACATCAGTAGGCAACAAATGTATACAAAAAGAAAATAGGAGTTGGAAATTGACAAAGAAAAAGTATCACCCAAACATTAATAGCTAATACTGCTTAAGCTCAATCAAACCAATAAAACCAGGCTTTAATCCCCCAAATAAAAGTATAACCTTAGATTCAATTCCCTTTCTGATCAAGATCCAAAATAGTCCGAAACATTTACTACGATTTGACAATTTTAAATACTTACACATATCCCTCAATTAAATACCAAACTATCTATCTTCAGTTATCCCCACCTCAACACCCCTAAAAGTAAAACCCAAAGGACTTGAGCTTTATTTCATCAGGTTCCTCGTCAGACTTTGAAGAACATTATTTTCATTTTAAAGACAATAGACGGATGAAAAACACCCATACTCTGGTTTATCAGGCTCCACATATACTTTTCTAAAAACACCCAACATAATAAATAAAAAAAAATAAGACGGTGGGAACTTACGAGTTTTAGGAACTTGCGATTGCAGGGATGCTCGACCGTCCAATCAAGCCGCAGCGAAGCAGAGCACTCAACGACTGGAGCGGAGACGTGGAGCAGGACGACAGCAGAAGAGGCGTGGGGCACTCGCACAACTACGGCGCAGGACGACGGCAGAGAAGGCGTGTCGCAGGACGAGGGCGGAGGCGCGGCAATCGCAAATCGGTGAATAGGTGGTGGTGGTGGGCTTGTGACGAGGAAGATAACAAAGGAGCACAAAACCAATTAGGGTTTCTAGTCCCAGAACACTTGTTTCTTGTTTTAGAGTGTCAGGGGAAATGTTGACCAAAAAAAAAAGTGTGTCAGGGGAAATAAGGGAATCTGAACAGACGATTGTTTTGTTAAAAAATTAAAATAAAATATATTTTTATAAAAATTTATAAATAATATGTATATTATAGATTTTTAATTTAATATCTTTAAGTAGAGTTTGGAATTTTGGATAATTAAAATAACAAGAAATTAAATTATTTATACAACCAGGGATGATGGGGACGGGACATGGTACCACATTACCTGTCCTCGTATTTTCAAAAAAAAATAAAAAAAAAACTCGTACACGTATTCATACCTGCATGAGCAATAACTTTAGTGTTCTTCTTCGTACCCGTTGAACACTTATATGTCTATATCCGTGCTCGTTACCCGCACTTTTATTAAGTAAAAAATGAACAACTTACAGAAAAATATTAATTTAAGGAAATAATATCTCAATTGAAAAATTACTCCAAAATCGTCTAAATATAATTTTTAAGAAAAGTGCTACTAACACACTCTTTCTTTAGCACATTCTTTTCAACACATTCCATTTGATTGGCAAAAAATCACATGAGAGTGGGACCCACATAAATTGGTGGGACCCATGTGAATTTTAATCAATCACATAGTGTGTTGGAAAGAGTGTGTTGCTAGTACTTCTCAATTTTTAAATATAAGTGAACACAGTAATTTAATTACATTGAAACACAATATGTTAATGTTCTAAAATACAACGCATAATCTATAGTTCAAATTTTTTATTAAATATTACAATATACTTTCATGTCACACTATTTTATAAACTTGAATATCATGTGTTAGAATTTTTCAAGATCTGTTAAAAATTATTATTAACACTAATTAGTCATACATTATAGAGTAAAAAAAACACAAATAGATAGTTTTTAAAATATATATAAATATATTAGATATTTTAATAAATTTAATATGTCCCTATATAATTATATATAATATTACTTATTAAATAATTATATATGTATATATGAGTGCGAGTATGGGGCGGGCTGGGAATCACAGTGCCTGTACCCGCGCCTGTCTTCACGAAAAAATACGGGCTATTGCTCGTACCCGCGCTCATACCCGGTTTGCGGGTTTGTACCATGCTCATTGCGGGTAATTTTTGCGGTTACCCATAGGGCTTTGGCTCAATTGTCATCCTTATATACAACTAATTAAAGAAATCAGAGACAGAATTAATCTTAATCTTATCTTATCTTAATCTTAATCTTAATCTTAATATATATATAAAAGCAAATGAGTGGGGGACTATATTTTCCCGCCAAAACAGAGGTTAAAAAGGTAGATATGTATTTAAATAATTTTTTAAAATAGAAAAATCAATTTTCAAATTTTGAATTTGTGGTTAGTGGGTTTGGAAAATGGGAATGAGTTGATGAATTTAATAAATAGTAATTGCCAGCAATCTTTCCCCATATTTTACCCTTAATATCATATTTTATTTTTTTTAATTAAAAAATACGATTTCAAATTTTGAATTATTGTATAGTGGGTTTGGGAAATGTGAATGAGTTGCAATATTGAAGAGAGATTTATTGTCGATATTGTTTCAAAGCCTCCCCACTCTATTTCTTTTCTCCTCTCTCTCTCTCCCATTTTATATTTCCTGCAGCGCAAAACTTTTTCAAAGCCTCCCCACTCTTTTTCTTTTTTTCCTGTCTCTCTCTCTTCCCGCAGAGGCTATGAAGCATGATGTTTTCAAGTGCGATTCCAGCGACTTAGCGACAACAATGGTATGGGATGGAAGCTCCAATCTTAGGTGGCGAGAGGCGATTGATAGGGCCTTGCGAGAAGCTGCGAAATCACGATTGGGAACAGCCAGCTACAACGTTTTCGCGCTGGAATGGGTGGTTGCCCGCAGTGGTGGGCTAGACGAGCGAGATGCGCATGAGGAAGACTGGGTGGTTGATCGAATGGTTATTTGCTCCTCTCTCTGTCTCAGTCTCTTTGTTATTGTAAATTCACTGAAATAACATCGTTTTGTCTTCTTCACTTACTACTACTTCAGCTTATGCTACTATTGAATCTGTTATATTCATCAGCAAACACCGGGTGGTGATTTTGTTAGTTTCCCCAAAATTATTTTAGGGTTTGAAATTAATTTTTAGTCACAATAATATTTAAATTTGATTAACCAATTTTTTCCAGGGATTCTATACGCATTTGATTTCGTCTTCTTCAACGAAACTGGATGGTGGGCATACTGTGCAATTGGACGAGGGCGACGACAGCCTTTGGGCAGGATGAAGAAGTTGCAATGGCGCCTCTGTTAGGATAACATTTCTCCCTTTTTTTGTTACAGGGGAAAAAAAGAAAGAGACAAACAAAGACAGAAACTAAGAAAAAGAAACAAAAACCAAGAGCACTATGACTAAGGCCTAGCGAATTCTATGCCAAGCGCATCGGCACGCAGCAAGACCTTCAAACCCGCAGGGGCTTCTTGAATGAATTCAATAGGAGTATCAGGCTATCAGCTAAGACACCTCTCTTGGCAAGATAGTCCGCACATTGATTTCCTTCACGGAACATATGAAAAATGGAGACTCTCCAATCCTGATCTAAAAGCTTCTTAATACTAGAAATTATTGCAGCATATTGATGATAAGGTGACAATTCCTCCTTAATGAGTTTAACCACCAAGCTAGAGTCAGACATACACTTTATTGATCTGAAATTTAGATCCCAACATAATTGTAAGCCTCTGAGTACCGCTATTAGCTCGGCCAGAAGAATATCTTTATCTCCTAAGGTCCCAAAGAAATCAGGGATCCATTCTCCTTGATGCATCCTCAACAATCCACCAAAACCAGCCTTACCCTCCATAACGCTACCATCAACATTAAGTGCAACTTGATGAGGTTTAGGCGGAATCCACTTCACCAATTTGGGTGAACAAGGATGGGGAAGAGAGCTCGATGGGATGTTATAAACCTGTTGCAAAAGCGTAGACAAAGCAATGGAATCACGGGTTGTATCTCTAGTGGAAGGTGTAAGGTCTAAGACCCTTTGAGCAAAGGTTTTAATGACAGCAAACTTTCATGACAATATTCTAAGTGTTCTGAATACTTTGGTACTAATGTTTTCACTTGAGAAAAAATACAGGAAAAGTTACAGAAGAAAGGTGCAAAGATCATAAACATCATTTAACATTAGAACATGTGTCCAGAAGCATGTTACAAAGAGCTTTCATGTCAAAAGTGATGAAACGAGTTCAAGAAGTAGCTTCTTAGCTTCAAGAAGGTCAAGACAGTTCATCTAAGATCCCATGAACATTAAACTGAGTTGTATCAAGCTTCAGAAGCAAAGTTGAAGCTTTGGAAGGATCATTCAAGACCACTAGAAGCATGAGAAGGAGCTTTTCATGAAATTGGACACCTTCTGAATGTGAAAGATCACTTAAGCAATTCAAGCATAGTCATTCCAAGTGTTGCTGATGCAAACAAAGCAATTGGAGAAGATTAATATCACTAGAAACACAGTTTTGTCCTTAGAAACAAAACTTACAGTTTCTGCAGAAGTATCATATTCTTATTTCAAGTTGCAAACATGTTCAAAATATCTTTAGAAGCATTGAACAAGTTCCCACACTCCTCAAGATATTATCCTTGAATATTTCAAGTTGAAGAACGCTCAAAGGAGCTTCCACAAGCATAATTACTTCTCTCACAATGCAAATAAAGCAAGTATAAAAGATTGGAAGCTTTACAAGCATATTTGAAGAAGAAACGGAATTTCTGCACACTTCTAGAAGATGCAGTTTGCTTCAGAAGAAGAAACAGAATTTTTTCACACTTCCAGAAGATGCAGTTTGCTTCTGGGATATCAGTGAGAAAAACTGGGATTGAATTTCATCTATCTCTCTCTTCTATATTTTGGTTGTATATCAATATATAGCAATCATAACTATCAATATTGATGCACACATAATAGTCATTTATATTGATTCCTCACATATAAAATTCATAAGATTGATTTATTGAATATTGATTCCTCATATACTCAACAAATCATCCAGCATTAAGATCAAGTGTAAAAGCATTCGCTATATTGAAATCTATTCCTAGTAAAACAATATAACGACTATTTTTGTTCAGATCGGATTTTCAAAAATACTTTCCAGTTAAATCCAAAAATCTAAATCTAGAATCTATTGATTAGATAGAATCAAGAACATATAAACAGAACGAAAATAACAATATCGATAGAAACGAAATCACTATATAAAAATATAACCAGAATATATCCGAGTTCGATTCGATTTACATTCAATCCCAAAGGAGAAGATTAGCCACTCATGGTGACTTTACAATCCAAGAAAAAATGAAGAAGATGATGATGAAATTAAGTTCCACAGCCTCTGTTCTCCGTTCGAGTCTTCGTTCTATTTTTAGAAATGTCGAACTTCCGATAAACTAACTTTGAAATTGGTTTTGTGGTGCTGGTAAATGAAAATTCGCTCATGAGCTAAAAATTTAGCTCGAGCCAAAGAATTCTTCACCATGAAGAAAGGTAAATTCGCTCATGAGCTAAATAAATTAGCTTGAGCGAATTTAGCACCCAAAAACACTCTTCTCTGGTCCATTTTCGCTCATGAGCTAAATATTTAGCTCATAAGCTAAAATTTTTTACTTGTATTGAAATCTCTCTTTTCTCCTTGCTGTTCAATTTTCCTTGCTTTTAGTTAATCCTTTTCAACTTTACCTGCAATTGAACACCAAAAATGGGGATCGGAATGCCTCAATTAAGTCATTACTCAGATATTACTGTTTAACTTAAATGTTCTAGAATTTGGAGGAAATCAATTAAAGAATTAATACAATTAACCCAAAAAGTGCCATTCTTTCCATACACTTATCAGCTTCAGAAGAAGAAACAAAATTATGCACACTTCCAGAAGAAGAAACAGAATTTTTTCACCTTTCTAGAAGATGCAGTTTTGATTAAATTCTGGCAAACGTACCAAAAATTCAGCAGTATAATAATAAGTATAAAGTATCGTATCCACAGGGAGCGGTTCACTTCGTAAATTTTTAGTGATCGAATTATCAAGCGAGAACTTTTGTATGAATGATTGTTGTGCAGAATTTAAATGGCAAGAGAAGAAATAATCAATAAAATAAGGAAAGATAGATTTACTTGGAGTAGGATTGGACTTCGTTTCATCGCACCCCTTATGTATGTGAATCCCTTCTTTAATTATGAATTTATTAATAAAATACCTTAGCAATTGCCAATCATATTATCTATAGGGCCCCTATGGGTGTGGATTCCCCCCCAATCCTCAGGGAAACTCACCTATATTACTATAATTGACGCTATCAATTTAATCATATGTTCCTATAGGACACCTATGAAGGGGCTGTCACACACCTAAACACTTCAATTTTCAGAACTCCCTATAGACCCATATGACTAAACGAGTACCTTTAGCAATCGGAGGTTAGGTTTCCTATGTCTAGGCTCCCATAAACTCTAATACTAGCCGGAATTCTCATTCTCTTCGTATCCTGATCACTAGCCTACGACTCCGGCGCACGCGCGGAAGTAATGCATTAAGAACAACATAAAAGTACCGATATTTAAAAACATAGATTCATAATTAAAATAAGAGAATTCACATACACTTGGGCTAAGCGCAGGTGAAGCGTGGAACACGCTGCAAACTAAGAAATGCACTTGCTCCCTTGTTTGGTCCTGTCGTGAAATAGCAAAAAGGTGTGGGTCCCATCATAAATTTATTTCTTCGGTATTTAGGTGAGAAAATGGGAGAAATGACTTGCATTTTCTCGCATAATCGATTTTCCTTACTACATAATCGATTTTCTAGGCAATAGTTATAACAATCCAAGGGGATCTGGTGCAGACAATCGATTTCCTTTGCTTGAAAATCAATTATGTATTAAAGATAATCAATTACGTAATAAAGAAAATCGATTTCCTTTTGCAAAAAATAATAAAAAAACTCTATTTTTCTTCTATTTCTTCTATCAAACCAAACAACTCACTTTCATATCTCTCTTCTATTTTTCACCTATTACACTCACACCAAATAATTATTAAATCATCTCTATCTTTTCTCTATTTCTCTCCTTTCCATTTCTTTCCTTTCCACTTCTCTCCTTCCCATTTCTATTCTCTCTATTTCACTAATCACACCAAACAGAGCATTAAGATACATTATTTATTGAAGGGAATCAAGCATGTGGTCAGGGTGCAGCGGAAATAAATGGATTCCCTCCCTTGTTATAATCGTTTTGCGAAAACACGAATCAAGGCATAAAAGGTATTGAAACGAAAGGTCATACCTTATTAGGATTATTAACGAGGCAAGTGTAGCCACGTCTCTATTGGTATCCATGCCAACAACCAAACTAGGATACCCTACTCAGCTCTGCTAGTAGCCTTAGAAAGTAAGAAGCGATTGCTCATGTGTCTCTGGGGTAGTGCATCTTATGCTCTATTTATAGAGTGGTGGCTAGGGTTTTACCCCCTCACTCACTTAACTCTCACACTTATGGGCCTGGCCCATTATGTAATAATTCTAATTAAATTAAATTAGAATTATTATCCTTTCCTAGTGGCATGTTGTATGCGTGTAACCCAATAGGATTTTAATATTTGGTTATAATATTAAAATAAAACCCTTTTATATTTAATAACATAAATAGTGAGCGATACCTAGCAACACATCACTATCCAAATATTACGATTATCAATAACTTTGATAAATCCTATTTTATTATAATAATTTATATGCTCTGTCCCTTTGTCCAAATATCTAATTGAACACAAGGGCATGGATTGTGTCAACCGTGTATAGTTCAATTTATATTTTCTTGATCCCAAAGTAGATTGTACAGAAAATAAATATCTCATATTTATTCTCCTGAGCATGGCCACGCATTTTGCAGTCTCACTTATCAGGAGGCCTACAGATATAACTCTTGTTACATAAGAGGGACGAATCCCATCTAGGACACTCACATTCTTCCACATAATTTATTATATGTCCAAAAATCAACTTTATGATTACCCTGTTACAGGTAACGTTTGATGATAATTAAAACATATAATTCCTTATGTAGGAATCGTAGTGATTTCAGGTCGAAGGACTTCATATAACATTTATCAATTTAAGAAACGTTCATGACACTTATGTAACAACCCATGTAACGTTCTTAAGGTGGGTCTGTCCAGTACACCATTACTCTTAATGTGTACCTATGTGAGCACATGATATCTCATATCTGTGATCTGTGAGATGTGATCATCAATGAACTCACATACTAGTCTAAATGCATCTTTGTCCTAAGATGATAATTGACTAAGGACTATTTAAGAATAGTTCTTCATAAGATCTCACGATCAAGTCATCTACTTGATTTCTTATGAAATTTAAGCTTACTATTCTGAGGACAATAATTATATTCTAAAAGAATAAGTATGCCTTTTATAAAATAACATGATACAAGTGATGGATGTTTAAATATATACGTCTCTAGTGCATATTCCTAACATTATTTGATGTAAATTTAAAATACCTAAATGATACTTTACGTAGTTGAGAAGTAATTTATCATTATCTTGCTCATTATTCACCCTGACCTTTGCTATCAAAATCATGATTTTAAGCATAGGATCGCATGATCCTACGATTTTTGGCAATGCTAAATTGCATGTATGATCAAGATTTTAGTGAGATCATACCAACGAAAATTTTTTCAGTATTATCCCCTTAAAATTTTGACACCTATCGATGCATGGTTAATTTTCCTTGTTTTAAAAATTATTTAAATTATAATAAAATTTCTGACCACAAATTGTGTAAGGAGAGTACCGAGTCTTCAATACTAATACTGTAAGAGTACTGAAAACTCACTCCATACCTAGATCGCCAATCTTGATCGCAAAAATGTGGAATCGTGCAAGTTGTTATGATCTTGTAGAACCAGATTTCGAGGTTGGATTTCACAACCCATTTCAGAAAATTCATGATTTTTCAAAAACCATTACCATATTTTCACATTTTCAGTCCCTCTCGGCCAAAACTGTCAATCTATCTCACACCAATCTTGACTCTTTCAACTAAAATCCTACACTTATTTATTCTCCAACGACAATGAGCTTTTGTCTATCTCGGTTTATTAGCCCTCAACAACTCTATCTCTTTCTATTCAACTCTCAACCTTGTCCTGTATATCATCTCTCAACTCGTCGTTTATCTTTACTCATTTCTTAACCTCCCTTTCTATTTATGGCTCTCAACTCTTCTTCTCTCTCAGTTAAGCCCTTAAGGCCTCAACTTCTTTCTCTATCTTGATCACTAAAACTCTTGTTTTTTTACCTTGATTTTTTTTTGTCTTTTAAAACTCCATAATTTGGTTTAGTCTTAGGCCTTCAAATACATTCCCTCTTTGACTTCTTAGTGAATTATATTGTTTATTGTAAAATAAACTCTCAATTTAGTCCCTAAAAGATTATTCATCACTAATTAGGTTTTCAAAAGATTATAGTCACCAAACAAGTTTCTAAAATTACGAAAATGTCACCAAAAAATAATTGTTACCAATTAAATCCCTGAAAATTATTATAATAACATAAATCTCTAAAAATTAAATGTCACCACATTAGCCCTTCAATTGCCCATTACAGGCTTATTTGGCAAAATTTATTTGGTAATGTATCATTATGTTAATCTTTTACTTACCCATAACATGAACTTAATTGCAAACATTTACTTTCAAAGACTTATTTAATGAAAT
This sequence comes from Sesbania bispinosa, assembly GCA_026901365.1. Lineage (NCBI taxonomy): Eukaryota > Viridiplantae > Streptophyta > Magnoliopsida > Fabales > Fabaceae > Sesbania > Sesbania bispinosa. Next base: position 806,910 of record QLOH01000410.1, on the reverse strand, counting down.
TTTTACACTTATAAAACTTATTTAATGATAATAACTTTTTAAGGACCTAATTTGTGACCCCAATTACTTATTTGGTGACACTTCTATACTTTTAGGAACTTATTTGATTATGATAATCTTTTTAGGACCTAACTAATCACACAATGATCTCTAAAAGACTAAATTGAGGATTTTATCTTCCCTTTATGCTCATTTTTTCATAATTATTATAAAATATAAAATAAATATTATGATATTAATAATATAATAACTATAAGTCAAATATCTAAACTGCCTCTATGAAAATGAATGTCTACATTTTTTTAATTTTACTATTGTGGTGCCCGTGCAATGCATGAGAGATCATTATTTCTTTTTGTCGGTTCATGTAAAATAAAATATTTAATAGATATATATTGGCAGTGTAAATAAGTTTTATATGTTGTCACATTATTTATTGAGTTTAATAATATATGAGGTATCATATTTATTAAATGATGTGATATCATATCATTGAATGACAACTATAAAAACTATAACTTGAGGGTCGAGGAAGAAGGCAAGCCTTGTTATGGCTCCAACAACGAACTAAAGTAACAAAGAGAGGAAATATTTTAGGAGACAGAAGGAACTTAAAGGATCGGAGAACAAAATTTGAAATTTCAAAAGTAACATATTTTGTTGTTGTTCCTTAAAGATGTTATTCCTCCAATGAATAGTATCAACACAGTAATCAAATGGGTTCCTTCTGTGTAAAATTTATAGGTAGTCAAATAAGTAAATAGTAAAAAAAATAGTGATTTACTGGAAAGGCTTATAGTGAAATAAATAAATTAATGTGAAATCATGATATTTAGACATCCAAATAATGTAAACATCCATTAGACACATTTTATCTCTATCTCTTTCTTTTTTTCAATATTATGCGTGGACATGAACAATGTAGTAAAGTGCTGCGAAACTTGTAAAATATGTTATGAACAGTAGAATATGTGAAAGCATATCACTAACTCTGTCCCTATATATCTATGTCATTATATGAAAATATAAATATTAAGAAATACAATAAATGTGTTGATTAATTTACATTAAATTTATTATGTTTTTTTCTAATATATTCTTTATCTCTCTATTTTGTTCATCAATTTTCTCACTTATTATCTTAGAAAAATAATTAATACTATCTTAAACTTCTACATGGAACATATAAATAGAAATAGGACAAATAAATAGGAATGGAGGTTGTGATAATATTTTGAAAAATGCTCTTAAATAAATTGTATTGTGTCACATATCCACTAACAAATAAATAAAATATTATTTGCACTCGTAAATAGTACCCTAAATAATAGAAGGGAAAAATTATTTTGATCAAATTTGGGGTAAAGCAATGTAAAAAAAAGAAAGAGATAGAAATAAATGGATAGAGAGAAAAAGAAAAAATAATATGAATGACGTGATGGGAAAAAAAAGATAAATAGATAAATGAGGTTTCAAAGGAAGTATAGAAAATGAAGAGACGGAAAATAAAAAAAATAAAAAATTGATGTGATGAGATATATACAGAGAGAGAGAGAGAAATGAGATGTGAAAAGAATTGTAAAAAATGAGGGTGTGAAAAAATCACAACTTGTAATAAAATAATTATAGAATTGTAAAGGTTTAGATCGGTAATCGAAAAATATATTTTATACAATTATATTATGTAGTCTTTATAGCAGATTTTTCTTTATTATCAATATATCTTTCCTATAACAAAATATGCTCAATCCTCAACTGATAAAATAATGATCAATATAGAAGTAATTGAACCCTCCTTTTGACATAAAGTGATTAAAATTTAAGGATTTAACAATATAATATTTCATAAATGACATGAGAATATTAAAAAAAAAAACTTATAGGATTGAAAAATTATAGATAGATAGAAAGATAAAAACAAATGAAAAAAATGAACAAAGATATGAAAAAATGGGTGTAAAAAACATAATCCATATAAAAAGAGGGAAAATAAAATAGCTACATTTTTTTCAATTAAAAAATAATAGCATTTCAGACACTAGATACAAAAAGAAAAAAGATACTTCATCATTAAAAAAATTAGGCGTGGTTGTGTAGAATTGTAGGAAAGAGAGATATAGAAAGAAAAGAAGGAAATGAAGAGAGAAAATAATAGATGTGATGGAAAAGAAAGAGAGATGTAAAAAAAAAAGTGAATGTGAAAGAGGGTGTAATAAAAATGAGCATGAAAAAAAGAAAGTGTAAAAAAAGGAAGAGAGATGTAAGAAAAAAAAAGTGAATGTGAAAGAGGGTGTAATAAAAATGAGCATGAAAAAAAGAAAGTGTAGAAAAATGTGTAAAAAAATCACAACTAATATTAAAAAAGGAAAATAAATTAACTACATTTTTTATATTAAAAAATATTAGCACTTTAGGCAGATACAAGAAAAAGAAACAAAGGGGATTTTAGGGTGGACATCCAATGCTTTTGGTTTAGAGTAAATCATATACTTATAAAAAATAAATTTAAATTAATAAAATATATTATGAAATTTATTTAATATTAAATATTTACTATTGTAGTAAAGGTCTATTATGACCCAAATATAGGGATCCAACCTAAAATTTTCCAAAGAAAGATACTTCTACACTGAAAAGGTTAGGAGTGTGTTTGGTAAGCCATTTCAACTAGCTAAATGTTTGGTAAGGTAACTTTTTTGGGTAGCTACTAGTTTTTCTTGAAAATATACTTGAGGTGGCTTTTTTAAAAAAGCTCCAATTTTCAGCTAATAGTTGAAAATTAATTACAAGTTTATCCCTCAACCACCCCCACTTATCATTATTTAATAATTAATGATGTTCTTATATGTCATTTTACCATTTTTAGCTAATTTTACTAAACACATTCAATTAAATCAGCTAGCTTTTCAGCTTTCAGCTAGCATTAAGCTTTTCAGCTAATTTTACCAAACACATTCTAGGTGTGGAAGTGTAGGAAAGAAATAGATAGAAAGAAAAAAAAATTAAATTGAAGAAAACAGAAGTGATAGAAGTGATGAATGTGACAATTGATGTGATAGAAAAGAAAGAGAGATAAAAAAAATGAATGTGAAAGAGTGTAATAAAATTAATGTGAAAAAATTAAAGTTAATACAAAAATGATAAAAAATACCAGTCACTTTGTAGAAAATAATGAAATCAACAATACAAAATATTTATAATAATAAATAATATAAAAAATATTAAAAAACTAATAGAATTAGGCCTGCGATACATCCAAATACATATCCATAAAGTATCCATTTTTTATTTTTAAAAAAGTATTTCTAAATATTTTATTATTTTAAAAAATATTTCAGATACGTTTAGGGTTCGACTTACCCATTTTTAGATACGTCTAGGCTAGGATACAAAAGTGTGTTCAAATACTTGCTTCAAATACCAAAAGATTGTGGCTCAGTTGGCAACGTAGACTGAAATTGTGGGAAGAGCTTCCGGGTTCAAGCTCCACTAAACACACTCTTCGGGAGGGGTGGGGAGCTTTAACTATGACTAAGCCCGAACACGATTGCCCCTGGTAATAGGGGATATTTGTGGTTAACACAAAAAAAAAAAAATACTTGTTTCAAATACTTCTTTGTTTTTATCACAAGTATTTTTTATTTTGGTAAATTGTGGTCATCATAATCGTCATTGTCTATAAATGGAGCCATTGATTATGTATTAATGAGAAACAATATGTCACAAAAAAAAAAAGAGAAACAATATTGTCTTTTTTAAAATTTTATTTGTTTATGAGCTCCTTTTCAACCCTATATTATTCTTTTGTTACATAAATTCCCTGGTTGATGTTATTCTTCTGCAGGTTGTTACATAAATTCTCTGATTTTTTTATACTCATGTTTTAATTCTGATTTTCTGCATAGGGAGCCAAATTCCAATATTATATTTTCGTCAACATAATCGTATCTTCTTGATTTTTTTAAGGAACAAACCATCACTCTCATCCCCGAAGTATCTCTCTCCTACTTAGTCTCTAAAGTAAACAAAAATAAAAGTTAATCTTTAGAACTTTTAAATATTCATCATATTAATTTTCCAACAGGGACCAATGTAACATAATAATGAGAAAATTGGAGGACTAATTTGATAGATATTTAAAAGTTCGATTACAACTTATGTAATTAATTTAGTTTGGGGACTAATTAAAAAATAAATAACTAGTTCGGAAATGAATTTGAGGGTTTATTCTTTTTTTTAGTTTGCGAGTTTAGTGGGAAGGGAAAGGAAGGATTTAGGAGGGAAGGGAAAGGGGAGGAAAGGAGGGAGCAATGGAGGATAAACCCTCCCCCTTGTTTGGGAGCTATAATTTGGGAAGGAGAAGGGAAATGGAGGATATACATGGAAAAAGACAATTTTACCCTTTATTTCTAAAAACTAATATAATACTTTTTTTAATTAAAATATGAACTGGTGTTCACCGGCCCTGGTTGCTAATTTTTTTAACATTATCAAATATTGACCAAAACTAAACTTTACCATTTTTTTATTTTTATGAACATTTAAATGTTTTTTTAATTATTATTTACCAAAAATAATGAACTGAAGGTGCGCTAATTTTTTTTTTACGCTTGCAAGCTTTATATCTTTTATTAATATTCAAATGTTTTTTAATTTTATTATTTACTAAAAAATAACAAACCATAATACCTTTTTTAAAATTTTTATTTTTTTATAGATATTATTTACTAAATATTTTTTATCAAATAAGTAATAGATTTTTTATAAAAATATAATATGTATTACAAACAAACTTATATTTTAACTTGATAAAAAAATATCACTAGATAAAAACTTATAAATATTTTACCTTTAATTTTATAATGAGTTTAAAAACTATTACTAGAATTTGAATTTATAGTTACTTACAATAAATATTAATATAAATTTAATATTTTTATTAATAGCAAATATCAATTAAATTATATTTAATTGATAAACATCATAGATAAAAACTCAAATTAACAACTCTTATATATTTAAAATATTCAAATACAAGATACTATTATCCAATTGCAGAAATTAATTCCATGAATTAAAGACCATTTTAACATAAGTGCATCCCTTATATTGTCAAGAACAAGCTACAAAAAAATTCAAGACATGTTTTTTCTACAAATATTATCATTGTAACATGTTCAAAAATAACATTTGAATTGTGAAGAAATCGTGTAATCTTTCTTTAATACCTGCAACATAAAAACAAATGAAATAAGTGAGTATTAATGGTAACTCAATAAAAAATAAATACAGTATAAAACTCATATATATGGGATAATATGCATCAAATTGGTTTTTACAGCATGTTGATCAATTTGTTATCTACATGTAGAAATTTACATAAATCATTCTTGACAGCAAATAACATTAACATGAAGCATAATATCTTGAAAGCAAATGGAAATATGTGTTGTCCATTACAGTCCTAACATGTCTTGCCCATTGCCCACATGTGTCACCGTTTGGCATTTAATTATAACCGTGCATAGCAATATGGTAAAACTAAAAACACGGTAGGAGAATCATAAGAAAAGTATCTTGCATTTAAGCTTGAATTAATTTCTCAAATGAACAACAGATATAGGCATTCAAACATAGACTTTAGAATGATGAGTTCAACAGATATAGCACCAGAGTAGTTTCCACACTCAAACTGAAATTTGGCATATTGGTATAATGCCTCTATTTGTGCAAGACCATTCTGTTACAGCAGAATCATCCCTCAAGGAATCAGAACTCAAAAACAACAAAGTTCAAGCTTGAATTAATTAGAATCCTAGATCAGACAGTTGAGACAGACAATTGAGATAAACAATAGGAACAATACCTTTCCCTCTTTGTTGAAATATATTGGAAGTGAGTTAAAAGTGCCCCCTACAAAATAAATGAGAAGTAAATAACATTGAAAAAATAGTAAAACATCATGCAAACAAATCAAAGAGTATATAAAAAAAGATTACCTAGATGAACCAACTGACCCAAACACCATTTCAAGTAATAATTCCCTTTGCTTATCCTTTGGGCACCCAAGTAATGCTCTAATCATGTCAGGATTATTAACAAGATATAGATATGCACGATATTGTGAATGACTTTCTATCCTCAATTCCTCTAACAACTTCCAAAGTTCAGCTTCAGAAATTGGAAGTTTTTTATTAACTCTCTCATAAGCTGTAGTACTTTCTCTAAGAGCTGTAGTACTGTCTGTGAAAGCTTCAGCAATATGTATGAGTGCCTCCTTTAACCCTTCAGCTTCATTTTCAACCTTTGACTTCCTAGATCTTTTAGCTTTAGGCTCTTCAATAATTTGCACTTGAGGAGATGTCACATCTTGCTCATTGTTTGTCTCTTCCAAACTCTCTAAAGTCACCCCATTGGTATCCAGAGATTCTGATTCAACATTAATTGGCTTCTCGCTTCTGACATCACCTGCATCCTCAGAAAGTTCTCCCGTTGCTCTATCATCGGAACAAAGAGTCACCATCTTGTCATAATTGCGAATGGGCTTTCTCATCCACTCTCCAGCTTCAGGTTTAGCCTATTAATGTTCATGTTATTAAAGATAATTCAAAAAAATAGTTAAAGAACAAATATGTATAGAGATAAAATCAAGAAATTGGATAACATGCCTCAATTAATTTTTGCCAAACTTCAGGTTCAGCAAACCAACGATGAGTACTTGCATCCCATGCAAATCCACTCAAGTTTTTGAATACATCGTAACATTTGTTAAAACGTTTTTTTAGTGCCTTCCAACGATTTTGCACCTTGTCCTTGTGAAGCGGTCTCTGGAATTTATCTTGTAGCTCCTTAATTATGCTCACATATGCTTTTGAGGAAAATGTCCCATTCACTTTATTTCCTTCATTTAGTTGATGCAAAAAGGCATCAACAAGAGCATCATCCATTTCTTGAGTCCATGTCTCTCTCTCAGATGTAGACATAATTCCTAGATAAGATATATGTTCAATTTAAAATATAATATATGCATCAAGTCATGAGATACATGTTCAACTTAAGCATAAGAAAACAAAAAAAATCAAGATATGTAATCAAGCCCACAAAATATGTCTATATCAATTAAACAAAATACATCAAGTCATGAGATACATGTTCAATACAAGCATAAAAAAACAAAAAATCAAGATGTGTAATCTCTCCACATAGAATCAGCTATAGAATTTCTCAAATTCTCTCCTAAACGGGTATGTTCTTCTTCCTCATCATCTCCTAAGCCATGATTATTTTGAGGTGCATTATGATTTCCAATTTCTTCATCCACCTCGGCAATCAAATCTTCATCAGGATCTACTGCCATCAAGTAATTATGCAAAATGCAACTTGCTATAATAATCCTATTTTGAGTCTTGACTCCATAAGTTGGTTCAGTGCCACTTGCAATTATAGGAAACCTTTTCTTCAAAATCCCAAAAGCCCTTTCAACAACATTTCGCAAGGATGAATGTCGATGATTGAATAATTCTTGAGGTGTTCGAGGTGGATTTCTTGGGGAGAATTCTTTCAGATGATAACGTGTTGATCTATATGGTGTAATTAGTCCCTTTCTCAACATGAATCCAGCATCAAGAACATAATATTTACCTATGAAAAAATTAATTATTACTAAGATATCTATATAAGACAAGAAAGAAAAAGAAAAATATATTTTAATTACCTCTTGGAATTTTAAGACCATGTGGTCTATGTAATGCATCTTTTAAAATTCTTGAATCAGATGCAGTGCCCTCCCATCCAGACAAAACATAAGTAAATCTGAGGTCAAATGAGCATGCAACCAATACATTTTGTGTTGGAAAATCTTTCCTACCACGATATTTTGGAGCTTCAGTCAAGGGAACTTTCACACGAACATGAGTGCAGTCAATAGCCCCAACACAATCCTAACATTGTCATTTTATTATCAATATATTTTTAATTGTATATATTTCTAAAATTTAATATAAAAATATATTTTACCTTGAAAAAGGGATAAAACCGACTGCTTCCTAGAATTTCTATAGGAATATGTGAGCCATCTGGTTGCTTGAGATATTTCTCTTCTAACTCAATAATTGATCGGAGGACACGATGAAAATGACGACTAGTAGCCTCACCAGAGCGTTGAAACCAGAATTGAATCTCTCGATTTCTAACATTATGCGTTAGAATGTAGAGTGATTTGGCAACTTGTTCTTCTACAGTTACCCGTTGTGTTGGTTGGAGACCGCCCTCTCGTTGTAACATAGCACATAAGTCTATAAAGGCTTTAGGGCTCATTCTTATAATCTTACGACCTTCACTTGTGGCAATTTTTTTCATTATCTTTTCTCGAGTCCTCTCCTTCTCTAAGGTCAAAGTACGATCAACTACACTACTTTGACTACGAATTTTAAGTATGTAGTAATAAACTACAAGGCATACAACGTATACAATAGCCACCCTTTGAAGTCTTTCTATTCTTCTATGCAATGCAAAAATTCTCTCATCATCCATCTAAAAAGATCATATATTGAAAAAATAAGAAGAAAAATTTAATATAAAAATATAAGCATTGATCTGATAGCTGATACTCAATAACTACTCCAATCAACAACAGTAAGCTCAGGAGACTGTTATCTCCATTCAGTTGCCTATAAGGCTCAATATATATTCCATATGAATAGGTAAGCTAGATAAATGCATTTAAAGATGGCGTGCTGAAAATCTCTTTTATTAATAGTAACAATATAGTAGCAAGAGGAAGCCTATTGAATTGATGGAAAGAAAAAGGATGGGGACGGAATTGAAATGAAAGATAGATTGGCTTTAGCTTTAATGTGGTAGGGAGGGAGGGAGGGGGAGACCCCATCTCATATCATCTTATGCATAAATTGAATTGAAATGAAATATTGAAATGAATTTATAATTGCAATTTAATTAATTTGCAAACTCTTCACTTGCTAGTCTCCTGTTTGTTTGACAGACAACTCAAATAAAAGCAAAGCCAACCCAAAATCACACAATTGAGCTGCTGCACCACACAGCTAGCACATATGCTATTACCTAACTTGTTCAGGTGCACCACTTTTGGCTCTGAAGCTATCCTCTGCTCTTTTGTTCTCTGCAGCCACTGGGATGTTGCTTGTCATGAACAAAATCCAACCCTCACAACTTGCTGAGGAACAGAGGAATGCTACAAGATTGTTTAAGCAGCTTCAGTCCCACATCGAAACCACAATCTCTCTTGGGAATCCCAATGAAGGTGATGTGAGGGATGCAATGGAGAAGGTTTTGGCGCTTGACAAAGCTTATCCACTCCCTTTGTTAGGGGCAATGCTTGAAAAGTTTCCAGCCAAGTTTGAACCGGCTAGGTGGTGGCCTTCTCAAAGGAAAAATAGAATGAATAATTACAATGATAAATTGCAATAGAATAAGAACAAAAATGGATGGAATGTGGAGTTGGAAAAGGAAATGAAGGAGGTTGTTGAAGTGGTAAAGAGAAAAGACATGGAGGACTATGAGAGGTTGGGGAACCTGGCTTTGAAGATCAACAAGACTTTAGCTATTTCAGGACCTTTGCTCACTGGAATTGCAGCTGTTGGTTCTGTCTTTGCTGGAGATGGTTCATGGACAACTCTGGTTCCTGTCCTTGCTGGGGCTTTGGCTACTGTGGTTAATGCCTTTGAGCATGGAGGGCAAGTTGGTATGGTCTTTGAAATGTATAGAAACTGTGGTGGATTTTTCCAGCTGTTGGAAGAGACCATTGAAGAGAAAGACTTGGACAAAAGAGAAAATGGGGAGCTATTTGAAATGAAGATGGCTTTGCAATTGGGAAGAAGCGTATCCCAGCTCAGAGAACTTGCCTCAAAATCTGCTTCCTATCGTATGGAAGGAAGTGAGATAGATGAATTCGCCAGCAAACTCTTTTGAGATTGATTGATCAACATTCTTTCTTGATTTTTTCTTTAATTCTTTACATTCCCATTCTTTCAATTTTTTTTAATGTATATAATATACAGGCATCTGATCTGAAGTAGAAAAATGAGGATCAAATTAGATGAAAAATGTAATTTTTTGGTACAGATATGTACATTTTCAATTAAAGATTAAAGAGGGTGTTTGTCATTGGGTACCTAGGCTTCTCTTTCCACAGTCACACTCATACATGAGAGACAATGATTTTCTCTGTAGGACAGAAAACATCATTATAATTTGCTATGATTCAAATGCCTGTAGCTGTGATGGTACTTCAATTTTTTATATATACCAATCAGTTTTATAGAGTCATTATTATGTGACCCTATATATGTAAACTATAAGTAAGTCCAAGGTTAATTACAAGCCATTGCATAGTGATCATATGTACTTAATTTTGTATTTACAGGGGACTGCCTAATTACACTGAATTTTTTTTTCATCATATGTTCTATCATATTAATACTGAGTGGCCTGTGATCAAACCACTCCCATCCTACAGGGCAGACTGCTGATCAAAAGTGAACCTAGAAAGCTTGGTGGAGTTATGTAACTATAGCTTAACCTATGGATCTAGAGAGCTAATAAATTATGTCCTTTTGGATTTATATAACTATAGCTTATACCCTGACCCTGCAGCCTAATTGACATTAATACTGTGCCTACTTTGTCATTTCTGAGTAACTACAAGCATAGTGCCCGAAACCAGCTATTGGTGTCTGCTTTAACCTCAATCATACCAGAGAATATTGCAGAATGCATAGTCCAGAAAAAACCTATAGCTATCAAATTACCCACCCTTGAATCAGAGGTACTAAAGAACTACATTAAACAAGATTGGTGCTACTGATTATATGCTATAGAACCTAGTCTTCCAAATCCACAAAGAATATGCTACATAGAACTTTCAGGACTTGGTGCTACGAATTATATGTTTCATGCCCAAACAAAATTGAAAGAGAGAGCAGAAATTTTGCAAAATTTGAAGCTACAGATTATATGCCTAAACAAGATTGTACGTTGATTTATATCCAAATCAGAAAAACAAACCAACACATCTTTACCAAAAAAACATGAAGTAAACAAACAAATGCAGTTTCTCAAAAAAGTAAACATACCTGAAACCTAGCTTTCTCAACAAATGTGCTTCAAATACCAACCGATAATGGAGAAATTGGAAAAAAAAACTGCAACAAATAAGAGATCAGAGATGAAAGAAACGGAGATGAATGAAACAAACTCAAAGAAAATGAAATCGGGAACGAACCAAATTAGAATCGGAGATGAAAGAAACGACGATGAAAGGTCCTTCGATTTGAGAGAGTCTGATGAAGAGATCAGAGATCGAATTTTTTGTTGTAGAGATTAGGGTTCTTCGCGCAAAACCATCGAGAGAGCTTCAAGAGAGTGAGAGTGAGAGAAAGAAGAGAAAATACAGATGTAATTTTTTTAAATTGGTAAGGGTAAAAGTGTCATTACATTAGGCTTACCCCTCAAAACACCCCAATCTGGGGGGACCGAAAAATGAGGCTCCACATGGTTTTTGGAGGGTTTTTTATTTCCCCAAAAATCTTCCCCTCCATTTTGAAAACTCACAAACATGGGAAGGAACTCCAATTAACCCACGTTTCCCCTTCCTTTCCCATGGGACTCTGACTCGCAAACAGAGCCTAAGTGTCCTGTATCCCCATATTCGAATCATGCTAAGTATGTAAACTACATATTGCGTATGTTATACACGCATGATTTTCTCAATTTTGACAACTTAATCCCAACCGGTCGCTCTCATGAAACTTCCTACTTCCTACATCCTCCAAGCTCCATCTGAAACGAACATATTGCATATGTTATGCACGTATGATTCTATTACTTACACAAAAATGATAACAAAGTGATTTGCACAACATTATTAAGTTAAATAAAAAAAAGTTAAGAGGGTAATCACTGCAACTGAGACAGATGAAATACACAATACTCTACCGTATATTGATTCGTTCAAAATATTCAAAGGCCTAGCGTGTATTCAAACAACGATACAAAATACATTACACCACACCAGAAAATGGCTGGCAATGCATGCTCAACTACTCCATTGCACCACTACCTACAATAACCAACAAAAATTAAATTACGAAAAATCAATACCTATAAAACTAACGATAAACACGTTTTATACCATCAAGGCGTTATATAAAAATCTTTGTCAAGTAGGCACTTAAGAAACCAAGCATATGGAGAAATTCTCTACATTTAGCGCACACAGACAAGTATACATTACACAAGCACAGTTAAAAGTGTGTTTGGTAAGCCATTTCAACTAGCTGAAAGCTGAAATTAGTAGTTGAAACCATGTCGTGTTTGGTAAGGTAGCTTTATTGGGTAGCTACTAGTTTTTCTTGAAAAAGTACTTGAGGTAACTTTTTTAAAAAAGCTCCAATTTTCAGCCACTAGCTGAAAATTAATTACAAATTCATCCATCAATCACTTATCATTATTTAATAATTAACGATTTTCTTATATGTCATTTTACCATTTTCATGTAGTTTCACCAAACGCATTCAATCAAATCAGCTAACTCTTCAGCATTCAACTAGTTTTTCAGCTTTCAGCTAGCTTTTCAACTAGTTACCGAACACACTCTAAATATCCAACGAGGCTACAAATTGTCATATTTGATGAATCAACCCTCACCTCGACATGTACAAAAAATGTTGTCTACACTGAATTGTTCCAGAAAATTTAAGAGGTACGCATCATGTTGTTCACAATGTTTACCTTTCAACCTATTACTATCATCATAGGCTCGTAGCTAAATAGAATGTACCCACCGCAAACTACCATATGCTTATCTCCTTACTCCTTCATGTTCACTAATTTCATATATTGTTTACATCTTTGCCACGCTTTATCTTGAACGTTTGGTTTTCATCATTATTTTCTTATATCTGTGCACATTAGACTTTAACCATCAAACATTAACACTCAACTCTTCTTTCCTATGCGCATAAAGTGCTGCTATTAAGGTGACTGGTGATAATACATTTACTACCTGTGATTGAAAATCGGTCGATCTTTGCAAATTTATCCGTCACTTTTATATTGGAAACACTATACAGAAAAGTCTACTGCACTTTCCTGCACCTGTGTTCATTACAAGATATTAATTTCTGTCCCCCACAATTAATTCTGCAATTCCTTTTTACTGCTCCGCTGTGATACCACAAGTTAGAGGGATTTGGATCATCTAATGAATTCATTACTTATGCTTACTTATGAATTTACATGTGTCTTAATTTGAAAGATCAATCTACACCAATTATTGTTAACCACTTTATTCGATTGCATCATTCTGCATTACTCAGACAAACCAACACCACCTATGCAACTTATTATATATATATATATATATATATATATATAGTGTGGACACTTCTCCATAGCACCACAAAAGGATTGCCTTCAAGTGATTACTCTGTACTCACCCTGCGAGCCATTCATTTACTCCTTCAACTATCTATTTCCATATTATTATTTCATTTCAATGTCTATCCACATTTCCAAATTACCTCCTGCTACTACTTCTTGAAATTAATGATTACAGGTGCAACTAATAGCCTTATAGACCCACAAATGATGTTTCCCCTTACCTCACTCTCCTTACTTAGCCGTTTACTTCTACTCCTTCCTTAAACAAGCTCCAAAGCTTACCTCTATAATACATAATCCACCCATACATGCTCCAATCTCCCCTTCTGTGTTTTTTGCGTTGCTGTACCAATTTATAACCTAAAGTACAGGTTAGGCACCACTTAATACCTTCCCCTATCTATTTCTTTACATACATTACTTCCTTGGACCAACCATATTATAGAATTCATTGCCTCTATTGTCAAGCTTTACTGGTAAATTATTCACCACTCACACACTGAATTCTCATTGGTTTCAGGTTCAACACATAGTCCTCAATCAACATGTCTACTACTTTGCAGAGATGGGACCATGGTTTTGGAAAATCCGGCCATACTTGAATATGCACCACACATCCACTTTCTAGACCTAAAATAGATGTTCAAATAACATTCCTAGTTCTCTGAACGGGTGGAGATGGTGAAACGTTCACATTCCATTCATATTGTTTATTTATTGCATGCTCTTCTTTTATGTAAATTCTGCATGTTTTACAATTAGAGTTTTTACTGATAGCCCCGTGCACAGAACGAGCTATACACTAGTTCTCTACATTTAGTGCACACAAACAAGTATACATTACACAAACAAAGCTCCAATGCCAATTATCAATCGGAATAATGGATTATGTTAATTGTGATTCTTGTTACAAAGGCTTAAAGAATTTGAACAGAGGGATAGTCATTCTCCAGTGCCTATCTAATTTAAACAACCCCCCAGCACAGACACAATTCAATTTGAAACAGACAATTAGAAATTGAAAATTGCAAAAGAGTAAGTAAGTAATTGAATTAGAACTAGAAGAAGACTTACAGTGTGTGTGTTTAATTCATTTACAGTAACGATCACCCTTCTTCTTGACGCGATCATCGAGGGCATCCTCAACAGACTTGAAGTTGGTTTTGGGTTCGTAACTGAACTTTTTAGCTTCAACCGGGAACAGTTGTTCGTACTTCATTCGCTTCGTCGCGTCAATCGTGTACTGCTCTCCTCCTCCTGCTGATGATTCTGACCCCTCACCCCCACCCACACTCTTCTCTTCTTTGTCCAGGTCTAGGGTTTCGTCTTTCTCGTTAGGGTCTTTGTCCTTCTTTTTCTTCTTTCTTTTCTTGTCAATGGTCTTGGTGCGCATGGCCAGGGTTCCTCCTTTGAATGCTAATTGTTCGGGGGGTGAATCGAGTTGGGATGACGTCTCGGTTGTTGGCTGGGCAGGCTCACGGTTCCTGCTGCAGAGATGGGACGAGAGGTGGTGCACCTGCAGAAGACACTCTGACGCTCAAGTCAGTTCGAGGTCTAGACAGGTGGTGAGTAATTACGGGAGTTAATGATCTTACCTGTGTCGTAACGTACTGTAACTTTTATAGGAAGGAGGTGGCGTGTGGGCTTGGAGAAGCCTTGTGGTGGACCGTCCGTACGGTGCAAAGGAGATGGAGGAGCCACCCGTGGGGCGACCCGGTTACCCACCTGCCATGCCGATGTCGTGTCGGGTCTAGTCCTCCATGTGGGTCATGGATCCTTGCGGCTATTGGGCCCATGTTGCTGGTCTGCTTATTGGGCCCAGAACAGTAGCCCCCCAGCGTGTCCAGTAGTGGCAGGTGCTGGGCTAAGCTAATAATCGCTTGATGCCTCCCGGCCGGTCGTCAGATCGCGGCTCTTGAGCACGTGTCTCTGCTGTCAGGGGGAAGGATCCTTTGGCTTTCCTGTCATATCCATGGGGACTTTTATACCCTTTAGATGTTGCGACTCTTCGTGTCCCAACGGTTGTGACGTTTCGTATTCCGAACCTTGCGACTCTTCACATGCTGAGCGTTGTGACGTTTCGTATTCGCGTCGTTTCTCATTCACTCTGCTACTTTACCGTTATTGGGCTTCTGGGCCTCTTGGGAGTTTTCCTATAAATAGGGGATGGTCCCCCATTGTTCACTGTCACTTTCAACCAAGTATTTTGAGAGCTAAAGAGCCGGGATATCTTTCTCTTAGGACGCGTGTGGTGTCGCTCGTCTCGGATCAAGATCTCTTTTTGCAAGGTACAGTCCTTTCTCTCCTGTTTCCTTTGTTTTGGGTAAGGGGAGATGAGTAGTGATGAGTCTCTGACAGTCCTGCCTGGGATACTGGATGGGTGGCCAGGCGGGACCTCGGCAGTTAATGTCGCCAATCGGGCCGGGAAGCTTTATAGGGAAAGCGACCGGGGTGACCTATCAGACCTCAGTTCCGATCTTAGCTGGTCGGAGCTGAGTACCTCGGGTAGCCAATCTGACTCAGGGAGTTGCTATACGGTCTCTGCAGGTGACCTGATGGCAGGTGAACAGGCGGAGCAACCGCTGGTGCCGGTATGGGCAGACAGATACTCCTGGGTGGCACCCGAGGTTTTAGGGACGGCTAGCATATACCGGTCGGATGCTCCCGTCCCGGTCCAGGAGAGGCTTGTAAATATGGAGTTTTGTACGTCGGAGCATGCTGGGGATTACGATGTCGTCCTTCCACCCAACGGGGCTCGTGTCTGCGAGCTGTCCGAGACCAACACGCAATTCATGTACTCTTACGATTACTATCATTCCAAGTTGAAGTTGCAAATCCCCTTGACCGGCTTCCAAGAGGGAGTTTTGACGTACTTACATACTGCCCCCTCTCAACTTCACCCGAACGCATGGGCCTTCATCATCTGCTTTGAACTTATCTTGAAGGAGTTTGGATTGGAGCCGACCGTCCATCTGTTCTTCCACTACTTCCAAGTTTTGCGCAAATATGTTAGGGGAAACAAGGGTGAGACCCTGAAGACGTGGGTGAGTCTCCGGGGTCATGACGGCCGGAAGCTAATCGCCTCTTTTGCTGAGTCTGCGAAGAGAGGGAAGATTTCATTCAAGCAAGAGTTTTTTCGGATACAGCCGGCGGAGGGCCAGGTACCGTTCTGGAGGAACCGGCATGATCCCTATGAGGTGAACCCCAGGATTCCCATATATTGGAGTTCGACACACTACGATTTTGAGCCGAGTTCGTATGAGGTTTCTGAGCAAGGTTGACCCGGGCCGAGAAGCGAGCTAAAAAGTTGTTGGATGAAGGTGTCGCGGAGATGGGACCTTTCAAAAGCAAGACGATTATTGAGGGGCCGAGACGGAACGTCGGATCCCGTATAGGTACCTTGGGGGACAAGATTTATGTTATACTTGGCTTTTGATTCTGCTATCTCTTGGCGTTAATCTATTTTTCTCTTTTTGCAGCGACGATGGCTAGTGCCGCAATGAGGGCGTTGAGGGCGGCTCAGGTGCAGGGAGGAGGTGCCAATCGCGAGCCCGAGATTGACATGAATCTGTCGGACGAAGAGCCGGCACCGAATGATGAGAACCGGGTGCCTACGCCTCGGGATGATGGTTGGGAAGAGGAAGAAGAGGAGTCGGACGTCCAACTGGTTCATCGTTCAAAACCAAAGTGTAGGCACAAACACAAAAGCAAGTCTCCCAAGAAAAAGAAGAGAAGAGGTGGAAGTGCCCGGGTGGTAACTGATGATGATGAGCCGGCTGATGAGCCGGCCGAGGATGAAGGGCCCGACCGAGAAACAGAGGGCGAAAGGGAGGAGGAGGATGGGGAGCCGGTTCTGTATGACGACGACTTTGATGTCGACCATCCTGCCTTGTTGGGTCTCCTCGCTAATGAGGAAGTGGCTAAGGTTCACAATAGGGTGAGCTTTACTCGTCACTTACAGATCGTTGAGCAGCAGTCCCTTCAGCATGCCGCTTTCCTGAAGTACATCCGGGGGACCGTGGTTCCTCATTTCCAGGATGTACGAAGTAACAATGAGGCTCTCGAGGGGGAGGTGAGTGGCCTGAAAGCCTCGGTCGAGCTTGTGGGAAAAGAGCTGAAGTCCTACAAGACTTCCAATGAGCAGCTCAAGATGGCAAAGGAGAAGGCCGAGAAGAGTCTGACCGTGGCGAAGAATGAGTTGAAGAAGGCCCCGGAAGATTTAGCCCTGAGGACGGCTGAAGTGGAGGCGGCCAAGAAGGAGGCTCTCGAGCTTCGGGCCGAGAAGGAGTCGTTGGAGAAGGCGGGAGCCTCGGGGGCCGGGATGAGTAAACAGGTTGTTGCTGCTTTGGTCAAGAAGAATCTTGTCCGACACCAGGCCAAGTGGGATGAGGAGAAAGCGAAGCTTGTGGCGATCGACAACAATTTGGTCAAAGATTCGTTTGAGAATGCCATGGCTCAACTTTCTATCCGGAATCCCGACTTGGTACGGGACCGGGTGTCCCATGAATTTGAAGTCTTCAAAGGACAAGTTTGCAAGGTGGACATCACGGCCCGTAAATTAGTGAATGTGGACTCCGGGGTGGAGCTGGCGGACTGGGACGAGGAGGGGAAATACCGGGACGGGGAGGAATGAGTTATTGTTTATTTTCTTCCTCTTTTGTTGCAAAGTTTATCTTTTTGTAAGTTGGCTTGGTAGTTCCGGGCCTCGTTTTGTAATCCGACTATTCAGTACAAATATATTTGGTGTTCCTGCTTTTGCTTTGATGTTATCATTGTGCCTTACATGAAAATTTTTCTTGCTTCCCGAATCTTGATTTGTCTTCCCATCGTTTACAATGTATCGTTTCAGTTGAGGGTCCGATTGGACTGTCTCTCGCGTCGAAGTAAATGGATCTGAATAATTTTAAGTGTCAAGGGGTCGTCCCTTATTGACCAAGCGTCGTCCCGGTTGAGGGTTCGACTGAGGCGCTCTTCGCGTGATATTGAAGCGACTCTGAATAATTTTAAGTGTCAAGGGGTCTTCCCCCGTTGACTAGGCGTCGTCCCGGTTTAGGGTTCGACTAGGACGCTCTTCGCGTTGTATTAAAGTGAATTGAAAGTTTAAGTATCAAGGGGTCTTCCCCCGTTGACTAGGTGTCGTCCCGGTTTAGGGGCCGAGGACGCTCTTCGCGTTGTATTAAAGTGAATTGAAAGTTTGAGTGTCAAGGGGTCTTCCCCCGTTGACTAGGCGTCGTCCCAGTTTAGGGTTCGACTGGGACGCTCTTCGCGTTGTATAAGTGAATTGAAAGTTTGAGTGTCAAGGGGTCTTCCCCCGTTGACTAGGCGTCGTCCCGGTTTAAGGGTCGACTGGGATGCTCTTCGCGTTGTATTAAAGTGAATTGAAAGTTTAAGTGTCAAGGGGTCTTCCCCCGTTGACTAGGTGTCGTCCGGTTTAGGGGTCGACTGGGACGCCCTTCGCGTTGTATTAAAGTGAATTTGAAAGTTTAAGTGTCAAGGGGTCTTCCCCCGTTGACTAGGCGTCGTCCCGGTTTAGGGTTCGACTGTTGACATTCTTTGTTGTGGCCGAAACGTCATATATATATAGAAAATTGTGGTTTATCACATTTCAGCTATAATACATTCTTATGTTTGCCGCATTCCAATATCTTGGGATGGGTTCTCCTTTCAAAGTTTCTAATTTGTAAGCACTGGTCCCTGTGGCTTCCACGACGCGGTATGGGCCTTCCCAGTTTTCGGCCAGTTTTCCCCGGGACGAGTTCCTGTTCCCGATGTCGGCTCGTCTGAGGACAAGGTCCGAAGTTTGGAATCTCTTGACCAATGCCCTGGTGGCGTGTCGAAGAGCGATGCGTTCCTTCAAAACGGAGTCTCTTACGTGGGAGACCTCTCTCGTCTCGTCCAGAAGGTCGAGTTCTTCCCTGATGACTTTGACACTCTCTTCTGGTTGGAAATTTGAGTACCTCCAAGAGGGTTCCATTACCTCGACCGGTATCATGGCTTCTGTGCCGTATGTTAGACGGAAGGGTGTCTCGCCGGTCGAGGAGTGGGGGGTTGTCCGATATGCCCATAGTACATGATCTAGCTGCTCGGCCCACTTCCCCTTAGCGTCTTCTAAACGTCTTTTCAATGCTCGGAGGATAACCCGGTTTGCAGCCTCGGCTTGATCGTTTGTTTGCGGGTGTTCGACTAAGGAGAAGTGTTGCTTTATTTTTAAACCGCTCAAGAGTTCCCTGAATCCCTGGTCAGTGAACTGAGTGTCGTTGTCCGTGATGACGGAGTTTGGTATCCCGAACCGGCTGGCGATGTTCTTGAAAAACAACCTTTGGATCCGAGCCGAGGTGATCGAGGCCAGAGGTTCGGCTTCTATCCATTTGGTGAAGTAGTCGACCGCAACAACGAGGAACTTTAGATGTCCGGGGGCTGTGGGGAATGGGCCGAGAAGGTCGATGCCCCATTGGAAGAAAGGCCAAGGTGAGGTTATGGTTGTCAGGGTCTCGACCGAGAGTTTTTTCATATCGGAGTGACGCTGGCAAGAATCACATCTCTTCACGTGGTTTTCGCATTGCCAGCCCATGGAAGGCCAGTAGAAGCCGGCTCTAAGGGCTTTGTGGGCCAGGGACCGCCCTCCTACATGGCTTTCGCAGCTTCCCTCGTGCAACTCGGCCATGACGTATCCTGTTTGTGGCAGGGCGATGCACTTCAGCAAGGGGGAAGAGCAGCCTCTTTTGTACAGATCTCCATTGATAATGGTGAACTTGGGCGCCAGGTGTTTGATTCTTTTGGCTTCCTTGTTGTCTGCCGGGAGCTCTCCTTTTTCTATGAAAAGCTTGAATGGGGTTCTCCAATCATTCGTTGTTGTGATCTCAAGGACCGGGGTGGCCGGGTCCAGGGAGACGCTTGGTGAGGAAAGAGTTTCTTGGAGGAGTGTTTTATTATTCCCGGACTTCTTAATGCTTGCGAGCCGAGATAGGATGTCGACTCTGGAATTGTTTTCTCTGGGGACGTGTTGGAGAGTGACTTTCTGGAAATCTTGCAGCAGGTTCTGCACCTTGTTCAAGTATTTCTGCAGAAGTGGCTCTCGGGCTTGGTATTCGCCGTTCACCTGGGATACCACGAGCTGGGAGTCGCTGCACAGGGTAACGTTTTGCGCCCCCAACTCTCGGGCCAAGGCAAGGCCGACGAGGCATGCTTCATATTCGGCTTGATTGTTGGATGTCTTGAAGTCAAAGCGGAGGGATTGTTCTAAACACACGTCGTCCTTGTCTTCAAGTACGATCCCGACACCTCCACCCTTTTTGTTTGAGGATCCATCGACGTAAATGGTCCAGGTCGGCGGGTCGGCCGCTGAGGATGCTGGTGGGCTAAGTTCTGCGATGAAGTCGGCCAGGACCTGTGCTTTGAGGGCGGTTCGGGGTTCGAATGAAATGTCGAATTCCGAAAGTTCGATGGCCTATCCGGACAGACGGCCCGAAAGGTCCGATTTGTGGAGTATTGTTCGAATGGGTAAGTCGGTCCGAACGGTGATGTGATGAGACTAGAAGTAGTGACGTAGCCGGCGGGCCGAGATGACTATTGATAGGGCGGCTTTTTCTATCTTCTGGTAGCATAGCTCGGGACCTTGTAGCGCTTTACTGAGAAAGTATACTGGGAGCTGGTCTTTTCCGTCTTCCCGGATCAGAACGGAGCTCACCGCATGATCATTGACGCAAATGTACAGTATGGGTGGTTCGCCCGGGATAGGTTTTGCCAGGATCGGTGGGGAGGTCAGGGCCGACTTCAGGTCTTGAAACGCTTGTTCACATTCGGGCGTCCACTGGAAATCGGTACCTTTCCTAAGAGCTTTGAAAAGAGGGAGGGATCGAGCCGCCGACCGGGGGATGAAGCGGTTCAGGGCGGTGATCCGACCGTTCAATTTCTGTACTTCTTTCAGGGAGCTTGGACTTTTCATATCGACGACAGCCGAACATTTTGTCGGGTTTGCCTCGATTCCCCTGCTGGTTAGCATGAAGCCCAAGAATTGTCCGGAGGGGACCCCGAAGGTACACTTGTTGGGGTTGAGGCGCATCTGGTGCCTTCTTAGTCGGTCGAAGACAATGGCGAGGTCATCGACGTGATCCCGGCCGGTCGGGGTTTTGGCGATGATGTCATCTATGTACACCTCGACCTTTTCCCCGATGATATCATTGAATACCTTCGTCATCATTCGCTGGTATGTTGCTCCTGCGTTCTTCAGGCCGAAAGGCATCATTTTATAACAAAAGATACCTCTCTCAGTTATGAAAGCAGTTTTTTCCTCGTCCTCGGCTGCCATAGGGATCTGGTTGTATCCCGAATAGGCGTCCATGAACGATAAACACTGGAAGCCGGCTGCATTGTCGACCAATCTGTCAATGTTGGGCAAAGGGAATGGGTCTTTATGGCAAGCCCTATTAAGATCGGTATAATCAACACACATTCTCCATTTTCCATTAGATTTTTTGACAAGTACAACGTTGGAAAGCCAAGTTACATAATCACATTCCCTAATGAAACCCGCCTTCAATAGTTCTTCCACTTGTTCGTCGGCAGCCTTTTGTCTCTCCGGGCCGATCTTCCTCTTTTTCTGGGCAACCGGCTTCGCCTTGGGGTCCACAGTCAAGCGATGGCTGCAGAAGTGCGGGTCGATCCCCGGCATATCGGTCGCGGTCTAGGCGAATAGGTCTCTGTTGTCTTTTAACAGTTTTATTAGCCTAGACTCGGCCGGTTCGCCAAGGTCGGCTCCGATCTTGATGAGATGAGTTGGGTCGGAGTCGCTCACGGGGATCGACTTGCACTTCCCTGCCGGCTCGAGATGCAGTGGTGTGGTGTTGCCGGAAGGTGTCTCCGTCTATGGGTCGAGATCTATCATCATGACGGCCTTGCCTTTTTCCAGGGCTGGGTCTTTGTTTTGGGACGATGTTTCTTGGCTTTTCAACTGCAGAGTGAGGTTGTAGCATTTGTGGGCTTCTTCTTGGTCTCCATGGACTGTGATTACCTGTCCTGTCGGTGAGCTAAGCTTCAGTACGGGGTGTTTGGTAGAGATGATTACGCCGAGAGCATTGAGTGATGGGCGTCCGATTATGACGTTGTAGACGCTGGGGCAGTCTACAACTATGAATTTGGCGTTCACGCCTCGACTTGTGTTGTCATCTCCCAGGCGGAGATGGGTATCCAGGTATCCTCTCGGACGGATTTTCTCTCCGGTGAAGCCGACCAGTTCGCCCTGATAGGGGGTTAGGTGGGCCTCGGTGAGTTCCATCTTCTTTAGAGTGCTGAGGAACATGACATCGGCTGAACTTCCTTGGTCTACGAAGACTCGTCCGACGTCTTCGTGGCCTATGATCGCTCGGATCACCATTGGGTCATCATGATCTCGCTTCTTATTTTCGAAATCGGCCTATGAGAAGGAGATGACCGCGTCCTTGGTTTGGTGTTCACGGCCTTGTTGCGGTACCTCAGGCGTTATGGTGTATATGTCCCTCAGATGGCGTTTTCGGGAATTATTTGAAGGTCCGCCGCCTGCAAAACCACCTGAAATCATGTTAATCTTTAACCGAGGGGTAGAGGTCCCTATGGTACTTTCCTGGTTGGCGGTTTTAGGGCCGTGATCCTGCTTTGAGTCCTCTCGGCTATGGTACGATTGTTGCCGCTTCTTGTTGCTGTTCTGATCTCTTCCCGGACTCGGGGAGCGTTTCCCATTGTCATTTTTTCTGTACCCGCCTGGGTTTCTTCCCCATTTGATGAACTTGACGAGCCGACCATCTTGAATAAGCTGTTCGATGACATCCCTTAGCTGGATGCACTCGTTGGTGGTGTGTCCGTAGCTTTCATGATATGCACAGTACTTTGTTTTGTCCCTCTGAGCTTTTTCCGACAGGGGTGGCGGCTTGGAAGCCTTTCCAACTTCTGTGCTCATCACTTCCTTCAGGAGGTGTGCCGGGTCAGAGTTCAGGGGAGTGTACTTGCTGTATCTTCCTTTCTTCTTTGGCTGGTCGCGGTAGGGAGATGGACGGTCGGATTTGTAACTGTGGTCTCTGTCATTCCGGTTGAAGTGGTGATTACCGGTTGTGCGGTCGAGGTGTATTTCTCGGCCGATAAACTTGGCTGAGCGGGTTCTGAATTCCTCGATCGCTAAGGCCAGTTCTTCGGAGAGCGAGACTGCGAATGGTGAGCCGGGGAGAAGAGCGGTTACCGCGCACACGAATTGCACGTTCTCCGCTAGGTCCGGGATCATGGCGCACTCCTTGTAGAAACGGGATAGGAAGTTCCGGAGGGATTCCTCTTTACCTTGTCTCAGGGTCGCCAATGTGAACTGGTTGTGGGGTACCTTCGATACGACTGTGAACCTCTTGATAAATGCTGAGTGCAGCTCGTCCCATCGGTCTATGGACCGAGGGGGAAGGGTCTTGAACCAGGCCAAAGCTTCTCCCTTGAGTGTCCGGGGGAAGGTCCAGCATATGACAGCCTCGGGTGCTCCAATGAACAACATCTCGTTGCAGAATGTGTCGAGGTGTTTCTCGGGGTCTGTGGCTCCGGCGAAAGATTCGATGGGGAGAGCGCCGCGGAAAGCTTTTGGGATCTCGGCGGACGCGAGTCGGTCCGTGAAAGGATGTCTGAAAGGCGTGTGCGCCTGTGGGAAGAGGGGTTTGGCCTCTTGTCCTGCAAGGTGTGACTGATTGACCTCAAAATTTGTGTAATGCGACTGCTGGTGGTAGGGTGGAACGAAAGATCGCTCGAGGTTCCTGATCCGATCTTCCAGCTGTCGGACGGTCGGGTTGTTTCCTGGGGGGCCCGTCGGTTGAGCGTTCGGCTTTGGTTGCGGGGTTGAGTTCCGTTCCTCGAGCTCCTGGAGCCATTGTTGCAGTTGCTCGATTATGGCATCTCTGGGATCAGGGTAACCGATGTGGTGGGAAGCTGTAACTCTGGGGGGTCCCTTGAGGCGTCATGCTCACTATCACCCACGCCCTCCTGTTGGGATGCGTCATCGACCCATCCCTCTGGGGTCGGTTGGGGTCGAGGTCCGCGGTTCATCTGTCGAGTAGTGACTGTCATGAGGGGAGGCCCTCCTTCTAGCGCCAAATGTTCGGGGGGTGAACCGAGTTGGGATGACGTCCCGGTTGCTGGCTGGGCAGGCTCCCGGTTCCTGCTGCAGAGATGGGACGAGAAGTGGTGCACCTGCAGAAGACACTCCGACGCTCAAGTCAGTTCGAGGTCTAGACAAGTGGTGAGTAATTACGGGAGTTAATGATCTTACCTGTGCCGTAACTTACTGTAACTTTTATAGGAAGGAGGTGGCGTGTGAGCTTGGAGAAGCCTTGTGGTGGACCGTCCGTACGGTGCAAAGGAGATGAAGGAGCCGCCCGTGGGGCGACCCGGTTACCCACCTGCCATGCCGATGTCGGGTCGGGTCGGGTCTGGTCCTCCATGTGGGTCATGGATCCTTGCGGCTATTGGGCCCATGTTGCTGGTCTGCTTATTGGCCCAGAACACTAATCTTCCTCCTTTCACCCGCTCATATGGATCCGACATCCCTTGATTTGATTCCCAAATTATAATCCCAACCACACCGCTGCGCTACCCTTCTCTCTCTCTCTTTTTTTGGTCAATTGCTACCCCTCTCTCTACCCCCCTCTCTCTCTTTATAATATATATATCAAGGGTCTGCGGATGGTCATACTTATAGACGAGTCTTTTTTTTTTACTATGGTAATAGAGAGGGATGTCAAAAAAATCCGCGCCCACAGATACCCGCTGTGGGTTGGGTTCGGGTACTTAAATGGGTACCCGCGGGTGACAATTAACGGGTATTTGAAGTACCTGCGTATAAACGGGGCGGGGCGGGTTTAGTGGTACTCATGCCCGCGGGTACCCGTATATATGTAATTGCATATTTACTCATTTGATATAAATATATATATATGTAATATTAATTAATATACTAACTAATATATTCAAATTCTGAAATCTTTCTCAAATCTCAGCAGCCACTCAGCCCCTTCCTCCACGGTGCGCATCTTCTTCTCCAGCAGGAGCTATCACGGTGTACGTTCATCCCTGGTCTCACTGGTGGTCGCAACCAGCGGACAATCTTCTCCTCTGCGCGTACAATCTTCATTGACCAGCCAATATGCAACTATAGCAATGCAAGCTTCTTAATTAATTCTCGGTTCCTCTCATCACCATCAATACTTATATATCCCACTATTTGTGATTGACAAGACCCCATCAATTGTATCTTTTGCAAATTGGCCAAGTGGACAAAACTTTATATATGAACATATAACATATTTCATGGTTTACGGAGGTAAGGAGATTGTAACCTTTGTCGGCACTTTGTCACAGTTTCCTTTAATATTCACAATCATATATCAAATTTGGATTTTTATTAATTTTTAAGTTTGTTTTTGTTAGATTTACTGAATTTATGTTTTTTTTTTCTGAATTTATGTTTTTTAAAATTCCCTAAATTATTCACAATCTTCAATATTTTTTTAGTTTACATTTTTTTTTACATTTTTAATAAGTACCTATGGATATCTATGGGTATCCGCGGGTATCTAATACCCGTTTAAAACCCGTTAAATGGGTAACCGCGACGGGCATAGGGCGGGTACGAGGCACATTTTTGCCCACGGGGGGCGAGTAGCGGATAGCTACTAACCATGTTCGTCCCGCCCCGTTGACATCCCTAGTAATAGATGAGCTTGGGTTTGGGTGTTATATATTTGGGGATTTTGTTTTTTTCACATAACCCTCTATTATTTTTACCAAAAAAACACCTTTTATTTTTTCACACAACTCCTCTTTTTTATTTTTTAAAATATCCTCATTTCTAATTTTTTTTCCAAATACTCAAACTTCACTTTCTTAAAATTGAAAGTCCTCTATGAATGAAATCAAAGTGATTTTGGTGTTTGTGTCAAATACTTCCTTATATTTCTCCCAGCTACTCATGCTTCAAATCGTATATACAAATAACAAGATTTATTTATTTGTTGAGTTTAATTGAAATCCTTGTGGTTTCAAAACCTTGAATCGTACACCCTTTTCTCCCACACAAGTCATGACTCTTAATCCCAAACCTAGCCACTACCAGAAATCGGTCTCGTGACCCTCACAAGATGAAGGAAATGAAAGCACGGTTTGATGAATCAACAACAATAAGAGCAAGAACAGAGCCACATGCAATGGAGATCACAAGCACATCAACAAATCTACTCTTCCAAGCATCAACAAGCCTTGACCAGAGTAACTTCGACAATGTGCTTTGCCTTATTGGGGGAGGGTGGTTCGAGAATTCGTCAACAAGGTGCTTTCCATCATCGCAAGGGGGGAGGACATGATGGAGCAGAGCCATACTCACCAACGTGCTCAAACTCAAGTTCAAAAACTAAAGCAAAAGACAACAAACGGTTGTTCGGCGTTATCTGACTAAAGGGGAAGGCCCTCCTGGCGATTCAGGTGAAAGTGAGGGTCTTGGGCTGGTTGGTTCCTGATTAAGAGAAATTACCTGAGACAATTTTGTAAAACAAGAGATTTCGCTAACACGGTAGGCTTGAACTTGAAGAATCTGTCTGCGTCCAAATTGATTGTGTGACTTTCTTTGTCGTTAAGAAAGGCAAGACTCAGAGAACACAACTCTGATCTCAAAATAAGTTTTGTTCGTTTGAATCTAGTTTCTGAAAAAGGATGTGTGGGAGAAAAAAACGATCTTGTGAAAAGAAATTCCCTATATTTGGAGGGTCTAGAGCTTCTCCAAGAAGCTTGTGGGGATACCGGAATCAAGGTAGCTTGGGGATTAATTGAGGATCTTAACATTTTAGATTTGGGGCCTAATGTTGGAATTCAAGCACTTGTTTTAATTCAAAAATTCTTATAAACTATAAGTTAATCCAAACTCGCCTTTCTCTTTATTAGAAATGTGAAATTGAGGATGTTTATTCAATATCATATGATTTTTCTCTTTTCAGCTCAACTTTCTCTTATTGTGTATATAATTTTTAAGTTACTATATATATACACACACATTGATGTTGTGACATATTAGGGTCTGTTTGGTTTACGAAAACATTTCCTGTTTCCATTTCCTGTTTTCACTCTGTTTCTTGTTTTCTGAAATTTTACAAAGGAAAAACTGGAAATGCTGGAAACAGCAAATTTTTGTTTCCAGCATTTCCAGTTTTTCCTTTGTAAAATTTCAGAAAACAGGAAACAGAGTGAAAACAGGAAATGAAAACAGAAAATGGTTTCGTAAACCAAACAGGCCCTTAACATCTGTTGTCGAAATGAACCTCTGCGAACAAAAGTAAAGACCTGAGGCACGTAGATATACGCTATCCTTAAGGATTCATTCGTGGAAATGCAACGATCCCCCAGGTTACATCAAACCCTTCTCGGAAATTTCCGAGGTATCAGAACTAGCAAGAAAAAAATCCATTAAACCCAGGATAAACTCAAAGTATTTGTTTATAAGATAAGAGAGTGGAGGCTGCTCCATTAGGTTAAGAGAAAAGGAGCTTATATAATAAACAATTAGGGTTAGGAAAAGATAAAATTAGGTTTTGACTAAGTCAAAAAATGGGTTTTGACCAAGTCAAAAATGTTTACTGAAAAGATAAACAAAACATTTATTTATTAATTCTCTTAGAAAACTTTTGAAATAAATAAATAGTATAAAAAATCCAACAATCCCCCACATATTTCAAAAGTTTTAAAAATTGAATAGAAAATCTTCTTAGGTTAACGTCATGGGATAAATGCATCGAATCTGGTGTTTTTTGGACCATGAACCAGACCCTAGATTGATAGTACTTAACATACAAGTGAGTTGGACGTGGAACATGTCATATGAACCAAAACACTTTGGTGTATGTTAGAGGTCTGGCCAATCACATTATACCCCTACAATTCTCATTGTTATCGATGTGGTGCGTTGTAAGGCCATGCATACACCTGGTTTTAACGAGTGCTCTAGAGATTTTGCCTTAATCTCATACAAGCGGCCCCACTTGACACTCATATAGGTGATTTCATCAAGTGTATGTTTCACTTCATACACCACTTATAAGGAATATGAAATCCATTAAAAGCTTTAAGCTTATCCTCTCAATAATGCAGTCTAGCACCTCTACACCATAGGAAGGAACAAAATAAAGTTCTAGCATAACTAACAAGTGACTTGTTTTTACCCATATGAACCTTCTTTATGGGATCTCCAATCACAAAGGTTGGGTTACCATCACCATTAGTATCAAATTGGCTTTTAGTCCCATTCCCCTCGATGTTTTATCACTAGCTTATTGTTTTGTGATAAATTGGTCAAATTTATTTTGGCCACACATTGATTAGGGATATAACCCCATCATTTAGTAGCTACTTTAATAAATAAAAAGGTATACGTATACATCGCAATTTTCAATTGAATTTACTCTTGCTATTTTACATATAGAAATCACAATATATAGATATCATGTTCCTTCCACAAAGAAATATATGCTAAGAGATTTCTCAACCCAATAATTATCACATCTCACCAAGTTGAGAATAGACTTGGCCACCATCATATAAATGAGACTATATAAGTCTACTTGGACTACCAAGCGACAACTCCTCCTTTGAGGGTGAAATTTAATTCACTTGTGAATTTAGTCTCATTTAGATCTAAAATTCAATGAACATCATTGTATTCCTAAATACCATGGGAAACTCATACATTACCATAACTCATGGTACTTATTAGGGGTGTTCATGGGACGGGTTCGGACGGGTTTTACCTGTCCCTAACCCGGCCCTAATTTTTGACCGGGCCAATTCTATGGACCCGAACCCGTCCATAAACCCGAAGAGACCCGATGATGTGCGAGTCTAAGTAAGACCGGGTCTGAGTAGGACAGGACCGGGTTGGCCCGATATATAAGCTAAATATAATCATGAAATGATCATATAACAATGTTCAAAAGAAAACAGTTCATACAATTAATAAATATATTGTATACAATAAAATATCTCTTAATGTATGCAATATTTTTTACCTTTTTATTACTAAACCTAGAATAACATTATATCACTATATAATTTTATGTAAAGAATGTATTTTTAAAGGTAAACAGAGGAAACCTAGACTCAAAAACCTCATCTGAAATGAAAAACAATAAGGTTAGGACTTTACATAATAGAAAATCATAAGTAATAAATATTATATTTATATATAAAGGACGGGCCGGGTGACCCGAAGGTTAACCCGAACCCGTCCTCAACCCGATGCCGGGTCAAAAAATGAGACCCGGTGAGACCCAATTTGGTTCTATTCTTCCTTGTAGGACAAGAACAGACCCGACCCGAGTAGGACGGGTTGGGACGGGCCAAAGGGACGGACCGGGTCTTGAACACCCCTAGTACTTATAAAACCTTTCTTGAGTTTTACGGGCATTGCAAACACTTTTGTTTTCCAATAAATTAATCAAAGTAATACACTACCAATAATTTGGGCTTACTCAAATTGGACAATAAAATATCTCTATATTTTTTTTCTTTTAAAGGTTTATTTCATAAGGGATACTTAATAGATTAATACGAAGTAATCAAACTTCCTAAGAAGTTCCTTAATATAATATTCTTGTGATAATAAAATATTATCACACTTCTTTATGAAATTATAACTCCCCAAATTGCAGTTTGTCTAACTCATGCCTTTAATATATATATATATATAACTCAGAATAATGTCCACAACAAAAAGTGTGTAAGAAACTATGATATATCATAATAAATGAGACATCCCAAACCATTATGCTCATATTCCCATAATACACTTAAATCAATGAGAATAAAATTTTATATATCAATATATATATATATATATATATATATAAACAAAACATTATCTTCCTTTAATATTTCTAAAACACACTAAGTATAAAAAAATCCAACAACATCATCACGTAATAACCCATATCATATAGAATTGAACAAGCTCACCACCGAATATGTGGATCAGCGGGTAAGAGATTGTTTCAGCTTAACCAGTGGTCTCGAGTTTGAATTCCGGTATGCAACTGTGTTAAATAATCGGAGGGAGATCTTTTCCGCTCATAGAGGTACTACCTAGCTCGAGCAGAATTGCCTCCCGTGGAGGATACATGTGTTCTTGTAAAAAAAAATAGGACAAGTTTGTTCATATTTCGAGTAATATGTATTTACTAAGTGATAATTTATTGTTCATATGTTATGCAAAATATAATAAACTTGATAAAATTTCACGCGGTTGAATTCAAATATAAACCTCATGCATTTATATAGTAGGGATAATTATAGTATAGGAAAAGAAGTGGCTGCTTAATGTTTGAACTTGGGCCTCTTCACAATCATCACTGAACAATGAGCATGATGCGCACAATGGTCACTAACGCTTCCTAGAACTGCTCTGCAAAAGTAATAAAATATACGACTAGTTTATGAATTATGTGATCGACGTGTGAATTATCAAAAGGAACATAAAATATTAATTAAAGTTAATCGGATATAGCTAAACTACAATAATACTTAATCTTTGTTTATTTCTATTTTTAAAAATTGTTTTAGCTTTTGAAAACAAAAAAAAAAACTAAAAAAAGCATATTTAATTAGGTGATTATTTTTTAAAAATATTTTCAAAACCACCAGTTTTGAAAACCTTGAAAAATATTTTTAGGATATGTTCATGATGGTTTTCAGTTTTAAGTTTTAATTTTCTTAACTTTTTAATTTTATAATTTTATCTTTAGTTTATTGTTATTTTTAGTTTTATAAAAGTTGTTAAAAACTTGTTATTTAATGGCTAAGAGAAGGAAGATGTGATAAAATAAACTTTTATAACCTTATTTATTTTAGTGTGCAATAATAGAAAAGGGTGTTAATTGGTGGTGGCAACGATGGTGAAAAGTGTTAAGTCAACACATGATGGAGGTGTCAAAACGCGATATTAATTGGAAGGAATGTGTTGGGTGGTGGCAACAAGGTGGAAGGTGCTCGGTAAGTGGTTGTGCTAGATAGTAGTGAGTGTCGAATGATAATGTCGATGGTGATGGTGAACGGTGTTTTATGGTGGGTAGTGGAGGGTGTTCGACGATAGGTATATGGTTGAAGGTATCAGACAATGACAACGATAATGGAGATTGCCTAAAGTGATATGGTGAAGGGTGGCCAGAGAGTCAAAGACAACAATAGAACATGTTGAGCGATGACATTTGGTAAATACATATTTTTAAAATAAAAATAAAATGAAATTATTTTAAAATTTGGTTAAAAATCCCGTATTTGCAAATACATTTTGTTTTTCAATTTATATTTAAAAACAAAATATATGAAACTCGACCACTCCAAAAGTATATTTTATACTATAAAATAAATTTATAAAATAATTTCAAAATAAATTTTAAAAACGAAAAAAAAATCAAACAGGTCATTAATGATTTAAAAAATGCAATATATTTCTCTCTAATATCTTTCGCACTTTGCACTACAATTAGCCATTGGACTTGGAAATTTTGAAAAATGTATTCATTAATAGAGATAAATTCTTTTAAAAACATAGTCTTTATTTAATTAACGTGTACCTTTTGATAACTCCATAGCCATGACTACCCAAAACCAATAAGGATGCTTGGTATCTTTCTACAGCATCGCACAGCACATTCCTAGCATCACCTTCAACCGTTTCCACTAAAACCTCATGAACCTGTAAATCATTTTTTAAAAAAAAAAAAAAGGTGTAATATTCAGCACATATAATATTATAAACACACACATATATACATATGGACATTAATTCTAGACAGAGAGACAAGAGAAGTACTGATTTACTGGCACAAACTTGCTTTGCCTTTTTTGTAATTTGATCAGCAATCAGTTTCAGCTGCACCTCTACGGCAGGAAAAAATTCAGACCCTAGGGCCCCTGCGATTCCATCAACTCTATAGTTCTTCAACAGTTCATTGTATATGAGATATATATATGTTAGGTATAATTATTATACATTAATTACACCATTTCAAAAATTTTAATAAAATGTAAAATTATTAATATAAAATTAAGATGAATTATGTAATATTATCTCTTAATAATCATATATGCTATATAAATTTAGAGAATTTATATATTTATATATATGCTAATAATGGATATTTATTTTATATGTATCTGTTAAAAAAATGATAAGATAAAATATTAATTATATTTTAATTATATAAATGTTTACCATAGTTTTGAAAACCGGACCGGCCGGTCCGACCGGAAACCGGTGAACCGGTCCCGTGTCCGGTCCAAATAAACCAGTGAACCGTTTTGCAAAAAACCGGTAAACCGATCAAAAACCGGTCAAAACCGGTTGAACCGGTCTTTCATAAAAAATTCTATTTTTTTATTTTTATTTAATTTAAAATACTTTTAAGAGAAATAAAAACATATGTTTGAGAATTACACATAGATATTTATTATTTTATCAATTATTTTTATTTTTTTGTTTTATAAACCTTATAATAAGGTTGTTTAAATAAGTTTATAACTTCACATATCTTAATTTCTAATAATTTTGTGTTATTTTATTAATTAAAATATTATATAATATTTAAAATATATATTTAATTAATACCGGTTCGACCACGGTTCAACCCCGGTTGAACCATTAAACCGTGAACAAGTGCCTTCACCGGTTCAATTACCGGTTCAGTTTTTAAAACATTGATGTTTACACATTCATCTCTATTTTATGAGAATTTTCAATATAACAATTAAATTAATTAATTTTATTATTTATATAAGAAATTATTAAAAGATGTAAATACGTGAGTGCGTGGGAGAGGTTAGTATCCTAGACTAGAAGAAGATCGAGTGAGTTTACCAGGTCCTGCCATACTGACAGCTAGAGGAGGAGACGGTTTCGCATTGACAATAACAAGATTGAAAGGAGCATTTGAACCAAAAGGGGTGAAGAAATGGTCTAGTGTCCACTCCAAGGCATAGTTGCTATGCTCATGCACATCCATGGCTAACACAATCACTGGCTTATCTGAAGAACTCGTCATTTCTAAAAGAGTGTTGAAGACGACAAATCAACTAACCGCACACATATATATAGGATTCATTAACATTAAATTATTGGTATACTTACATTCTTTAAAAATCTTTTTATAAATGATAAATTTATCAATAACGGAAGAGTTTGTTTCTCTCTTTTATTTTTTTATAAAAAATGATTAATTTGTGCTATTTATTATATATGAAATGAACTACAAGACTGTGTAAGGAAAGAGAAAAATAAAACCAAATACTTGGCAACTCAGGTTAGGATTATGGGAAAAACTCTGGATTCGATCTTTACTACACACTCTTATATAAAGAGAGATGATTAGTCTTAACTGTGACTAAACCCCGAACAAAACCGTCTCATGGTAATAGGCGATGCAACTACATGAGAGTTTTGTTGCCCATGGAAATTTTATTCAGCTCAAACAGAATTGCGACGGGCCTCCCGTGGAGGATACTCGTGGTATTGGACACAAAAAGTAACAAGTAGTTTAATTCTTTATAAGACGCCACGGGACAATTCCAGGGTGGATCACCAAGTAAAATTTGGTTCACAGGGTCGTATCTAGGATTTTTGGGGCCTTAGGCAAAAATTAAGATAGTGGCTCATGTTAATATAGATTAATAATTTTTATGTTATTTTTCTCGCTTTTAATTTTGAGCTTCAAAATTATTTATTAAAGTTTTATAATCAAGTAATTCTAACATCTCACTCTCAATAGATAATATAGCTAACACATCCAATCTATCTTGTAGCATAGTTGTTCTTAAATATGATTTAATCAATTTTAATTTTGAAAAGTTTCTTTCAGCGGTCGCGACAGTTACAAGTAATGTCAATAATATTATATATATAAGCAATGTATGTATTTGGAAAAGAACCTAATCTTTTTATATAGTTCAATAGTTTTAATGGTGTGTTAATTTCATTTGTTAGAACTTCTTTCAATAACTTTAATTATGAAAACAAATCAAGACCATCAATATCAGAATGGTCTTCAAAACTCAAAATCTTTTCAAGATTGATACAATATTTTTTTCAATTCATCTTCCCCTAAAGTTTTAAATTTATTTGAATCAAATAAAAAATTAAACATGCTTTCATATTCTAAAAATTATTCAAATCGACTCTCAATAGAAGAAATAGTCTGATCTAATATGTACAAAAATTAACGAGATAGCTCATTCTTTTTTATGATCTATGGGTTCAACTATCGATACAAGGAAACTTATTGTTGAGTGTTGAGTGTCTTTCATTTGCAAAAATTAATAAATGAGCTGTGGATTTTTGAGTAGTTTAAATGATAAGGAAAGAAAAGAGATACAAAAAATGTAAGATATAAGCCTTATAAAATATTTGGCCCTATCTCAAACATTATTAATTTTTTAAAAATAATTTATATCAATAATACTACTGTTGAAAAAAAATTGGGGGCCTTATAAATTTGGGGGCTCTAGGCAATGACCTTAATTGCCTTGTTGAATGCCCGGCCTCGTTGGTTCACCTAGTCTAGCTTACATATTATTAATTATTAGAGGTAAATAAATAGTTTTATTTTTTATTAAATGGTCTTTATAAGATTATTTGAGTTTAATTTAAGGGAAAATATGAATTTACATTATAACATATGCTAGTTTCATTGAAAATTTATCAATCTAAAGTTAAAGGGGAGAATTTTTACATACATGGTATTGTCAATTTAGTTTTTTTTTTTTAATTTTTCAATTAATATTTCATAAAAGTAAATGAAAATCAGTTTAATATCCGTTATTAATAAAATGAACATTGAATTTGATGATCATAAATCTAAATTACCATATTTTTACATTGTGGACCACATGAATCATGATCCGCCTTAGACATACCCTCACATTGAATCCAATATAACTTTGAATACCGAGGGCCTTGAATAAAAAAAAAATCTAATTAATTGTTGGAACAAGAGAGGAGGCAAATCTACTTTTAATTTTTGTCTCTCCTCCATAATTGTAGAGATTCTAATGTGAAAAAACAAACTTCAATTTTTGTGAATTATTTTGACTAAATTAACATTTATTATTTCTTTTTAAATTTTAAATTTGTTCTTACACACACATATATTATCCTTAACAATCTTATGTTGCTAATGCAATTTTCTAGAGCTTATTCATATTGTCTCTTTCGTATATATGTGTCATATTCACACACACATACACACACTTTTATCAATAAATTTACCATACTATTCATACTATTATACATTTACTTTCCTATATATAAATCGATTTTTTCAACTGTGTAATATTATACAGGATCGATAACAAATTAAAAGTGGAAAGATTTTATTAGAAATTACAACTATCACGACATTCCATCATTGGGAATATTAAATGTTACATTTTTTTTAATAAAAACTTATTCACTTTTGATTTATTATCATGTGTAGTACTGTTGCACAGATTAAAAAAGTCGTTTATAAATTGTCACACAATTTATGCCTATTTGTGAAAATATACATTTGATCAGAAATAACATTTTTAAATGTTTGAATAAAAGTATATTAAGTGAATATAGATGACATGATAATTTAATATATTATAATAAAATTACAAAAATGAACTTAATTTATATGTAATGTTAGTGTAAATAATTTTTTACACTATTATCTAATAATATTTTATCATTTTATTTATTAATAATATATGAAGTGTCATATTTATTAAACAATGGGCCGAGATAACACTTTTCATGACATTCACAATAGTATACAACATTAAACTTTAAATTACTTTATGGTTGGACTTATTTTGTATCATATTTATTATATATTTTAATATTGATTTACTACCTTTAAAAAAAATAAAACTAAAACCGAAAAATCAATTTAATCAAAACTTTTCTTTTATTGGAATGAATTAGAGAGGATTTAAATTTATAACCAAATTCATCAAATGATATATAAATAAGAAAATTGATGTAATTTAATTGTTCTCAAATGGATTCAATCCAACATATGAAAAGTCTTATTTATTTTCTATTGTTTATGAGGATCATGGCGTAGCCAAGATTATTATTGGGGCCGGAATAAAATGCTCGATCCCTCTAGCCTTTTTCATAAAACTCTTTTGAAATCTTCTTTGGTTGTTTATCTGAGACCCTTTATAAAAATGGATCGGTCTAGGGTGAAGCATTACGTGGGTGTCATACTGGTGTGACACATCTTTTTAACCGTTAGATCTGGTATAATTTTTTTAAACGGTTTAGATTAAATGAATGCAACCTGCTAAACCAGTCATGCATTTTTTGCCAATCGATCCCTCCGGTTTTTTTAAAAAAAATTATTGTAATTGCAGTTAAGATCTTAATGTTTTGTAAATTAACACACACCCCTTTTGTACATAGATTTACATATTTAAGCAAAATAATGCAACTCATGAAACGTCTTCTGCAAACCGAATTAATGGAATGGATTATGGGTCCACGCTGAATTAAATTAAGGGTCCAAGCTGAATTAAATGCTTCACCCAAGCCTGTATCCTTTTTTTCTATTATTTTAATCGTTAAGAATTGTAATTTAATTAAAATTTACTCGTGCAACGAAAAAATTATGAAAAATAGTTTTTTGGGACTTCTACTGGGTGACAATCCTTTGTGTGTGGGAGTTAGTTGGGTGCTCAAAAATTAAAATTAGTAATTTTTTGAATGGAAATGTATTTTTAGAAATTTATTTAGTTAAAAATTGAATTTAATTCACCATAATTACAAATGAATCCAATAAATCACCAAAATTAATTCCAAGGGTCCTCTTGGGACCCCCAACATCCCCCTAAAACCCCACGTTGAAATTCAAATGGAAAGGTTGCACGCACTATCCTTCTCTCCAAAAAGTGTCCTAGGGATTCAAGGCACTCCTAATCCTTCCACACTGAAATGCAACTCATTATCCAGACTTCTCCGGATCACCACCAAAACTCAAAAATAATATCCTAGGGTGAAAATGGCCACAACCCCTTTTTTGTAATTTAATAACACTTTGAACTATTTTCCCTATTTTCCAAGCATTTTTTTGAATTTAATTCACCATAATTACAAATTAATCCAATAAATCACCAAAATTATTCCCAAGGGTCATCTTGGGACCCCCAACATCCCCTTGAAACTCCATGTTGAAATTCAAATGAAAAGGTTGCGTGCACTATCCTTCTCTCCAAAAAGTGTCCTAGGGATTCAAGGCACTCCTAATCCTTCCACCCTGACATGCAACTCATTATCCAGACTTCTCCATATAACCACCAAAACTCAAAAATAACATCCTAGGGTGAAAATGACCACAACCCTTTTTTTGTAATTTAATAACACTTTAAACTATTTTCCCTATTTTCCAAGCATTTTTTTTAATTTAATTCACCATAATTACAAATTAATCCAAT
Source organism: Sesbania bispinosa (assembly GCA_026901365.1). Taxonomy (NCBI): domain Eukaryota; kingdom Viridiplantae; phylum Streptophyta; class Magnoliopsida; order Fabales; family Fabaceae; genus Sesbania; species Sesbania bispinosa. The sequence goes on along the minus strand of QLOH01000410.1, from coordinate 769,005 downwards.
AAATCACCAAAATTATTCCCAAGGGTCCTCTTGGGATCCCCAACATCCCCCTGAAACCCCACGGTGAAATTCAAATGAAAAAGGTTGCACGCACTATCCTTCTCTCCAAAAAGTGTCCTAGGGATTCAAGGCACTCCTAATCCTTCCACCCCGACATGCAACTCATTATCCAGACTTCTCCGGATCACCGCCAAAACTCAAAAATAACATCCTAGGGTGAAAATGGCCACAACCCCTTTTTTTTGTAATTTAATAACACTTTGAAGTATTTTTCCCTATTTTCCAAGCATTTTTTTGAATTTAATTCACCATAATTACAAATTAATCCAATAAATCACCAAAATTATTCCCAAGGGTCCTCTTGGGACCCCCAACATCCCCCTGAAACCCCACGATGAAAATCAAATGAAAAGGATGCACGCACTATCATTCTCTCCAAAAAGTGTCCTAGGGATTCAAGGCACTCCTAATCCTTCCACCCTGACATGCAACTCATTATCCAGACTTCTTCAGATCACCACCAAAACTCAAAAATAGCATCCTAGGGTGAAAATGGCCACAACCCTTTTTTTTGTAATTTAATAACACTTTGAACTATTTTTCCCTATTTTCCAAGCATTTTTTTAATTTAATTCACCATAATTACAAATGAATCAAATAAATCACCAAAATTATTCCCAAGGGTCCTCTTGGGATCCCCAACATCCCCCTGAAACCCCACGTTGAAATTCAAATGAAATATAGATCCATCAAAAACAGGATTAAAGTAAATTAAATTATTAAATAAAATATATTAAAGAAAAGAATGACAAATTGAGACTAATTCACCACTAAAAAAGAATGCTTGCTTTGGCTCAATCTGTCTTTGATTAGGCACAGTCAAAGCCCTACCAAAAATTCATAAGACCATTAAAATATAGTGTTGTTATGTTAATATATATGGACGTGACTCTCCCTAGCTACTGTTGCTTACTATATAGCTATTAATATACCCAAGAGGAGAAGACCTCTTCCCTCTGCCTCTGCCTCTGCCAGACCCTCTCGTGTCCCTAACTCATATTCTTTGTGTGTATTTTAGAGAGGGAAGGGAAGACAACCTTCTGTGCTATAATCCACACGAAGTCTGAACCTTTCTCATAAGAAGATAAACATTCGCACAGCTGGGATACCTCTCACCGGTAAGCTCCGTCACAGATCTGTTGACAGAGGGGAGCCCATAAGCTGCTAAATCATGGTGTTTGCAACTTTTTTGTGTTATTTTAGTTTTCACTACCCTTATTATCACAAATTTCAACCAGACCCTCAATTGCAAATTATTAATTTTTTTAATTAGGTAACATGACCTGTTATTCCAGGTCAAAACAGTGTCATACCGGTATGACACCCATCCGCTGCTTCACCTTAGACTGACCCTATAAAAATACAGAAGCATTTATTTTTTTTTTTCATTTTAGCTATCATAATTATTGAACATTTATAATTTTAAAGCTTTGTTTAATATGGAGAATTAAACATAGTTTGACTTAAATAGGGGTAAACTTAAAAGTTGTAGGAATTTTTAAAAAAATAATATATTAAAACTTTTTTCATTAAGTTTTTTAGGACAGAAGGGAGTACAAATATAATAAAAATATTAGATAATTTTCAATAATAAAAATAAATTTAATTCAAATAAAATTGTTCTAAATTCTTTTTAATCATAAAATAATCCTTAAAATAAAATAAAAAACAAGATAAAGAAAATATTTTTAATTATTAATTTTTATCACATAATCCTAAAACTCAAATTCAAATCAAATTAAGAATTTTTTTTATTCTTTTCAGATTGTAATCTTTTTTTATCAAATTCAAATCAAACATAATTTTGTTTAATTTTAAATGTCACATTATCATCTATAAATAAAAATTAATATAAATAATATATTAAACAAGAAATAAGGAAAAATTTAAAGTTAATTTTTTAAAAAATATATAAAAATAAGTTGTGAAGTCAAATAAAGATAATACTATAAATTTTACTAAATATTTAGAGGGCCATATTAATAGTTAATAAAATCTTTTATGTGGAATCCATATAATTAATAAAAAGATTTAATAAGTATACACTAAAAGTGTAAATTTATTTTACATTGTCATCCAATGATGTGATGTGACATCATTTATTGAGTTTTTTTACACTGTCAGTGTATAGTAATTGGACTTATAATAAAATGATCCATTTTTTTTGGAGTCGTAATCCTGCTTATTCCCTTGGCTACGACCATTGATGAGGATATAAAAAAAAATATTTTTTTCTATATAATTCATTCCATTTGCATGAAATTAAATAAAAATTTATTTTCCTTCTTCTTTTCACCTTTTTAGGCTTCGTCCATGTACAGAGATCTTTTTTCGTTGTCTCCAATAGTGTTAGTTATAAAATTACTATAAATTAACTGTTGGTTTTACGAATGAAATTATTTCATAGCTATTTCCTATATATGTGACAAATAATTATGCTAAAAAGTACTATATCTGATCCTACTTATAAAAAATATATGACTAAATCATCAATACTATGGAAATATCTTGAAATCAGTTAATTATAATTAATAATGTCCTAATTTTAAATTTTATTTTAAAAATATCCTAATATTTAAATAATTAAAATAGTGATAAAAATACTCCCAATTAAAGTCATTATTAGAGTAATAATCAGGCTCCAATAGTTTGTCATTGAAAATGACGTAGTACATCCACTATTATAGGAAATTGGTGTGAGTGGTGGGCAATAAATTAAAAGTATAAAAGAATCTTCATAAATTTTTTTAAGGAAACTTCATAATTAATACAATTCAAAATTGTATTATAGAATTGGTTCAAATGGTATATGTTTGATTCTCATTAAGTAAGGTTTCGAGTCTTGTGGATCTCCGCTGGTAGAACTAGCCCCACAATGATGTGGATGTTCCCGACTCGAACAGGATTGCCTCCCGTGGGCCGTGGAGGATACCTGCTGTTAAATAAAAAAAATTATATTATGTTTCTTATATTTTTAATCAAATAAAAATACCTTTTTATTTATTAGAAATGGTACCAACACCCAATTTCTTGTGGTTTTCCATCCATTACCGGTTGTGACATGGGACTCTAACTTCATCAATTAAAATCTATTTCCTCATCTTTCTTCCTATAAACCGATTAGAAATAACCAAAGGTGGTTAGTTTAATTAGGTATTTCCTTAAGTAAGGTTTTGGATTATTGATGGAAAAAATTATCCCCAAAGAGTTAGTACTATTATGATAGGGATGTTCTAACTCAAAAAAATTTACCTCCATTAAATGACACTTGTTATTTAAAAAAAAAACAATCACAAAATAACCTCTGTCATCTATGCTCGGACTAGGTGCATTAATTTTCTGCCATAGTTTCAAACTAATTATACAATAAGATCTTTTAAAGTAAATATTTTGCATTAAATTCCCTATCAAACAATGTTTCGTCAATTCACCTAATTAAAAAATAGATGTGGCTTTCCGTATTTTGAAGAGAAGGTATTCCGATTGTATAATATGTATTCTTTTATGATCTTTTCCTAGTTAGAAATAATTGTTATTATATAAATAAAAAAGATTATTTAATTTTATTTTTATTGTTGTCTAATAATAATATATCATAAAAAGAGAAAGAGACGTTTTGTTAATAAATAAATATAACTAATTAATTCTACAACTAGTTATTACAGATTCTTAATTAGAATATAGAAACTATGTATTTTATTTTAGACATTCATATCTTGTTGTTAATAAATAGAAAATCCAAATATTTTAGAAAAAAAATTTCTCTCCATTCCAAAATTTTTACTCATTCCATCCCGCTTTACTTATTTAGAAAAAAATGACTCATTTTACTTATTATTCTATAATTTCAAAAAATAAATTATTTTTTTATCAAATATATCCTTTATAAATAATAAATGAGACAAAAAATAATTAATAAATGATAAAGGGTATAATAAAAATTAATTAATATTTTTTATAAACATAAGATAATTAATTTCTTTTTTAATTCCCGTGTAAAAACTTCAAATGAAAAGTAAAATGAGGCGGATGAAATATTATTTAAAGTTATGCATATAGATTAAGAAAAATTTAATTGATATTATATCTTTACTAAAATATCTTTATTTATCGTCACCTATTTTATTTATTGGTTAGCTGAAGGAATTATCTATATAATATTAAATAAGGGTATAATTGAAAAGATATTAAATTAATATTGGATTTCTAAAATAATAAAAATTTTGAAACATGAGTAAAAAAAATTGGAATGGAAAGATTACTATTTAGTTAGAATGCGAGAATCAGTAGATACTCTTAATTATTTAAAAATAAGTCCCGATTTTTTTCACATTATAATCTCTTAATTACCTTTAGTTATAGTGTATAGTTCCTTTACTTATAGTGTATAATCTCTTTTAAAAACAATAACCCACTAGGGTCGGCCTAGTGGTTGGGCCTAGTGGATGGGGGTTTAGATAGTTTAATATGAGGTTTTATGTTCAAACCTCATTGATTTACTTGTATACTAAAAAAAAAAATAGACCCTTTGTAGTTGTGCAGCCTCTGTAGCAAAGCTTAGCTATGAAGTAGCTACAGATTCACTATGAATTTTAATTACCTAGTGATTTCATAGGTAAACTTTGTTGTAGAAACCGGAGGCGCAACAGAGAATCTGGGTCCTTCCTTATATACCTCGTTTTTTCTATCTTTTTCTTCTTTTCCCTCACAATCTCTCACTTTTTCTCTATTCATTTTTTTCTTTCCATCATTCTTTTTTCCTCAACCTATCACATCTAATTTTTTAGTATGAAAGTATCATTTACCTTTTAAAATAAATGGGTAATTCTTACAACTTGCATTCATATGTCACCTTTAAAAGTTGAGAAATGATAATCATACAACAATCTTATATTACAATATTATACAACATTAATTTAGATATGAATAGAAGAAAGAGAAGTATGAAATGTGATATAAGTGACGTGATTAAGAAAAATAGACATAATAAGTGTATTATATGAAATGTTGTATAAATAATTTATCTCTTAAAAGTTTGTCAATTTCTATTGCTTTTGTCCATTTCCTTTTTCTAAGTGTATACCATTGGTTTTATTATATATCAAATGTCCTTTAGTATTTTCGAAAGAATGATGTAATTAATATGGCCCATAATTTTTTTATTCTTAGTACAACGTTTGGCATAACTAATTAAATATATATTTTTTACAAATTATTTAAATATCTCATTGTTAACCTTTATCTATCCGGTGGTCTTAATTATTAAGCTTAGTTGGACTCTATCACACATAATTATAAAAGAGTAAATATAAATTTTGATTCGTGAAAGTGACACATTATTTATATTTTGTCTCTCAAAGTTTCAACTTGTAATTTATGTATAATTCAAAGACAATTTATTCCGCAAAAGTGTTAATGTATACATTTTGATCCCAAAAAGTGTTAATTTTACTTGTAATTTTTACTCACATTTTACTCATTTTTGTGACTGAAAAATCAAAATATGGATCAAGGAAATAGAAATTAAAGCAATAAGTGATAAATCAAGGAAATCTCCCATTCTCACGGGTAAGTGTTTCCCTCAATCTTTTTCACCACCGTTGAGCAACTAGAATTGATAGTCGTTTCCAACTTCTAAACCTGCAAATAGTCAATGTGGATCAAAAGGTCTTTTCTTTGGTTTAATGAGGCTGGGCTTTCAAGAAATTATGGTTTTTCTGGATATGCAATGAACACTTTGAATAGAGAGCATCTTGTGATTGTGCTTGGGATTTCTCTCCATCTACCATGTGATTCTTGAATTGTCACCCCTTTTCAACTGGCCTCTTTGTTTGAAGAAGTACTCCCCCAACTTATTCAATTTCCACACTTTTTGTGTAGAATTTTTTTTTATAGAAATAGAGAGTTTATTCATGAGGGAGTACTCTTCTTTTTAATTTCTTGTGCCTGCTCTTTGAATTTTCTTGACCTTTCAATTCACCAACCTTTTGTCCCATTTTGTTGTGTTGCACCTTGCTCTCTATCCCAAGTGTGAAGGGACAAGATATAATCATTGAGTATGGCTAGGGTGCATCAAAAGAAACATTAAAGGCTCAAATGGGCAATCAAAAATTGGAAAAATTTAATCAAGGTTGGCTGTTTGGCACTGAGCAAAATATTATAATCACAAAATATGCCTTTCTCACTTCCATATTTTCCACCAGCAAGATAAAATTCAGAAACTCAAGCAATAACAGTTGACAAGCAGCGGCGAAAAATTCTCAATTTTAGTGTTTAGGCTCTCAGCTCATCGGCTTTTGGCTAAAATACCTTGATAAAACACTTACTGGTTTTAATTAACTATCCTAATAGGTTCTCCTGAGAAGTATCCTAATCCTAACTGATTATGGAGTTAATCACAGAACCCTATCATCTTTCCTAATCTGGTTAGTTAAACTACTTAATTACAGAGAATTTGGAAAAATTTACCTTAAATCCTAATTTCCTAAGGTCCTAAAAAATCCTAAAAATTTTAATTTTAACAGAAAATCATAATATAACTGAATATGCACTGCATAATATAAATGATGTATCAGTGGGGCATAAATATACAGTACATATCAAAAGAAAATAAGAAGAAAAATAGGAAAAGAAAAATAAGAGGAAAAATAAGAAAAGAAAAAGAAGGAAAAGCACCAAATAGGACAAAAACAAATCATCTTGGTCATCCATATGCGCATCTCCATCCTCAGCTCCAGCTCCAGCTGCTCCATCCCCCCTGGAAAAATAAGCCTGTCCCTAGGCCACTGTAGATACGCCTGAAACTACTCAGGGATCATGCCTGGGTAGGGGTCCACGCGAGCCTGATAATGCATATCCTGAAAGTGAACTGTTGCTCGGTGAAGAGTGGACAACTGTGCCATCATGTGAGTGTTCTGGGCCGAAAGCTGCTGGGCCCAGACAGGAATCTGCATTTCTGTTACTACTACTGGTGGTGGTGGTGGTGGTGCTTGCTGCTGCTGCTCATCCTCAACCTGTAACTCCTCAGCTGAGATACAATTGGCTTCAATGTATGCTCTAGTCATGGGATGTAAGATTTGAACCCTGGGATTTACATCCACACCCCTAGACTCGTAGAGTGCGGTAATGAGAGAGGGGAAGCCAAGACTGATCCTGGAGTTGGCGCTCCTGCGCCCTACAAAAGATGTGAAGTCTGATATCTTCTGGGTGATAACCCGTGAGATATCAATATCAGCGTCTGTGAGGATGGTGTAGTTGAGGTGGGTCATGGGCATAACTACATCAGAAACATGCCCGTTAGGATGAATGTTGGCTAGTATCAGCACTGTCCACATCTGAGCGATGCTCCTCATATGTTTCCGGTAGATCCTAGCAGCTTCATTGTATGCATTCCTCTCAAAGGAATGCCCTGGCAGACAAAGTAACTCTGTCGTCTGTATATCAAGGGGATCATTACCATGGATCCCCACAGCTTGCATCCTCTCGTGGTACTGGCACTCCATGATGTCCCTGTTCTCCTGGATGGGGTAGCCTAAGAATGCGTTGATTGCATCGCAATCAAACCTGATTACTCGTCCTCGCACGTAGGACTCCCTCCTAAAATTAACGTCGTGGTCTCCAATGGCGTTGGCATAAAACTCTCTGACTATGTCTGGGTCAAAGTAGTTGTCAGGGCGACTGAGGCGCTCCCATCGCCTCCTCTGAATCTCAGCTATAAACTCCTCAAACTCATCCTCTTGAAGGATGATTGGGCGCTCCTTGAAGAAGTTGCACCCCTCAATAGCAGTGTAGGCTTCAAAGGACTTGAGATCCTTGAAGCGGTGAGGGTCAAATTCAGGTTCCTTTTGGGGTGCTTTCCTCTTAGCACCCCTTGTGCCTCTCCTAGATGTACTGGGCGCATTCACTGTCTTGGTGCGTGCCATCTGTGAAAAACCAATGCAGAACAAAAATATTTATGCAAAATAATAATATTAAATTACTCATAATTAATGAAATAAATGGCCAATTAATTTCAATAATCAGAATAATCATCTATCCAAGCAATTTTGCATAAAAATTTTGATTTTAAAAATTACCTATAATTGCCAATTAATTAATTAAGAACATGCTAAAGTGATCAATTAAAGTAAGTCCTAAACAATTCTAAACAGGCAAAATTGATAATAAAAATCATGCTCAAAAATCATGTTATCAGCAGCATGCAATAAGGCACAATTATTTATGTATGGGCATGCAAAAATATCATGTCAATTAATTAAGCATACATGCACCAACAAAATAATTTGCAGAAATTATTGAGTACTTAAAAACTACCACCTAAGCAAACAAAAATACTCACAATCATTTCCTAGCAGCATGCAATGTAAACTAAAGCATTATGGACAATCATTTTTATCCTAAAGGTTCCTAAAATCCTAAGTTTCCTATCCTAAGGTGTTTGCTCAAATAAAATAGAAAATGAAAATTTCAATCGGTTAAAAGTAAAGAAAACTATAAAAACATACCTGGTGTAAGCTTAGAAATATGAAAAGGAAGGCTATAAGAGTGAAAAATGGAAAGCAAGGGGTTGGAACTCAGAGAAAACGAAAGAGAAAGAACGAGAGGAAGTTCAAATGTACTTCCCTCATTCAAACGGTTCTATTTATAAAATCCCGCGCGTTAGCGCAAGGTGAAGCGCGTGCTTCCTGGAATGTGAAGCGCGCCGCATGCGCTTCACCCTGCGCTACAGCGCAAGATGAAGCGCAGAAGTCATAAACCAACTTTTATTATTTTAATTCTGCGCCTTACCTGCGCTACAACGCATGTGAAGCACAGGTACAAAGTTTTATTTTTCTGCTTCTGCTACTTCCTACTCCTAACTGTTTTCATGCAGTCCTATTAAATTAATTTCTTCACTTAACAATTTCCTAATTACACAGGTAATGTCTAAAAATTAAAAATTAACAAAATTAAAGAAAAATTAAGACTTACAATGGCTGGGTTGCTTCCCAGGAAGCGCTTGTTTAATGTCTTTTAGCTCGACGCCTGATTACTCAAATTTTTTATGGTGGCCTCAGGTGGAGGATGATGTTTGGCTCCATTCCAGTTCTTCCTTTAAGCTCCCATACTCTATGCCAGTTCTTGATTCTTCCATCACTGTCACTATCTTCCTCAGTATCAGATGTTGATCCTTTCCTTTTCTTAAATTTGAACTCCCATATGGATTCTGGCTGCTTTACTCTCATTCTAGGCTTCCTTAGAAATTCGGAACCTGACAGCTTTGTTTGAGAGTTGAAAATACCATCAGTTTGTTGTAATTTGGGGATTCCTCTATCAATATGAAACACAATACTTTCATCTTTTGAGCCGAGTTCATATTTTCCACGATCAACATCAACTATCATCTTTGCAGCTTTCATGAAAGGTCTTCCTAATATTAGGGGGACATAAGTATCCTCATCTTCTGTTTCTGCAATGTAGAAGTCTACGACATATGCAAACTTGTCCACTTTGATTTGTATATCTTATATTATCCCATAAGGGCATTGGGCAGATTTATTTGCAAGAAGCAACTTTACCTGTGCAGACTTGACCTTCACATTACCCAACATGTTAAAATATGACAGCGGCATCAAATTGATGCTCGCTCCAAGATCTAATAAAGCTTGAGTAGGAGGTAAATTACTAATAGAGATAGGTATAGTAAACTTACCTGGGTCAAGTGCCTTACTTGTAATATAGACCTTTTCTTCATGATATTCCTCTTTCTCTTGTGCTGCTTCTTCTTCATCTTGATGAACAATTTCTTTGGATAATTCTTCCTGGGGCAGTTGTTCTTCAAAAATGATTTCCTCCTCCTCATCAAGTTCCTCCTCTTCTGACTTGTTTCCATTAGTAACAACCAAGTTGCTTTGTTCCTTTGGGTTGGTTTGGGTTACAACTGAGAAGTGATTTTGCTTGTGCTCTGCCATTTCATTTGCTAGCTGTCCCACTTGATTCTCCAAAGTATTGACTGACGCCTCTGTATTCTTCTTGAATCCATTGAATCCTTGTATGAGATCATCAATCTTTCCTTCCAAACTATTTAATTTGTCATAGGTTGAAGGTTTCTGCTGATAAGGTGTTTGTCTAGATCCTCCATTCTGACCCCAACCAGAGTTGGTTTGGTTGTTCCTCCATCCTTGTGAGTACTGGTTATTATTATTGGAGAAATTACCTTGCCTCCCCTGGTTTCCCATGAAATTGACTTGCTCTGATTGTATCCCTTGATTAGCACATTGACCATTTGGATGATCACCTCCGCAAAAGTCGCAAATCAATGGTTGGGTTTGGATAGGTTGTGAGTAGACAGCTTTTAGTTGTTGAGGGAGTGTCTTCAACGTCTCAGTGAGTGCTTCTATTTGTCTTTTAATGAGCTTGTTCTCGGCCAAGAGAGCATCACTTTGATTGAGTTCCAGCACCCCTTTCTTTGGTAATTGAGCAGGCTGTCTTCCACACTGAGCTTGTTGATCGTTTTGTGCAAAATTATCAATGATAACTATTGCTCGATCAGCATCTACGGATAAGATAGTTCCTCCCGCTGCAGCATCTATGAATGACCTTGAATCTGATCGGAGTCCCTTGCAGAATATGTTGAGTTGGCCTATATCGTCATAGCCATGATTGGGACATTTGCGCAACAAAGACTTGTATCTCTCCCATGCTTCACATAGTGGCTCATCTATCTCTTGTCTGAATGTAGAAATATCTGTTTTGGCTTGAATATGCTTCCCTGGTGGGAAGAATCTTGTAAAACATTTATCCTCAACCATACCCCAACTGGTTAGACTTTGATTTGGATGTGATTGCAGCCATTCCTTAGCTTTACTTATCAAAGAGAAAGGAAACAAGCGTAAGTAAACAGATTCCAGATTACCTTCCTCGAAACCCATAGTGCCAACCAATTCATAAAAGTTAGAGAGATGAGTATTTGGATCCTCGTGATCCAATCCAGCAAACTGATGTGCACTAATGAGGTTGAGGTGAGCAGTTTTCAACTCTAAAGCTCTTGCAGTTATAGGTAACACAATGCTTGAAAAGTGACGTGGTCCTTGATGAGTGACATAATCTCCTAGAGTCCTTTTATGAGTTTCCCCATCCATGTTTTTGGGTTCTTCTACCATTATCCTTCTTCTCCTCCTCTCGTTTCTGCCTCTGTTCCTCCTAGATGTCCTCTCTATTTCCGGGTCGAATTGTAATTGATTGGGGGAACCCGGCCTCTCAAAAACATAAACAAGAAACTTTGAAAAGGGTAAGTATGGAATAAAAATTAATAATAATAGAAAAATGATAAATTTCCTAAATAATAAAAAGTCCTAAAATAATAAGAATAATAAATAAAAGAAATCTTAAGATAAATACCCTTGATAACTAGACCTGCCAAGGTCTACACGAATTGGAAATCGTTCCCCGACAACGGCGCCAAAAATACTTGATGGAATTCTGGCAAGCGAACCAAAAGTCCAGCAGTATAATAGTAAGTAAATTATCGTATCCACAAGGAACGGTCAATTCGCGTGTACTCGTGATCTATTTATCAAGTGGAAATAATGGATTTATGAGAATAATTGGTGCGGAAAATATAAATTGCAGAATAATAAATACAAGCAATAGAAAGGAAGAGTTGAGAGCACTATACTTGGACTAGGATTGAACTTCGTATCATCGCACCCTTCGTGTATGTAAAAACTATTTTTTATTTATGACTATATTCTTGTAATGACTTAGCCAAACTGAATTGATAAAACCCCGAGTTACCAGCAGCCTACCACTCAAAGATAATCCATGCGGGCTCTCCCAAGCGACAAATTACCCTCGGCTCATTAAGCTCTTAATTAATTAATTATTGTTCCGTTCGTTTGAATCGTCCATTAATTGTACTTCCCTATAAACGCTCTTCATTTAAGGGTTGTCACTACCCCATCAATCACAAGACCCCGTTTATCCCTCACATACAATTAACTTTCAATTATGTTACTATCGATAACCATATCTTCCTATAGACGCTCTTCATTTGGGGGCTGTCACTACCCCGTCAATCACGAGTCCCCGAATATATTCCAATATGACTACCGAGTACCCTTAAACAATCAGAGTTTGAGTTCCCTAGGTTTAGGCTCCCTCATCCCCAGTCCTACCCGGAAGTCTCTATCCACGCTATGTCACAGACGCTAGCCTATAACTCTGGGCACGCGCGGAAGTTAGGAATTAAGCACAGAATAAGGATACCAAAATCACAAAATAGGGAATCATAAATAATAAAATAGAGTTTACATACACTTGGGGATAGAATCAACTACATTCAATCCTACTGGAGAGTTAGCTACTCATGGTAGCCATACAAACCATCGAAGAATCTGTCACCTTCTTCAATCCTCGTGCAGCGCTTCGCCTCTCCTATTCTAAAAGTAAATATGGTGAATGAATTTATACTGATCCTGTACTACTCCCTGCACACTTTGATCTGGTGCAAGAGTATCCTATTTATTGACTAAGAAAAGACAAAAGAAATTGGGAAGAAATCTATCTAAAAACGGCAACAAGGCAAGAGTTACGAGTTCTGCGCTACAGCGCAGGTTGCAGCACAAATGTCAGAATTGCTGCGCTTCATCTGCGCTACAGCGCAGGTGAAGCGAGCAACACGAGTTGCACAACTTCAATATTTCTCTTTTTAACTTGATTTCTTCCCGAGACTGGTTTTGGTTGATTGTCTTTCCTTGTTTCCCTTTTCCTTGATGAAATCTTGCATTTATTGAGCATCTTGAATTTAAATGGGAAGGTTGTCTGCAGAATCCTTGTTTAATTGGCAGTTGATATCTTCATTAATTGTCTTCAAATAAACTTCAAATCTTCATTAATTGTCCTCAATTAAACTTCAAATCTTGCAAATATCTCCCCAATTTAATGTTATCTTCTCTCTATATCAAATCTTTGCCAAAATCTGCAAAAATCAGCCAAATTCATATTAAAATAGCATCAAATTCAAATTCAAATTCAAGACTAATAAATACAATTTATCTAATTATTAATAAAAAGGGATTAATTTGGGGCATAAAATACCATTTTACCCTTGATAAGTGCACTAAAAAGTACTCTAATTTATCATATATTTTTCACTTATCATCTATGCATTTGACTTGATTTAGAAATTTTCACTATTCATTGAAATATTCTTTTTATTATACATATGTTCAGTGTTTTGTTGTTTGCCGTTGCCTGTGAAATATTCTTGAAAATATTACTTTTGAAAAACTAACCTTTGTATGACAATGAACTGTAATTTTCTGAGTTCCTTTGTTTCTTAAAGCTATCTTAATGTTCCTTTGTTGAAAAATTTACTTTGTTGCTTAAAGCTATATGTTAGTGTTCAGTGTTAAAAAATTTACTTCTTTGAAATTTTTATTTGTTTAGTGTCCCCTTGTTGAAAAATGTACAATGGAGTGAGAAAATTTTCCTAAGTTCCCTTGTTGCTTTAAGATATGTTATTATATTCTACTTGACTGTGTAATTTGCTTAAAGTTATCTTAATGTATGATGATGGGGTGGGTATTGTCGAAGATTCATAAAGGAAACATGTATTTTTTTGTTGTTGTCCACTTCTAGTGTTCTTATTTATTGTGCCCTCTTCTAGTTTCATAAAGCTTCACATTGATTCTGCCCACTTCTAATATTTTTAATTATTGACTTTTTTTTTCTCAAATTATACATTTTCATTATTGTCCTTGCACCATTTTATTTTAATTTATATTGTCTAATATGTTTTTTAAAACCATGGAGTGCATATAGTCGAAGAAAACCATAATATGCAACATATTGGTATTTTCGGTACAATTGAGACTCGGGTGGCAAGTACTCCCACTCGAGTCACTACAAAGTACTCATAAGTTTTGGTTTAATTACATGTCAGATGAGGAGGGTGTTGTTAGGCAAACATGTTTAAGGGTGCAAGATGTGTTTGTAACACATGATGCCACTAAGGTGTGTACCAAGTGGAATGCTGAAGGTCAACCAATAGGAGAGTCCGCTAGTTTATTAACAGGATTTTTGGGTGAAATTGAAAGCAACTTCAACAATTTCCCCATAATGTATGAGACTTGGAAGAAGGTTCCAAGAGATTACAAAAACACTGTTTACAAAGAAACTGTAAAGGTATCAATTATAATTAACTGCACACATGCGATTTCGTGTGGAATTTGTGTACTAATGATAACTTTCATTATATTGTGCTAAAGGCAAAATTTGATGTTAATGATCAAGAGCATAAGAAATATATCTTAGCTAGTTTGGTAAAGAAATGGAGGGACACTCAATGTAGGTTGTTTCACAAAAATTATAACTAGGAGGTTTATGTGGAAGAAAATTGTCGGATGCACCCACCGGAGATTGACCTAGACCATTGGAGGTTTTTTGTACAATTTAGGACGAGTCCTAAACAAATGGTAATATGTTTTTTCATCCATTGGTTATAAGTTTGGTTACATATATTGACTTTTAATTTTGTTAATAATGTAGGAGATATCTGATAAAAATGCAGCAAATCGTGAAAAGCTATTGATCCCACATACTCTAGGATCAAAGACACTAGCAAGAAAAAGGGATGAGTTGGTATGTAAAGTTCATTTATTCTATTTTGTTTAGAGAAACTAAAAAATAATTTGTTTGTATAATTACTTTTGGTATAATGCAAAATCTTAGGAAGTGCAATATTGACGACGTTATAGTAGAGGAGATATGTATCCCATTGCTCATAAAAAGAAGGATGGATCATTTGTCAACGAAGATGCTAGAGAAAAATATGTGAGTACAATATACTATTTGTAACTTTCAATTACCATTTGCTCTTCACTCATATAAGTAATCTTTTCATATTTATATGTGTTCAACATTAAATGTAGGAAAAATTGCATAATGAAATTCAGGAGACTTCTTATGAGAACGAGGCATTCTTGAAAGGTTTGGAAGGGAGCATCCTGAATATGTCTGAGGCATGGGACTTGGGGTTACTCCGACTCAAATCATTGGATCATATTCTTCCTTTACAAGGTCTGGATCTTCATTAGATGTGGCAGCGATAGCACAATTGCAATTTGAAGTTGAAACGCTTAAGGCACGTGTTAGTGAAGTTGATATTTCGAAGGAACAATTGGCTTTCCTCATGCAAGTTGTTAAAGGAAATCAGGTACAAAATAAATTCTTTAAAAAAATGATAATTTTGTTGTCTAATTAATAGTTCGAATCTAATTTATGATTTTTTTTTTAAATTCAAGCAACTGACTTGGAATCTCCAAGAGATTTGAGACGCTCTTCTGAGTCTAGCCATGTTCCTGAAGACGATGGAGGATCGTCACGAGGGACTACATAGAAAATTATTTCAATTTTAGTTTGTTAGGAGCTTGTAGGACCAACTTTATATTTCTTTGTTTTTATGTACCTGAGTTTCTTAAACATAAGGACCATTTCTATGTTTGAAAGACACAAATCTACTATGTACTACAATTGGATTTAATATCTTTGGTTAATGAATGACGTTTTTATTTCCATCATTTGTATTAGTCTATCTTTAACACATATGCTTGAGATGAGAATTTAAACAAGTAGGTTGAAAAAATGTAATTACAACAAACATTTAATTGCAAACTGTGCATTGATTGCCAATGAACTAAGTTGCGGCGGTTACAAAACTGTTGTAAGATTTTATACTAAAAAAAGTATGTTTACGTTTGCCGCTAACATTTCACCAGTTTCAATTTCTAATACATCGACAGTTTATTGACCACCGCAATGCTTCGGTCATTATACTTTGGCCATCAAATTAGATTGAATGCTTTCAATCTTGAGTGGAAATAACCTGGTTGAACTCATTTGTACAACAACAATAGCACCTCTAATAGGATCATAAATTTCACAAGCACCTTTGCTAATGGTGATAACATAGCCTTTTTCTTGTAACTGTCCAACACTTAACAAGTTACTTTTCAAATTAGGGACATACAACACATTAGAGATTTTTTCAACAAAACCATTCCTGGTTCTTATATTAATATCTCCCTTTCCCATCACCTGCACAATAGAGCAATCACCAAAGCTTACACTAGGGTGAAATTTTCATTTAAATAAGAAAAAAAGACTTGTTACCGATCATGTGGTTATTGCAGCCTATATCCACATACCAAATATTTGGCTCAATATTCTTTACTTCTTGAATAGCCATAAAAAAAAGCCTCGTCTTCCTTCATCTCAGCAAGATTTGAACTTTCCCTTCTTTTCCTTATTGTCACGAGGCAACCTGGTATAACATTCAAAAGCATAATGACCAAAGTTATGACATCCAAAACATTCTACCTTAGACTTGTCATGTTCCTTTCCTCCACCTTTGCCTTGAAATTGATCATTATTTCCTTTGTAATTTCTGTTGGAATCTCTGTTTCCGCGACCTCCTCGTCCTCTTCCTCTGCCTCTGCCTCTACCTCTACCCCTTCCTCTAAAGCTGTTGGAATGAGTATTGTAGAAGCCTCCAAAGCTTGCTCCTCAGCATCTAGTTGTTTGAACTTCTGTTCATGCACCACCAATGAACTTTACAATTCATCAAGGGAAAGCTCATCAATATCTTTAGACTCCTCTATGGCGCATACAACATAGTTGAATTTTGGTGACAAAGACCGAAGTATTTTTTCAATGACCGTGATTTCTTCGATTTTGTCTCCATGTATACGCATCTGGTTGACAATTATCATCACACGAGAGAAGTAATCTGAAATTGATTCTCCCGACATCATTCGGGTTGTTTCAAACTCCGCACGTAGAGCTTGAAGTTGCTGCCTCCTTGCTCTTGTTGACCCCTGATATTTCTTCTTCATTGAATCCCAAATATCCTTGGAGGTCTCTTTGTTAAGAATGGTTTCTAGGACCGATCTGTCAATGGCATGAAACAGATAGGTCTTAGCTTTTAAATCAAATCTTTCAGCTTCATGGCCTCTAACTCCTTCTGTTGTGTATCAGTGAGCAATACACTATCTGTAGGCACACTATAGCCAATCACTTGCCAATATTCCTAAGACCTCAAGAAAATCTCCATCAGCATACTCCAATGGTCATATTGACCATCAAAACGTGGTATAACTGGCTGCACAAAATTGTCAAAAGCCATTGACATGTGCACTTCCCTTTCTAGTCTGCGACTGCAACACAGAGAATAAAGCTACAACTTTTATTTTCTATCTCACTCTCCTTCTATGAACCAAGCTCTGGTACCACTGTTGAAAGTAGCAGAGACTTAATAAGAAAATAAAGGTAAAAGAGTAATGTGGAGGAAGTATGTTATTTTTTATTAACCAGAAAGCCTAATAAATAGGCAATATACACACGAATTGATGAGCATCACTATTTAAAGCGTGCACCAATAGTAAGATAAAAAATGACTGCAAACTACCCACTCCCCTACTTACTCGGTCAACTTAGAAATTGACTAACAAAGACTAAACAATATTGCAACGTACACATAGTAATAACCAACTAGAACAATAATAAATAAACACATAAATATTTTATTTTTAACCAAGGGGAGAGGAGAGAGAGAAAGAGGAGAGAGAGAGGGAAGAGAGATGAGAGAGAGGGAAGGGAGAGAAAGAGGACAAATGAGGAAGAAACAATTGTATTATATCCTATCACTCCTGAACCTTGCTCTCCTGTTAAGATAAGAATTACACTAAGAGGAAATGATGGGATGAGTCATATGATAAAGTTATCATATCTTATTAGTGCAATAAACACATGACAACTAATATGATAGAATAAAATTATCATATCTTGTATTTTATCGTTTGTCCACGAAACGGGCCTTAGTTTTTTTTTTCCATCGTGAATTCTAACAAATATCCATGTATTTTCTCCGTTATCAATGGTTTACACATCAATCAATTAACACTTGTGTTCCAAAGAAATATGATTGCTAGAAATGAGGGGGGACTCAAACATACCAAACAGATACCCGACCCGTTAATTGCCCCTTTTAGCTGTCAAATAAAAAGAAAGATTAATTCAAATCACTTCACTTAGCAATACAAATCAAATGGCCACAATGGAATTATTTAGAATTTCCCCACAAACATTAAAAAAGTTTCAGTGGCAAAAGAATATGAAGTTTAATTAATGAGAAAACTAGCAAATTGGTCCCTGACTTTTTTAGGGTCATGCAGTTTAGTCCATAAGAAATTAAAAAACCCCAATATAGTCCCTAACTTCTTACTTTTTCTTTCATTATAGTCCAACTGTGTTTTCTCGTTAGTTTTTTTATGACATGTCACGTTTCCTGACATTGTGTCACACTATTTGACATCGGAACACAAAAATAACGTCATTGAGGTTGAGAACTTCCAATGAAGAAGGGGAGAAGAGAGAAAAAAAGGAGAATATGGAAGCACACGACGGTTGGAGTTGAAGATTTTCAAGCTATAAATTTGACAAAATCACATCATTTTTGTGTCACAGTAGACACTTTAGTGACAAACAACGTGACATGGTATCACTAAACGTGATACGTCGTAAAAAAATTAATGGGAAACACACAGTTGGACTATAGTGGAAAAAAAGCAAGAAGTCAGGGACTATATTGGGGTTTTCTATTTCTTAGGGACTAAATTGCATGACCCTAAAAAAGTCAGGGACTGAATTAAAAATGAGGATGACAATAAACCATATTGAATTAGATTATTGGCTATTTGGGTGTCCTTTTTTTCTTTTACCTTATTATTGTATATGGGTTGGAGTATCCCTTGTACTCCCTATTAATTTGATTTCTCTTTGCTTAGAAAAAAAATATTGAATTAGATAATTTGCAAGCCTCTGGGCTCTGGCTAGGTGCAATTGTAAAAAAAAAAAAATCATAAAACCAAATTTCATATCATAGTGATAGTTTTAATGTGTTTGATTTTATGTTTAAAATTTTAAAATTATGATTTGAACAAAAGTTATAGTCATAATTACATTTTTTAAATGAAAAATAAATATATAAAAATTGTTTGTTAAAAAAATAAAGGGTGTAGAAATTATTAAATATTGATAATTAACTCATTTTTTTCAGGAAACTTCTCCAAAACACTGGTGATGGGTCAAATGTGCATATGCATTTCTCAACTAAAAAAAGAAAGAAATGTACACTAGTTGAAGTGTAAGTGTCGTCATTATGATTACGGTGGCCGACTTCAGAGCTAGATTTTGACACTCACCATTGGAAGGGTAGTGAAATAATTTTCTCGTGGAAATTGCAGACAAAATGGTTCTCATATATATGGAGTGTTTATTAAGGCTAATATTAGAAGAAAATGACAATAACTGGATATAAAATATGGAGTCAAAATTGTCGTCTTTTTATTTCATAATAACAGAAAAATAGTGTCGTTAGACGTTTTATTTTTCCTCGTAGAAGATTGCATGTTTTATTTGATTCAATTCCTCAATAATGATTTTTTATTTTAATTTTAGATTTTGTTAATATTGATCCTAAATACCAACTATTTATATATTCATTTTGAGAAACCTCATTATGAAGAATGAGACACTCACCTTCTTTATTTTCTAAACTAGAAAATCACTGTTTTTTTTTATTTTTTTGAACAGTGTCTTTCACACACCTCTCTTACAAACACTTTTAAGTATTCGCTTAAATTTTTCAATCACTTAAAAAATCGATATTTTGAAATCTTATCATTTATAATTCTAGTCTTTAATTTTTTATATAAAATATTTTTTCAATTTAAATTTGAATTCTTATCATTATCATTTAATAATATATATTCCTCAATTAATAATTATAGCAACAAATGATCAAATTGAAAAATTTGAATAGTAAGAATTGATTAATATCTTAAAATTTAAATTATATATATAAAATGATACGGGGTAAGTCTAAGGTGCACCGATACATAAGTCATTTTAATTTTTACCTGTTATTGTAGGTTTTAATTTTTTTTGTTTGAAAGATTATATTATTTGTGAAGGGAACACTAAAATTTAACAAATTACATACTCTCTCTTCTTTCCCGTCACCATTGTCTTCTTTCTATTGAGTTCAAGACTCGTTTCAATGACAACAAGAAATCATACTCAAATTATAGTGTTTTGAATAAAAAGATTGTTAATATTTGCTTTGAGAATGCTAGAGAAAAGTACAAGAATATTGTATACATCATCAGAATCAATTTAGAAGCAGAACTCTTTTGTTCACAACAAGCACACTTTAGTCAAGTCATAAGTTCCCAAGCATGCTTAACATGAAGAAATTCTTCAAGAATGAAAAAATCAATAGGAACTTCCAAGCTTCAGAATGGTCAAGAACTATTGTCAAAGATTTATTGCACTTTCAATTGAGTTAAATCAAGCTTCAAAAGGTACTAGAAGCTTTAGAAGATCATCAAGACCATTAGAAGTAAAAAGTATTGAGTGGAAGGAAGATTATGAACAACTATTGTAATCACTCAAGAAGCACATTCTCAAAATTACTATGCAGACAAAGAAAAGAAAGTTCGAGAAAATGATTAGAAGCATGATTAATGCTTTTGAAGCATGAAAGTCAAAATATGCTACCATTGACTTCCTTTAGAAGCGGCAGAATTCAACAAACATTCATTAAAAGGTGAAACTCGTCCCCAAATTCCTCAAGTTTTATTCCTTTAATTATTTCAAGTTAAAAGACGTTTAGACATGACTTTAGAAGAAGCTTTTAGCCCAAGTTTAGATGCTTTACACAAGAGTACAAAGTTGGAAAAAATGCATTAAATGAAGAAAGAGAAAGTGTGCTGCCATGAAAGTGATAAGTTAAATGACTAGTTTGACCTGAGCAATTTAAAATGACATCCATGGATTCAACTCAAAGCAAGAGAGAAATAAGGGAAGAGACCAAGAGTCCAAGTGTTACGCTGAAAATTACCTTCTATACCTTCTAAAGCCACTATCTCTTCAAAGACCACTCTAGAAATATGTTCTACTGTTTCTAAATCCATATGAGTGTGACATTAGCTCTGTATTGTATTAGTAAAATCCACTCTTTAAGTGATATTTAAAGTTACCCGTCAAAACATCTCATTTTCATAATAGGTGGTATATCTCCTAAACTGACTAGTGAGAGTTAGTGTTGGTCAAGAGTCTCCTATGCTAATCTGGGTTGATTAGGGTTGGTTGAGTAGTTGTATAGTTGGTTTATGCCTGAAGAGGCAGGGAAAAGAGTACTCAGTGGTGTGAAGTTTGAGGAGGTTGGGGGTAAAACAATACATGATGTAACAAACCTTGTTGAAATAGTGGAAAATCCTATTGAGGTAGGTATTGGATGTAGCCCAAAGAGTATTGTGGGTGAACCAGTAGAAAAATCACTGTGCAATATCTCTCTATCCTTACTCTTTTAATATTTTAAACTTTAAGTTAGAGTAAACTAGCAAATCGGTCCCTGACCTTTTTAGAGTCATGCAATTTAGTCCATAAGAAATAGAAAATCCCAATGTAGTCCCTGACTTCTTGGTTTTTCTTTCACTATAGTCCAACTGTGTATTTTTTATTAATTTTTATACTACGTGTCACACTGTTTGTCACTAGTATCCATTGTGACACGAAAATTATGTGATTTTGTCAAATTTATAGCTTGAAAGACTTCAACTCCAACCGACATGCATGTGCTTCCCTATTCTCCCCTTTTCTCTCTTCTCCCCTTTCTTCATTGGAAAGTCTCAACCCCAATGACGTTATTTTTGTGCCACAATGGCAAATAGCGTGACACAATGTCACGAAACGTGACACATCATTAAAAAATTAATGGAAAACACACAATTGGACTACATGGATAGAAAAAGCAAGAAGTCAGTGACTATATTAGAGTTTTTTATTTCCTAGGGACTAAATTGCATGACCCTAAAAACGTCAGGGACCAATTTTCTAGTTTACTCCTTTAAGTTATTTGTTTATTTATACTTGATCCATAACTTCCACACTTTCACAATAAGGGCAGTTTTGCATAATCAATTTTTAAACCCCATCTTTTACAAATAATAATGTTTCCATCATTTAGATATTCATTCTGGAAAGTTTCATCAAGTTCTGAATTGGTTTAGTCCTTTAGAAGCAAAAAAATATAGGTTCGCGCGAAAAGCGTTTTCTTTTCATGATGTTTTAGTTTTATTGGGCCTTTACCTGGTTAATTTAAGCCTAAATTAGAGTTTAATCAGAGGGTTAGAAGTCATTAGTATAAATAGGAGCAGTTATTTTTGGAGGGAACCTTTTGCTCATTTTTCTAATTTTCAAATTCAAGACTTTTAATTTTTCTCCCATTTTCTCTCTAGTTCTTACTTTGCACGTTTTCTCTTCTACTTTTTTCTCTCTGAGTTATGGTTCTTATTCTTCCTCCATGGAAGATTAATCTTTGAAGATGAATTCTCTAGACTAAATGCATAATCTAGATCTTGAGGTTATATGTTTAATTTTGAATTCTATTATGTGCATAATTCTCTTCTCATTTCCTTCAATTTTTGTTTGCTTCTAACTGAGATTTAGGGTTTGGTGAGTTGAATTCAAGTATGCTTATGTCTGAGATCTCAAGAATTTTATTTGCAATTCGGATTTTAATCCAGTTAGGAATCATATATGCTTAATCACTAACTTAATTGATGAACAAGTGCATGCTTAATGCAATAAAGGAATTCATGAATTGGTTAATGTTTATTGATTGATTAATGATCAAATTGGATTCATGCATGTTGAATAGAATAAATCTTTGATTATCAATGATAGGTTTAGAATGTGAATTCATCCAGGCAATTAATATTCGTTTTCAATATTGTTTTCAATTTTATTTTGAGCACTATTTCATTGAATGCAATTAGCAAAACCTCCTCTTTGTGTGTGTTCTTGTGTAATTAAATTCTGAATTGAGATTGTGATTCTTGAGAGACGACTAGGGTAGACTTCCAAATACTACATTTAACTTCTATAATTTGGTTGAATATATGGCTTGATTAGGAGGAGTGTTCGCGGATTGGATTGGATCAGATCAATTTTGAGGGAAAATCATCCAATCCAATAATTTCGGTTTTATCATTTTATCATCTAATCGATTTTGGTTTTTTTCCAAATCCAATCCAGTCTAATTTTAATCGATTTGGATTGGATTGAATTTCGGTTTCTCAAATAAACTAAAAAATGATGTTATGAAAGCAAAATTATGACATCATTACTAGTTTCCAAAATATTTAATCTTTTACAAATTGAAAGCCGAAAAGTTATGCTTTGCCAAATTGTGAATGTTTCTTAAATAAATAAGTTGTAACTTTAAATACTTAATTAGATATGAGAGTGGATCCCAATTCCATAACCCATATAACAATATCGTTTTATGGTAAACCCCATATGATAAAAACATGCAATTATCTTATTCTATCCTATAACATACAAATTACTCGATGGCTTCCAATCTCATGGTTGAATGTTATTCGTTAAATATAGTTGTACAATAATAATTTTTTACATCATCACTTAAAAATAATATAAAAAATGATAATATATCAAAATGTTTAGAAAACTTTGGATTGGTTTGGATTGGATTGGTTCTCATAGGCAGATCCGAAATCCAATCCAATCCAATAAAAAATTTTAGTTTTTCGCGGTTTGTAATTTTTTGGATCGTTTGTTGCGGTTCCAATTGGATTGGATTGGATTTGAACACCCCTAATTAGTATGCCCTAGTCAAGTTCTTGAAGTCAACACAACACCTTATCTGTCCGTTATTTTTACACACTAGAACAACATTAGCCAACCAACTGGGGAGTCGTATGAGCTTGATGAATCCAACATTCAATAAATTTTCCACTTCTTTCTTTATCTCTCTTTCTATTTGTGGGACAAATTTCCAGGGTGCTTGATTTACTGGCTTCGTGCCTGGGCAAATTGTTAGATTATGAGTCACTTGCGTGGTACTAAGCCATGACATCTCGTTGTAATTTCATGCGAATATGTCCTTGAACTCCCTTACTGAAGAGAGATACAGATGTGAAATATTATTTAAAATGCACATTAATTATCTACTTGATGATGGTCAAGGATGGATTCAAGGGGACAAGCATGGCCTTTCCCCTTCCCATTTCTTTTAAACTATATACTATATAAAAATATTAATAATATATATGTAATAAAAGAAAAAAATAGATAAATAAAGTGTTTCAGTCTCTTGTGGAAAAAAGGGTTGATGTATACAAGAAGGATTCAATTTCATAGGAGGTGCCAAAATATGGGATAGAGAAAATCCCCCCATATACGTCTTTTCTATAATTTTATACACATTACAACTTGTTCTATAAGTTTGTTCTCTAGATCCTAAGCGTCAAATACAAACATTTTCTAAATGACAACAACTTCCCTTATCACTAACACTAGGTGCCCGTTAAAAGCGTTCTTTTGGCTCTTGTTTGGTAAAGTGGGATATTGGGTCCGTTTGGTTTACGGTTGAGCAGAATTGATTTTAGAAATGAATGGTTGAGATGAGTGATGCACACTTTACGAAGCACGTTGGACGGAAGTGATTTAAAATCAATTCTGCAAAACCTAGGTTTTGTTTTTTCAATTGCGCACCCAAACGGGCACATAGTGCCGGTAAGATACCGATAAATGACTTTCCATCTTGGTATAAAATATTCTTCCACTTTGTATTTACTAGACGTGCTACAACCTTTGGTCCTGCGTTTCCTTGTTGTACCCATTTGTCAGATATGCTATTTGTTGTCCTACTGCACTTCTTGCTACCTGATTTTTTTTGTTTGTCAAAGATAACATTCATTAAGCCTCTAGGGCAACCATACGACATCTATAACATTAGATCAACAATAAAGTGATATTACAATGCTAAACAAATAAACATTACAATACAAAACATGCTCACTCAAATAAGCTCAACCAAAATACCAAAATAACTAAAAAAATCCATGTCAATGGAGTTGCTTGCTAGGGGAATCATTTTTTCCTTCTTTCTCTTGTTTTTTTTGTTCCTTTGTTTAGCTCAAATGACTCTGCCATAGTTAACAGAGAAACCGATTGATGTCTCATAGAGCAAACAAAACCTTCAAACCATGGGTGAACACAACTAAAATAAAGGGGTGGAAAAGAAAACCCAAAGAAAAGTGACAGTAAAAAAAGAGGTATAAACGAAGGAGAAGGAGGAAGAGATGAAAAATGGATGCTTGAAGGTGGAAGAAGGAGAAGAGGAAGGGAAGGTGTTGGTTAATATGAAAGGAGGAAGAAAAAAAAGCTCTTACCATAGAAGAGAGAAAACCCATCTAAAATGGGAGGGAAAACCATCTAAAATGGAAGGAAAAAGCCCCATGTGGAGGAGGAACCCCTACCCCTGTGGGGGAGGGGGAGGTTACCGCCGCTCTCTGTTTCGCTCTTGACTGCTGCGACTAAGGTTGGAGTAGCGCGGTTTCTTGCCACCTGATCTGATTCCATGACTTTTCTGTATCTTATATATGTTTAGCATTTCATGTTGTGAAGTATGTCGGCCTAATCCATACTGGGCTAGGTCCGTAACACATAGTATGATACGTTTATTTTTTATAATTTAAAGTTTTATTTAATATTTATTAATGGATTATATCTACTTTAAGTGATTTCTATCAAAAAAAATTATTTGATACATATATTATTATTGATGAATTTTATAACATGAATGCATGATATAACTTAAATAAAAGATATGATGAATTTAACTTATATTTAATATTTTTTATTAATTTTTTCTGGTCCCTCTTTAAGTGAATTTTGAATCTATCTATTACGATGGAAGTGAACTTCTTAAATTAACATAATCATCTTAATATACTATATATATTTATATAAAATATATAATTTTTCTATAAATTTGTGATATTATAAGTTTTTTAAGAATTTGTGATAGTATATCTAAGTCGTATCTTTTAACATTTTAAGAATTTTCCATATCCTTGTGTTCTCATACGTTCTTTTCTTATAGAGAAAATGTTAAATGTACTAATGAGTTAAATGTACTAATGAGATGGATAGAACAGTGAGAGATAAAAGAGAAATTGATATTTGACAAAAAAAAAAAGAGAAATTGATAAATGTATGGGTAATATTATAGGAAAGGAAGAGAAATTAAAAAAAGTGAAAAATTAGATATAGGAGAAATTGACCGTACCTTTATCATTACTCGAGTTGAAGTTAGGGTAAATGTATCTGTACATAAAACAGTACTTTACCACATTTATCCCATAACTGTTTTATAAATGAAGAGAGAGAAAGAACAACTGTGATTCACGTACCGCACACAGTGCGGTGTGCGGTTTTTTAACCTCTCGCCCCTTTTTTTAAAAAAATAGTTTTTTTATTTTTTAATTTATTAACCAAATATACCACTTTATTCACCATTTCTGTGCACACAATTAACCTCACAGATTCAATTAATCAAATATTATACTCTGTTAACCGTCAATGTATACACCATTAACCTCATTTACAAATATGTTCACTATTTATGGTCACACAATTAAATAAAAATATAGACAAAAAAATACAATAAATGTGTGTTATTTTGATGCTAATAACCAAATATAATACTGCATTCACCGTTTTGTGCACACAATTAACCAAATATCTCACTCTGTTAACCATCAACATATACACCATTAATCTCATTTACAAATATGTTCACCATTTTTTGCCACAAATGGATACACCATTAACAGGGACGGAGCCCTGTTGGGACAGAGGGGTTCAAAACTATATATATATATATATACCAAAGAATTATGGATCAGTTGGCAACATAAACTGAGATTGTGGAAAGAGCTCTCGGGTTCGATCCCACTAAATTCTTCGGAAGGGGTGAGGAGCCTTAACTGTCGAATAGGGTTGCCCCTGAAAATAGGGGATACCTATGGTTTACACAAAAAAAGTGTGTGTATTTATATTTTTATGTAAATTTATATATTATATTATTGGATAAAATTAAATAGTAAAAGCTTAATTAGAATGAGATACAGACTATATATAGTAAAATTAACTGATAAATTGATTGAAAGTTTATAAGTTAACTTATTGTATTATAAATTTTTTATTTAAGTGAATAATTAATGTAGTATGATATAAAACGATATTTACATAAAATTTATTATATGAATTCTATTTTTATTTGCTAGACAAAAATACATTATTTTAGGTAATTATAGTTTTAGTTTTTTTTTATGAATTTTAAATTTTTATTAATTTTTATTGATAAAACATTTCATTAAAATTTAAAATATGTAGATAAATAATTAAAATAAACTATAAAAATAAAATAATAATTAAAATAATTCACTTACTTAATATTATAAATTATGAGTGGGGATCAAGTTACTCCACCTTATAAAATCTCATAGAATATAAATTTCACAAATCTAACCGTTGAATAACATGACATTAGCATGATAATCATGCATATAAAATTTTAGATAAATTGGACATTTATAGGTATGTAGTTTTACCGTCAACATTTACTTATATTTTGAAAAAACACACACATATATTATACGTTAAATTGATGTTATTTAATTAAGTATCAAATTGTTTATAAAACTTTTTAAACTTGATCTACTTAATAATAACTTTAATTTAACGGTTGAATTGATCAAAATCAATATTTACACAAAGTAATTAAACAAAGTAACTTTATAAAAAGTTACTCTTGAAGTAACTCGATTCTCACCCTGTAATTATATATATAATAACAAAATTTCATCTGGGGTGAAATGATTGATTGGGAAAATTATAGTATTGGTCGGCCCCCCTTGAACTCACTGCGTGGCTTTGCCCCTAACCATTAACCTCAATTTTTAATATGTTCACCGTTTCTGACCATATCATTAACCTCGTGTAAACATGAGTTGCAATTAAATTCACAAAATCAATTAACCAAAAATCATATTCTATTAACCACAAACGAAAACACCATTAATCTCGTTTTTTAATGTGTTCACCATTTCTGAACACATAATTAACCTCGTATTAACATAAATGACTAACACAAATTTTATGTGTTCATATAATTTTATTTAATGAGATAAATAATTAAAAATAATTATAATAATAAAATAAAAAATAATTTAAAACTATTAAAATAAAAAAAGAGGGGAAGGGGGCCGCAAATAGTACGGTACAAATGTTGTACCATACTGTTTGCGGGACAAAAACAATTTCCCAAGAAAGAAAACCATGGGGCTGTGCTTTTTTTGTGTTTCATAGGCAGTGTGGTAAGAAAGTGGTACCACTATTTTATGTACATCAATCATTACCCTTGAAGTTATACCTATACCTATTCTTTACAATTTAATAAGCATTGGCTCGGCCTACCATGATGAATGGTATGCGTGTGTGTGTATATATATTGTAAAGGTGAATGAGCATATGAGGGGAATATATGTGAGGGTAGGAAAAGAAAGAGTTAATAAATTCATACAACAACACATACAACATACTTTTTCTCTCTATATCTCTCCATCATATCATCTATCATATCCCACATTTCTCTCTCTTTTATCTCTTTAATGTATGTTGTATGGAGGTATAAATATGATTTATCCACAAGAAAAGTGCGGGATGGTAAAGAAACTTTGGGAAGAAGCCCCATCTTGAGATCTCACCTCAGGAATTGCTTGGAATAGAATAAAAGTGAGATGCTTACACCCACATACACGCACCGAGTGAGTGAGTGATTGAAAGATAAATAGACAGAGAGCTATAACTTTCACGTCAATCTTTCTCAGTGTCAAATATTCACATTACATACATACCAATACCAATGTATTGCTTGATGACAGATGACAGACCTCACCCCTCACCCAACTCTGACAGTCCCCTCTCAACCATTCTCTTGTACGTGGAGGTGGAAGAAATAGGCTCAAAAACATTATTCCATTTTGAAACTCACATTGTTAGAGTTGCAGAAAATGGCCAAGAGATCAGATTTTGCTCAGAAGTTGCTCGATGATCTACGGCTAAGGAAAGAACGAATGGCTTCATCTCAGAGGTCAAACCAATCCCACTCCCACCATTTGCCTATAGGTAAGTTTCAGTCGAATTAGCTTTAATTTCATGCGCGCACTTTCTATTGTCCTTCAAACAACAAAACAGCTATTCAATTTCAATGTGCCATTTTTTTCTGGTTTTCTTTGTTCGCAGTTCTTGTTATGTTTCTGTAATCATTTAATATGATATATGTTTCTTGTTATGATATGAATTCGAGATGAAAACTTTTAAGTATTCTCTGAACAAGATATTTCTCTTGCGGTATATACTATTGATCGAGTGTGCTCTGTGAGTGTGGACTAACGCTATCTCTAGCTATATTTTTAATGTTAATGGTATAGATCAAGAGATTTCTTATGCTCCAGGAGCGGTTAAGTATATATATCTCATTGAAGGTTGTCTATTTTTCTTTTCAATCAAACAAAAAGAAAAATGCTAACAAACTGAAATTCAACAAATATATAGGACAGGAGGATTATATTTTGGAACTGACAAGGCACTTACGTCATGTTAGCAAAATTATTTTTTTTAATAAAGAAAAAGGGAAGGTGGAAGGAGGGCCATTTTATTGTAATATATAGATCGATGATATGAAAGACTCTAGAAGTGAAGAAGAGACTTCCCAGTACCACTATTCATTTATATTTGAAATTGTGTGGAAATTAGATTAGATTTCAGAACTTAATGGCATTACAATATCTGCTATACCGAAAGTGAATAATAAAAGTTTATATATGTTCTCTAATCTTGGCAAATGTGTTCAAACAGATGCATTCGCTTACACCAAGCAAACATACAGAGGATCCAGAAATACAAAAGTTACTGAAATTGTAAGTGATGTTTAGTATTGGGTATATAAATTAAAGCAGATAGCAAAGACTTTTGTTGGATAAATTGTTTGATGTGCTGCAGGTTAGTTCCAGAACCGGGGGGGAGATGCTGAATAGGAGGCACAGATCAGTAAACAATGGAGACTTGTCAAATCAGATTATTCCATATCAGAGCTCGGGTAATGTGTCCCAAGCCCTGGCTTTTGCTTTTGAGAATGGGGGGAAACTAAGAAGGGCTGATTTTTCTTATCCTAATTCAATTATGGGTTTCCTTCACCAAATTAAAAGGGGAACAAATTTGGATAGGCAACTAGCTTCAACTAGCCACTATCCTACTCTCTCTCTCGTGCAAATAAATGAGATATCCAAAGGTGCACAGAAACTAAACCACATATTGAGAGCCTGCTCCAATGGTCTTAACATGGATACATCTTCATTACAATTCGCAAAGGAACTATTACAAGGAGCTATTGATTTGGAAGAGTCCCTCAGGATGCTAGTAGACCTGCAGAAAAATTCAGAGTTTGTGATTACCTCTCAGGCTCAGAACAAAAACCGAATCAGACTATTAGATGAGGAGGAGGAGGATGATGATGACAGAAAGATGGAAATTTCTGAGCAAATGCAATTGGCACGACCAAATTTCTCCTTTGACAAGCCCCCAAGGCACATCCAAGAAGTTGGAAAGGCTATTTCCATACAGAGGCCAATGACTAAGGAAGCCAGAAACTCAAATAATGAAAAGAAAAGTGTGAAGAAACAAGTTTCTCAAAAGCGATCAACTAGCTCTAGCTCTGACATTTCAGAACGGCAAAACCAGACAACCTCCAACCAAGAGAAAGGCAGGATTCCAAATGTAATAGCCAAATTAATGGGGCTGGACAACCTGCCTGAGAAAGTTGAAATAGGAGGAAATCAAGGAATGGCATCCAAGCATACTGCAAAAGGAAGTACTAAGAAGAATGAATTGAAAAACAAACAAACAGTCAATTTGATACCTATGGCTACTAAAAACCAAAAAATGGTAGGAGTAGGAGCCTTGAAAATGCCAGAAAGTCAGAATGAGGAGCTGATGTTTGGTGCGCTCCTCCAAAAGGCCAGCTATGAGGTGGTTGTTCAGAATCAGAATGGAAAACCACTATGGAGGGACCCTGATGGAATAAAAGCATTAACAAGTTTTGACAAGGCCAGCACCAAAATGGACAGGCATAACACAAATTCTGCTCAAAAGAACCTTATTAGAGAGAGTCAAAATGATGTTCAGGTGATAGGAAGAAAACAAGACCACCCAAATTACAGTAGCAGAGAACAGAAAGGCACAGTGAAGGTCAGAACCAATGATCCACTTGTAAATAATATGTTGGCCCAGCTGGAACAAGTGCATGAAAGATCAGAACTTAAATCTTCGATTCAGGTTGAAAAAGAAATCAAAGGAAGTATTATTCAACCGGAAAAGAAACACACAAACAAGCACATATTGAACAAGGAAAAGAATCCTCGAAACCATTTTGGAGTTCAAAAGCCATACATACTCTCCAAAAATGGGCCTCAAGAAGAAAAGCATCATAGAGAACAGCAGCTCCAGCTGAGGGAAGAACAAATGTTGATGATGAGACCACAAGGAGGGTGTGATATGACATCCAAGAAGTCATCAAAACACCCTCATCAATTGATCAACCCTCAGAAGAAGCTAAACCAAGCCACAGTGTTGAAGAAAAACTTGGGAGAAAATGTTGCATCTATGAAATTGGAAAGTAGCCACTATGATGATCATGATCTAGTTAAAGATGACACATCCAATGATACAAATGAAAAAGTAGGAGAAATTATGAATAGCAAGTCAGGCCAAATTTCCTCTCCAAGAGATCAAGGAGTTGAACGAGCTAAAGGAAGGCATGGCGTCAAAACACTAAAGGATGAAAAACACGTTCATAAACTGGCCAGAAAGAAAATAATGAATAGCAGAAAGCAAAGAGTTGACATGCCTGGAAGAAATGGAGCAAAGCTCATCAGTGATAAAGGAAAACAACAGATTCCCAGTTTGCAAGAAGCGAGAGATAGAGCACCTGACAAAGTAAAAGTCTTGCATGGAGCTGAGCAAGAAAGGGTTAACATGTTCAGAGAAGCCGATACATGCATCATTAGCTCCAATGAACCAATAGCTGCAACAGTGGAATTGGATGTAAAGAGCCAACCACGTAAGGAAGCTGAGCTGCCTCCTACATTACACAGTAGTTCTGGTGGCGGAGAACTTCAAAGCCAACAAGAATATGTAAGCTCATTTTGCTAGGATCTAATAATGTGAACAAAATATAAATTAAACAGTGATAGAATTTCTTTTCTTTAACACTAAATTTCCCTCTGTTGAATTTATAGCATTACCAAGATGTGCAATCGGTAGCAATCAATTTGCAAGATCAATCTGTTCCTGTGGCAGTAAATGAAGGATTCAAGACTGGTGAAATTGCATTACGTAAAACAAATGGTGAGTTTAATTTTGGTTCTAGATTCAATTTTTATTTCTAAAACAGAAAATAGCATCTCATGCTATGATGCTATCTAGTACATTAAGAAATGACAATCATTTCCCTCATCCTTTCCTTCATATGGTAAAAAACAGAAGCCTTTTGCTAACTAATCTTTATTTATACTGTTATTTTCTTTTGGTCATAGTCCATCATGTTCATTCAAATTGTAGATGTGAATTAATTAATTGCTTTCCAGTAAGTTGGCACAAAAAATATATATAGGGATGGAATCAATTTAACTATTAGATCTTACTTATAATTTGTTTAATATCACAGAAATTCTAGAAGACAGAGTGGATATTAACCACTCACAACTGCAGCCACTAACAGAAAGTGAAAACTACCTCAAGTGGATTTTGGTCATGAGTCAACTATTCGTCAACACTGCAGAAGCACTTTTCAAACTCAACATCCCGTTTAGCGTTCTTCAAGGAGGTGGTCAGGACATTCAAGACGAAGGTAGCAAACTCGTACTAGACTGTGGCTATGAAGTGATGAAAAGAAAGGGGATACGGCAGGAACTTAAAGTTCATACTTGTTCAAAGATATCAATCAGTACAGTGAACATAAGATCCCTAGATGACTTGGTTAGGCAGCTGAATGAAGACATGGAGAAGCTTAAATTCTACGGTAGGAAAAATTCCCAAGTTGATGTTGAGGACTACCTACCTAAAATGCTTGAACATGATGTCTATGATAAAGATCCAGACATTGACTGCATGTGGGATTTAGGTTGGAATGATGAAACATTTGCATTTATCGAAAAGTATGATGTTATAAGGGATACAGAAAAGCATATCCTTAGTGTTCTTCTGGATGAGATCACCGGAGATTGTTGCATGCTCAAATAGAACTCAACTGAACGCAAAAGAGAGAGCTAGCTGCTCGGGCGGGAGGGACCAAGTTTTTTAGTGAATGCAATTCTGTGCTTTGCAGTTTCTAAGGCTGAGGATTTGATTACTGCAATTTTTCATTTAATGATTTGTAGCTTTATAGAATAGAAAAACTCAAAAAGCTAGCAAGTGAGCTGCGGGCATGTTCCTTCATGAGGGGCATCCTGGTTTTTCATATCAAAGCATGGTTCCCAAAATAAAAGCTTTTGTGTTTTATTCAGTCTTATTTTTTTTAATTTTGAAAATGGTTTTAAAAATCAACTTTTATAAGGGTGGGGAACAACTTACTTCAGGAGGAGTAACTCTGGGCAAAGCTACTCCGCTTAATAACTTCTTATAAACATTGAATTTCATCGATCCAACCGTTATATTAAAAGTTTTCATTAAGTAGATCAAATTTACAAAATTTCATAAAATTTAAAAATTATTTGATCAAATCACATTAATTTAACGTATAATATACTTTTTAAAATATAAGTAAATGTCTACTCTAAAATTACATACCTATAAATGTCCAATCGTCCAATCGATGTAGAATTTGGTGTGCATAATCATCATAATAATATCAAATTAATTAACGATTAGATTTGTTAAATTCATATTCTATAAGAAATTATTAAACAATCACATTTTTTAAAAACTATCAAACAATTTTTTTATTTTTAAAAATAAAAAACAGTTTTTAAAAACTGTGAACAAACATACTCGCATTTTCTATCTCTTTCTTGTTTTGCTTCCATTATAAAACACAAAAAAAATGCCAAATTGACTAATCCCAAAAAAAGTAATTGGGAGAACGCTTTAACAAAAAATTATATAGAGACTAAAAATAAAACTCATTAATTTTACAGGAATTAGTATTTTTTATTTTAGAAATCTGAATAATACACATGTTTTTTAACCCGACCTATAAAAGTCCAATATCCCATCAGATCGGGTTGGATGGCCTAAATTGATAACTTTACTTTCTACCAATATATTTCAGAGGGTTTATAATGGATTTGAGGTATAAAATAATTTTAAAATAAATTTAGTGGAAATTTGACAAAATTTAAAAGATTTTGCTTAGGATGTAAAATTAGGATATGAAGAGAAGGAATTTTGAGATATTTTAGTTTGAGTGAAATTTAATTGTATTGACTGATATATCTTAAGTAGAGGAATTAAGTAAAATAAATAAGATTTTTTTTTATTATGAACGGCTTAAAAAATTAAAAGTTTCAGTTAAAATTAAAATTATTGAGAAATTTAATCATAATTATTAAATTTTGCTAAAAAAATATTAGAGGATCACAGCTTTAAGGACTAAGGATTGCACTTGAACTTGAACTGTTTTAATTCTTTGCTAGACTAGACATTAGTGTGTGTGATGTGGTGCGTTTGCTTTAATAAACTTAAACATATATGTTAATGTATATGGATGTGTATAAGGGGTGGTTCAGTTTCAGTTTCAGTTGAGGAATTATATCCCTATTCCGTGCTTTGGACAAGGTAGGATTGATTGAGATGCAGTAATGTAATGCAATGTACAGTGGCTGCTTCCATCTTCATCTGAGAATTACCCCAACCCGCAAGGCATTCATGGTCATGGCATCATCAACATCAACATCAACATCAAGCTTGGACTTCCTCACAATGAAGCCTTACACTCCTCCTTCCTGGGCATCCCACCTCCACCCTTTACCTTCTCATGTCTTCTCTCTTGCCCATGTTTGTAACCTAACCAACTGTGTAGTCTAATCTATGTATAATTTTTATTTTCTCATCTCCAAATAATAAATATAATCAATTATTCCGTATTATCACTGTCAGCTTCCCACTCCAATTCATAGATGGAACCTTCCCAACCTGCCAACCAATACGGAGGTGTGGATCAAGGTAGATTCATTCCTCTTCTCTTCTCTTCTCTTGTCATGTTCATGATTCATTGCTTGGCTTGGCTGTTTTACTGACGAAGAAAAGTGAATTTGATTTGTAGCGTGACGACCTTTCAGGAATGCAATTGAGTGGAAACAAAGTGAGGAAATTGGAGTTCTTGATGGCCGATGCGATTGCGCAAGGTGCTGACTCTATCATTACAATTGGAGGCATCCAAAGCAACCATTGTCGCGCCACTGCTGTTGCCGCTAAGTATTTAAACCTTGACCCTTTTCTCATACTCCGCACTTCCAAGGTAAGGTAACAGTTACAGTACCACTCTCTCTTCTCTTTCTCAAACATCTTTCAACTCTTTCCTTTATGCTTTTCTCAGCTCCTTGTTGACCAAGATCCTGGACTCTTAGGCAATCTCCTCGTTGAGCGTTTGGTTGGAGCTCACGTCCAACTCATATCCAAAGAAGAGTATGCACAAATTGGAAGTGTCGTGAGTGCCTAACCCTCCACTCGTTCCTATTTCTCATCACATTATTTCACTGTTCCCTTTCTGAATTGGAAGTGTCTACTCTAGGCCATATTTTCGAAGCAACATCTTTCTTGTTTACTGCCATCTGTTTTCTGAATCAGCTAAGCTGATATGTTTTTATTGTACATGTTGTTGCTCAATAATATTTACATTTTATTGTATTAAACCTTTTCTTAGACACTTACCAATGTCCTAAAAGAAAAGTTGATAAAGGAAGGGAGGAAGCCATATGTTATTCCTGTTGGTGGATCAAACTCTCTAGGAACATGGTGAGTGAGACTATATCATTAAGGTCATTTCTCCTCATAACATTCTAAGATATATACATAGTTAAGCTTTGTTAGTAGGATACTCTTTTACCATGGTTTAAACATTCTCTTCACCCAATGGTGGCACTTGTTTTAATATTTTTTTACTAAAAAATATTTTTTGTGAAATTCGTGAGGACCTGCAGTGATTAAATCTTAGAATACTTTATTATTTATCTACTTACCTTACATTCTTATTGTTATGATTAAATCATTCTATTCAGGGGTTACATAGAAGCAGTTAGGGAAATTGAGCAGCAGATTCAAAGTGGGACAAGCAATGTCAAGTTTGATGATATTGTGGTGGCTTGTGGCAGGTTCTGGTGTACTTGATTTATTTATCATTTCCTTAGTAACCATCTTTCTCCCCTTGATTGAATTCTCTTTATATCAGTGGAGCTAGATTTCATAACAACTTTCTGGCATCTTATAGTATGCATTATGTATTAAAGTACAAATAATGACTTCCCTTTAAAAGAGTGGATTTAATATAGTAAATCAAGATCTGGTCATGAAATTATTATATGTCAATGCTTTCAACTCATAATTTAACCAAACCCCCTGGTGAATGTGGGCTTAAGCTGCATTGTGGTGTGTATTTTAATTGAAACACTACCATGAAAGAACACTAGCTGTTAAATCATAGTTAAGTATGTTTTCTTCTATTTAACATCCTTCATTTATTAATTTCCAGTGGGGGCACAATTGCTGGTCTATCACTGGGATCATCATTGAGTACCTTGAAAGCAAGGGTATGTCTTCCATTTAGAAGACTCACATAGTCCATGTTTTCGCGTGTTTCTTATATCACACATGTGCTCCCTGCAGGTACATGCATTCTCTGTTTGTGATGACCCAGATTACTTCCAAAACTTTGTCCAAGGCTTGCTTGATGGACTCAAAGCCGGTGTTAACTCAAGAGATATTGTCCACATACAAAATGTGAGTGTCTTTGTAATATAATAGTTAGAACAGGTTTTTTTCCCCTGATCGATAAGATTTATTGGGTTCTTTTTGTGTGAGTATATGCATACTATTTCTTGGTCTTGTTGCTGTTGGTTTTCATGCTCTATTAAAATTGGAGTTATCCTTATCTAGAGGGGAAAGAGTGCATACTGGTAATTATTGTGCACATCAATGATCAAACTCCAGCAGACCTAATGTGCTGATGTGACAAGTCATAACATGAAGTTTCTTCGAATACACATATTTGTGATCTGGAAAACTTGCATCATCATCTAGTTAGCAATGCTTTTTTATTGAAGATGAGAATTTGACTGTTTACAGGCCAAGGGTCTTGGCTATGCAATGAACACTTCCGAGGAGCTTAATTTTGTAAAAGAAATTGCTGAAGCTACTGGTGTTGTTCTTGACCCAGTATACAGGTATTTATTTTTTCCACACATTGTATATTGTCAAAATGCTCTCTTTGGATCTATTAGGAAAGAAAATACATTCTTTATCATCCTTTTTTCACTTACAGATGACCATTCTTCGTACATCACATAGATCTCTTGTTCACAAACTCAGTAGTTTTCTCCATCTTATTTAGTAGGATTAGCTCAGCTAATTTATTATTATTCTATAGCTGCAAAAATAATATTTCCTTGGTAAGTGGATCAAAAGGCCATGTCATTTTCGCATATCTTGTAAAACTTTGTGTGATGCATGGAAAATTGAAAGTCCTATGGAAAAGTTTGTGAACTTGTAAAAAGTAAGTTCTATAATTTTAAAATTTATGGGTCTTGCTTTTTAAGAAGCATTTAATACCATTTATTAATTCTTCGTAATTACTCAAATAAGAGATTATTATTCAGGGTATTAAATTTTTTTACTTTTCATCTAATACGTAATAATAATTTGTTAGCATGTGAACCAAACTTTAAGTTAAGAGGGACGAAAAAGGAAAGAGTCTGAACATAAAATTTAAACGTAGTTAGATGTCTTTTATATTGAATATTGCTGATTTTGCTTAACTACATATTTGGTTTTTAATTCCCTCTCAGCGGTAAGGCTGCTTATGCAATGCTGAAAGATATGTATGAAAATCCAAAGAAATGGGAAGGGAGAAAGATCCTCTTCATACATACGGGTGGCCTCTTAGGATTGTATGACAAGGTGGATCAGCTGGCTTCTTTTGTTGGGAATTGGCAGCGAATGGATATCAATGAATCTGTTCCTAGGCAGGATGGTATTGGAAAGATGTTCTAGAGAAGGA
Organism: Sesbania bispinosa; assembly: GCA_026901365.1. Classification (NCBI taxonomy): domain Eukaryota; kingdom Viridiplantae; phylum Streptophyta; class Magnoliopsida; order Fabales; family Fabaceae; genus Sesbania; species Sesbania bispinosa. The sequence goes on along the minus strand of QLOH01000410.1, from coordinate 730,700 downwards.
AAAAAAAAATACCCTGGCATTCATCTATCTTTTGTGGTATCTTGCTCTAAATAAGTTATATTTTATAGCTTTGGACACACTGATTCCTGAAGTTACCATATGATAATAAAGATACCCGAAAAATAAAGTGACCAGATGACAAATGGCCCTAAAACTTGCATTTTTTTTGTTTTATTACTGGTTCTTGTTTTAGATTAGGATGTCATTAGAATGCCACTAGACGAGTGGACGCCCCTCTTTTATACATTTTTCAATGTGTGGAAATAATATGTTCCCAACTAATTTTATGCCCGTGCGATGCGTGGGACCTTTAAATAAGATTCACCTAACAAGAATTGATTTCACTGAAAGTAGATTTTGATCCTAAAAAAACCTTACTTCTTGCTATAAGATGTTTATATCTTGAGGTCATTATTTTGAATTTGATTCTACCAGTTATGCCTATAAAAATACCTAAATAAAAAAAAAAACATTAAATAAGATTCAAGCTTTTCAATCAAACTCTAACATAATGAACTGCTCGTTAAAAGTAGTGTAAAATTTAAATAATTTAAAAAAATTATGAAAAGTAATCCTCCATACGTAGATGTAGGTTCATTTTTCTCATGAATTATAATATTGGTGTGCATTTTATTTGTCAATATTTACTGATATATTACATGTACAACTAATTTGTGATATGAAACGATAAAAAAAAGTACTGACATTAACCATAACGTTAATAAAGAACAGCTAAAACTTCGTGCTTTTGCAAATAGACCAGGAAAAGAGGAACAGCAAATTAGCAATTTTTGTTGCCCAAAGGCATGCAAATAAATATTAATTATATGCAAATGCTGTAAAATGTCCACAGCTCACATCCTTAGTCGTACCCATTTGGTATCAAATCCCTAGTACTATCCGTAAAACCAAACAATGCTACCTTGCACATTCAAGATACAGTTTGATTGCTTACAACAGAAAGTATTGGCAATTTGAGTTACAAGTTCCACACATGCACGTGTTAAATGATTCACAATGACAGCAGCTTTTCTTTAATCTTGATTGGTGCTCCCAACAGTGGTGTCACACCATGCAAAATTGGATAAGTAACTATTTCACAAAAATATTACTAAATAGCCTAAAAGAATTATCACACACCATGTACAAGATTTTAAGATTTCCCTTTCCGGCAGACCACAGCAAGTGCAAAAGGGGGGGAAACTAACATTACACCGTACGTGCAAAATTACATCCTTGATCACATGGTTCATCACTGGAATACAATTTGGTAAGGAGAGACAGACATTCCCCACAAAACTAACACCTTCCAATGCATTATGCAGGAATGTGAATGGCAGAATTCTTTCCATTTCATCTTTAAAATGGATAATGAAAAGTGGCAACGATGTATGGGTGGGGCCTTTCCCTCTAAAGATGAACCTATAACCCAACCCAAGGTAGGTGACATCATCCCCAAAGTGAACCCTTCAAATATTTCAAGATGATATGGGTTCATACGGGTATGATAACCATGGGTGCTTCAGGGCCTCAGATGCAGATGGCCGCTTCTTAGGGTTGATCTCAAGCAAATGAGCAACAAAGTCAATGAAGCCTTGGTCTCCCATTGGTAGTCTATGCCTCAAGGATGTCTTTTTCGGAATTAAGTATTCTAACCTATTGGTTTCCTGTAGATTAATAAACAGTACATTTACTGAAAAATTATTCAAGTAAAAAATGGTGCAACAGCAATTTCAATATAACTTGGTAAGAACTAAAATATGAAGTGGTTAATGTGTCTGAGCAATAACCAAATAAGTCAATTTTGTGAATCTCCTTTCTAAAACTATAGATAAATGAAATTTTTCTGCACTGACTTGAGTTTTCAAGCAGATTCTTTATAAAAATGAATAGGTTAGATGCCAAACATCAAGATTCCAGATTGATTACCAGTCCATTTGGTACACAAAGTGCGCTGGAAATGCAATTTTTACCTGATTCCGTTCGTAAAGCATATGATTTTTGGTGAAGTACTTATATGTGTCCCGTCCTTTTGCAAGCATACTTTGTTCAATTGGACCAATGATCCCAATAACCCGAGCAAGTAATGTCGCAGGTGAATCATTCTGGAAGAGGACCTGAAACATGCTTAGTTTAGCGTCACTGAGGAAGAGAAAGAAAGGTATGCACTCTCCATAGAACAGAGCAATTCTGCAATTGCTATCACCCAAAAATTAATAATAACAATCCCACAACTGTAAAGAAAGTTGATGTATTATCATTTGGCCCACGATTCACGAATAGTGTGGAAACAACAATCCCCACTTTAATATAAATAATCTGAACCATAACAGAACAGCTAACTTTTGTAACAAAATGAAATACTTGAATTATCATGATCGCATCCTTAATGGTCCAACACGAATTTTTGGTATTCTTGAATATCATCCCAATGAAAACTAACATACCACAATCATGCAGCCCTCGGCCACATATTATATCACTTCATTGCAGGGATAATCCAAGTTTACTTCAGCATGAGGTGTCAATATGTGCATGATACCATCATCAAGGAGAAACAAATAACCTTGCTTAAGTGGTGACCTTAACAACAGCAACACCAACACCAAGCTTTTTCCCACTATGTGGGATCGGTTACATAGATCAAATGACACCATAGTTTTCTTTCATGAACCATGTCTAATGACAGACTATTTAACTCCAAATCCTTCTTAAGGGTTTGATCTATGATTTTCTCTAGTCTCCCTTTACCCCCAACTATTAGATATCCTCTACCATCTTTTCAATAATATCTGCTATCCAAACTTCCTCTCTAATGTTTACATTCCTAATCCTATCTTGTCTAGTGTGTCTACTCACCTATCGTAACATTCTCATTTCTATAACATTGAGCTTACTTTCTCGCTGTCTCTTTACCACCCAACATTTAGTCCTCTATAACATTTTATAAAGTGGTGACCAACTTCCAGTAAAAGAAACCTCTGGACCTGAGGTAGCAGAATCATTTTATACCTTTTAGACATTAGAAATCTAATGGCTCAAGAGATAAATTTTGAATACTGAAAACTGTATATCAAACTTTATCCTATGTTGGACATGGTTGTCAAAATCGAGATCCTGCTTAGAATCAGGAAGGGGAAGAAAACACATAAATGAGGGGATCATAATAAGATCATAGGATCCTATCTAAATATAAAAGACAAAAAAAAAGTTGAAGAAACAGAGAATGAGAAAGAGCCTCAAAGACCCTTGAAATAGAGACCAACAAACTGACTGGAAGAGAAAAAGTGAACCAGACCCACAGGCCCCTGTTTCTGGAGCAGAGACTCAAACAGAGACAAAACTTCAGTGCTCAGATTGAGAGAGGGAACAGACCAGAACTTTAGAAACTTCAGAAACACAAGACCAAAACAGACCAACTAACACAGTCAGGCAAGCAACAAAGAAAGGGGTTGGACCACTAGCAGTGAGAGGGATCAACGAGACAGATTCGAATAGGGAGTGAGGGACTGAGATTGACAGGGGTTCAATTCAAGGAGGAAGTTGGCGAGATTAGGTCAAAAGTGGGGATTGGATTTGCAGTTCACCCATCTCAACCCATACTAATGACATAGGCACTGACTCTCAAGAACTCACTGATCTCACAAGCTTCCAAGTTTTAACAGTAATCCAATGCTGTTTACACCGAGTTGTGATTTTAGATGTGCACAGGATCGTTGGACAGCATTTTAATTGCAAGTTTGACAACAATGGTGTTGAAATACATTAACTATCTATTATTCTTACATTGCCAGTACAAAGTTCTGCCAAGATGCAGCCAAGTGACCAGACATCAATCTTCTTGTCATATGAAAGTCCCAAAATAACCTCAGGAGCACGATAGGACCTTGACTGAACATAAGAGCAAAGGTGATCTGTCTCAAAACAACTACTTCCAAGATCAATGACCTTCACCTCACATCTGCTATAGCTTTTAACCAAAATATTCTCTGGCTTCAAGTCACAATGTATCAGTCCAAGGCTATGCAAAAATTGAAGCGCTTCCAAACACTGAATGGTAATTGACTGCACACATAAATTTATGAGTTAAGAATGACAATAGATATGATGAAAATTAAACATAATGAAGTAAATGACACATCACGAACCTGCAATCTTGGCATTGTAAAGTACACTTCACCCCCTGATTCTCTATTAAATTTATGGAACTCATACAAGTTTGCTTTAAGTAGTTCACATACTATTAACAAATGTTCCTGCAATACAACAGGAAAAAGATGAAGAGTACTAAAATCAGCTAACCAAAACAACGTCCAACTATTAATAAATGAGTCATTCATAAATACATTTGGTGACAACAGTATAATCAAAGGTCCAGTTAATGGATGATGTAGAAACTAAGGATAGAAGGGGAAAATATAAATAATATAATTAATTGGACAAATGTAGATATATCTAAAATGATGATTGATTAGAAAATAAAATGTAATACAGTAATAGTATTAACAAGATCAATGGCATATCCACTTACTCGATAGTAGAAATAATCATATAATCGAAGAATGTGATACTTGTCTGCAGGATCATGCTTATTGACATACTTGAGAAGCTTGATCTCATCAAGGCTTTGGTCAAAAAAGTCCTTGTTGTTCTTTATAATTTTAACACAAACATCCATGCCAGTGTGCAGGTCATGAGCTTGTATAGCTTTGCTAAATGCAGCAGATCCCAGATACTCAGTGACATGATACCTTCCAGCTATTACAGAATTTAAAACAACATGGAAATTCTTGTCCTCCTCAAAGCCAGTTCTGTGCAACAATAAATCCTTGTATAAGAAAGACTATCAAGGCTAAAAAAGGGAGAACATAGAACAATCAAGAAATCATACCTACTTTGCAACATAACAAGAAATTATCACAAACTCATTAAGATCATTTTACATAGGGCAAAAATAAAATGCTTAAAAAGTTTTGTAGTCATTAGTTTGGCAAATATATTTCCCGTGAAGGGAAAAGAACCTCACTATTTCAATAATATATTTGAAAGAGGTTTCAAGATAGAGAAATGTATGTTATATTGTCTCAAGTACTAAGCAACATTAGAATTCACAACAATCATCTAGTCCAAAGCACGGGATAACTTTCAATCAAGGCAGTCAAAATCGAGATCCTACCAAGGATAAATCATGGATTTTATTTATCAGTGTTGTGATTCTACATCAGTTAGGTATATGGCAGAAGTACTCCTTATAATGACTTTCCTCCCCCCTTCAGCTAGTTATTGAAGCTAAGTTAGGGTCAATCAATTCTTAGTTCTAATATGGTATCAGAGTTTATCCTAGACTTGATATTAGGCCACCTACAGATGTGCAGTTTTACAAACTTCACGTTTTGGATGTTGAATCCTAGGCATGACGGAAGTGTGTTAAGGTCCACATCCATTATGTATAAGGCCGGAGTACTCCTTATAATGATTTGGAACAGTCCTCTCCACTTGAGCTAGCTTTTGGGGTTAATTTAGGTCCAATCTAGTCTCAATTCTAATAATAATAAACTGTAAAATTTACCCACTTAGTTCTGAATACAGCTATAGAAAAGTGATGGAGGTTTTACAAATCAAAAGGGAAGTAGTAGATCTGCTTCCATCCTAGTTCTATCCTCGTTTCCATTGTTAACAGGACCAAAAATTTCATAAAATGCTGTTTAGACTAGTATGAATTTCTTAATCAAGCATCTGCACATTAAGAAAAATGACTGCTATGATATGCAACCAACAGACTTAAAATTACCATATTTGGAATTTGCAAGTGAAGAGAAGCAAGATAGTGACTCAAAAAGATACCGTTCCTGTATAAAAACTCAACAGAATGGATGGTTGCTTGAAGCTCATATCACAGTTTCAGTATGATAGAGACGTACAACTTCACCTAGGCTGACTTGTGAGGGGGAATGTTAAAGAGTTACTATTGCTTACTGTAATAAGCTTAACAAGCTTACAGTGTACCTGATTGTATGTTAGTATTTCCCTGCAACAGAATTAGTTTTCTGTTAACAGAATTAGGTTTCAGTTAGTTGTTATTCCCTCTATATTTATAGAGGTACTCACTTGTAATTAGTTAGATTTCAGATTAATACAAAACACTTCCAGATTCTCTCTCAAATTTTCTCAGTTACCTTCACATTTTCTCACACACCGATTTCCAAAACAACAGTTTAAAAAAACTTCTAAAATACTAATTTCAAGTCACTTATATATTGATGAAAATAGTAAGAACAGTTACGAGAGATGAATACCATGACCTGTAAATACCATGATTAGTAATTAACTAATTATAGCTCAAATTAGCATACACAGTTCACACACATTGAAGACATGCCTGTTTTTCCTGTGCACAATCTTTAGATTGAAGGTTTCAAACTCCTCCTCCTGGGCCTTTATTTGCCTTACTTGCTCTTGTACAGCAGCTGCCTCTTCATCCTCTAGAGATGCTCCTAGATCATCTTCCCTTGCAACTCCAATTTTTTCATCCTCTTCTAGCTTGGCATGCTCTCTTCCAGAATATCCATAATTTGAGACTGTTGTTGGAGAAGAGTTTGTTGATCTTACAATATTAGCATTATTCTCATCCCTAGAACTTTTAGCGGGTGAAGAATCACTGCTCTTCCGCCTCCATGAAGCAAGCATGTCATCAGATGCCACAAATGCCTTAAGACAGTCATCAGTTTCATCTGCATTGCATTTATTTGACCATAGGGACTTTTCAGAGGCAGCCTGAGCCATATGGCCATCCTTAAGAGACAGGGGAAATGAGAAGTTCTTATCACTATGAGTTTTCATCTGCAACAGAGCATTTTTATCACGTCCTGTGACATATTTATTTGACTCACTCCTGTCAATTTTCATTTTATTTTTGTTTGATATGTTAATAGACTTCTTATCCAAATCATGATTAGTGTGTCTGGAACCACCAAGGCCAATATCACAATCACGGAGATATTCTAAATCCCCTTCACTACTACCACCAACCAAACTTTCACGCACTTCACTGCCAATATCTGCAGCATCACTGTTGATCCCCACCCCAATTGACCTAACTGAACCATGTTGATCATCATCCATACAGATATCCTCTAGTCGTGATCTTAAACTATCATTCAAAACCTTCCCATCTCCTAGCATGATGAGTTCATTTGTCTGAGGGACAAAGCCCTGCCAGACAGGTTCTGCACGCATCAGGTTCAATTCTTCTTCATCCATCAATTGTCCATCATATTGGGCCATTAAATCATTATCATTAGTCCTTCCATACATTTCAGTAACTGTTAGACCAATAGGATCATCAGAAGCTGTGATTGGTTCAACACTATTTGTCTGAAGATATCGCTCCCCAGAGAAGTAAGAATCCTCCTCAGCAAAAGATTGATCATCATCCTCAACTTTGGCTGGACCTCTTTCCTGAGGATCTGGGACACTTCCATGCCCAGTCCCCTTTTCATTGTCACTAGGGTAATCAATTTCATGCGCCAAAAACCAGGTTTCATCCTCAATAGGTTGTCTCATGTACCCAACATCATCATCGTCATCATATTCATCAGAGTCCCAATACTCATTTGGATAGTCAATAGATTCACTCAACCCGTCACCCACTGTTGCAAACCCCGATACAAGATCGGATGTATCCTCTGCTATCCCTTGACTTACGGATAACCAACTGCCCCCTGCAGGCCTCCTCATACCTGAAGCACATATTAAAAAATCAAATCCAACCTTCATACCAAGTGTATCAACCAAATAATTATGAGCAATCAGATTCAAAAATCCAAAAAAGTATCACGACAACAGTTACAGAGAAGTAAATAATCAATCAGTTGCACGTGGGTGTACCCAGAAAATTGACCAGATGTCCAGATTAGGATAAATTCCAGAACCTAGATGGAGTATTCAACCCATGGCAAAAAATTTCCAAGTTTACATCAAAGGGATAAAATGATGGTAACATTTCCCATATTTTTTTTCTCCTTTTCTTGGGAGAGGTGAGGCTAACATTGCTTTTTCAAATTATGCAAGACCCATTTCATGTAACTTTTTTTTCATATAATAGAAAATGAATAGTGGAAGAGAACCAAGAATCAATCTTTGCTTATTTCTTGCATCAGTATTAAAAAGATGTTAGAATATAAAAGACTTCTGTAGAGACCAAAAGGGTGAAATCCTACATCAAGTCTAGAAGAAAGATTTGTTTCTTTATTTTCAAACTAACACCTCTTTTCCATCACAATCACCATGTGCTAAATATTTAAATTGTTATAATATAAAATCATACATGTGTTTTCACCTAACAACATAAGCTTTTGGGAGTTTGTTTATAATATGGTATCAAAACTTCTACGACCAAGTGGTCAAGACTTGAGTGCAATCCTTGCCACTGCCATGTCTGATAAAAAGTTGAACTTCAACACAACACAGGTGTGTCTGTGCATTATCCATGCTTCAAGCCTAGAGAGCTCTTATGCAAGGAGGTGTTTAAGACATAATATAAAACCATTCATTTGGCTTCACCTAACAATCTTTTGAAATAGCTGTTCATGACATAAATATATGTATTCAACTTTAGACAATTTGGTCAACCCTTCTTACAAGAAATTTATCAATTAATTTTAATCACTTTTTTATAGATATTTCGTTCAACATATTAAGGGGGGATACAGCCATGAGAAAGACATCCTCCCAAGTCCCAAACAGAAAAAACCTAATTAAATTTCTATCTCTACAGTATTTACAGATCAGATCTCTGTGGTGGTTCAACAAGCAATTTAAAATGAATTCATATGTCGAATACCAAACATAAAAACTTACAAGGAAAAAAGCCATATGCATGGAGCTACACTTGAAACATCCAGGGTACCAGTTAGGGAACAAAATAAAAGTAGTAAAAAACTAAAAACTATATCACAAGCGCAGAATGATATAGCCAAGGAATTTATTTAAATTAAGGTTTGGATGGAAGGGGAAATATGTAAGATATTTTCTAACAAGCAGAAAGTATTAAATGGAAGTTAAAGGATTTAATACATTAGAACTTAGAAAAAAATGTTTAATACTTTATTTTTTAAGTAATTTAGAGCATTTAATAGGCACTAAATGCTTCCTAACCAGGGCCCTAAGGCATTCATTAGTAAGACCCAATGTGTAAATAGGCTGCGTAGGTATATAGGATAGAACGGGTATGAGTGGCAGTAGTCTACCTCCTTGGATGGAAATCTGATATGATCATAATTCTAATCTCAAACTGTAATGAACAAAACACCAAAATATATTTTCTGAATATACTTAACTGAATACTATTCTGAATTTTGTAGAAAATTACAGAGAATCGCTATTTACAGACACAACCTAATATGTAGCTGGAACTGCCCTGAGCGGCTTAATTAATGACTTTTGACTGACTTCGGACAACCTATAATTAGGCCCCTGATGACAAGATTGGAATTTTACAAGCTTAATTAACATATGCAACAATTGACTCTTGAGTAGCTAAAATATCTAATACTCTTAAACAATATAGATTTAAGACTCAACTATAGAAAATTTTAATTGACACATAAACATCAAGGAAAAGTTTCCACTAAGCATACAAAATAAGTTATCATCATGATCAAAAAGGAAACAACAAATTGAAATGCAGAAAACTTCTGTGATCATATAAAAGTTTAATATTTCTAAATAGGAAAACCTGAAGGGTTGATTTCTTGCCCAATAGGTACATCGAGATATGAACCGATAAACAAAGTACTGTCAGCACCAGCAACTTTTGAAGTTGGTCCATCTCGCTCAAACTTCTCCTCCCAATTAACAACCAAGGGCTTATCTTCCGACTTGAGTTTAACTGGAGGAAGCCTAGGAAACTCTTCCTTCTGATTTTCAGGTACAAGAGGAAAATTTAAGCTGCCAATCGACTTCTGATCAGAACTGCCTTGTAACTTGCCCAAATAAACAGCTCTCCCCAATTCATCCACCTGCTCTTTTATAGCCACCCTGATATCACTCGTTTCTAACCTTCTTTTCTCCTCTTTTTTGTCAGAACAAGTCGCATCATCAAAGCTTGTAGACATATCCCCCCTAGTGAAGGGGAAAACGATCTTCACAGAACAATCTTTGCATGAGTTTGAAGACAAAATTGCATTGTCATCAGTTCTTGACCAGGGATTATCTGTAAAGTTCACTTTAAGAGATGAGCTATTAAATTTAAGCTGCCGATCCAGTTCCCTAGGTTCTTTGCTTTGCACAAGGTCATACTTTGGATCCACAGAGGCTTTACTACTACTTCCAAGCCACAGGGATTTCTTATCAGTAAATACAGCATTTTCCTCCCCAGATTTTGAATTGGCATTGGCTGCAATTACATCAACAGCTTCATTAGTTTGATATTTTGATTGTTGAGATATAGAGGCCTTCGAAGAATTATTAGTTCTACCACCACCCTCATTTTGGTAAGGCTCCACAGGACCATTGCTAGGATTGAACTTCCATGAGTATAAATCAAGCATACTGTCCTCTGAACTCTTAGAGAAAGTGAAATTTCTGTCACCTGTCCCAACCACTTCATCTGATTTACTTCGATCCATCATAGAAGTGGCAGTTTTCCATTTGCTGTCAGTGGCATTTTGACCAGTCCCACACTCTATTTCCTTCACAATCAGTTCTTTAGAAACTTCAACACTATCATGAGAACCCACCCCTTGAATCTCTAGCACAGGCTGTGGGACCTTTTCTTCCAATGTAAGCTTCTCAAGGAAGCCATTTAAATCAGGACGATTATTGATTTCACTGCGTAAAGCTGCCTCAGCTCTTGTGAATCGATTTCTCCTGAGAAAGTCCAAAATCACATCTACTGGGCTTGTGTCTGCCATCGTCCAGCCGAGCCACTACCAACCTTAACTCAAACCAGAAAGAAACACATAACGAACTTCAGAAAACCCCCCCAAAAAAAACTGTCATTCCAAATAAAGAGTATGGATACCACTCTTTCTATAAAAAGATGATATTTTGAAAATGACCAAGACCATTTTGGCTCGAGCTTACCTTGTATCAGGCACCAGCAAGTGGCATCATTTAGTGTCCTTGTATTGTAAGTAGCGGTACCTGATTAAACAAATTATATGTATAAAAAAACACGCACAAGTTTAAATGCTTGTTCCTTTTCGTTTCGAACCAAAAATAAAAGAGCAGCTAAAGTCGTCACATTTTTTTTGCTCCAAATGAGGTAAGCTAGGTTCCAAAAATCCGGCAATAAGAAGTGCCGGGGAGCAGCAAATCGCGAATTTTGAAGAGCGATGAAGAAGTGGTGCAGAAAACTAGGAATTCCCAGATGAGGGGGAATCGGGGCCGCGAAGATTTTGTTTCTGAACTTAAACCCCAATGTGGAGAAAATTGCAAAGCAGAAACCCAATTGGATGGAAAATCAAGATCTGGCATTTACACGAAGTATTTTTCCTATCTGGGTTTTACCGAAGAAATAAAATGAAATGAAATGAAAAAATAAAAAATAGAGAGAGAATAAGGGGACCTGTGGATGAGATTGAGATTGAGAGGTTTAAGGGTTCCCTTTTCTTCCTTCCTGTTGCTGCTGTCTGTGTGGGCTGCTCTCCCCTTCCCTCTTCTCTGGCTGGACCAAACCTTGTTCCTCTTCGTCCGTATATTCTCTCCTTTCATTATTTTAATTATTAATTAATTAATTAATACATACTACCACCTTATTTCTTTCCCATTTCCAACCCAAACCATGTTTCATTTCCACTTTTTCTCCTACCGTTATTATATGATGATGATTATTATGATTATGACTATGTTAATCACTTATCGAAATTTATGTGTTTTCTTTGTTTTTTCCAGTTAAGTAAGTCCCGTTCTTCCCATGTTTATTATTATATTTCACTTTTTAAAAAGATAATATGAAATAGTAAATTTATTTTTATGAATGCTTAAAATATGATCTGATGTCAACAAATTATAAATTTAATCTTATCTTTAAATGAACAATTTAATAAAAAATTAAAAATACTAAGATAGCGACATTTGAATATATGAAGAACCAATAATTATATATATAATGTATAGACTGAAAACAGATATTAAGGACTAATAAAAATTAAAAAATTTGCTGTCATGCAGTTTATATGAATAACGAAGTGGATTTTTTTTTTTTTAAGGAAAACGAAGTGGATTTTAATCTTATCAATTTAGTTATTTTTTCATTTAAGTATTTTCCATAGAAAAAATGCTATCTTTAAAATAAATTTGAATTCAAAAGTTCATTTTCATCCTTTTTAATTTTAAAACTTACCCTGAAACATTCATGTATACGCTTAGGTGTCATCCAGTAAAGGGTTTTTATCATGCATGATTTCATTATTTTTTTTTTAAATTTACATTGACAACAAAAATAGTTTATAAAACAAATATTAATGGTTGCAAGATTTAATATGTATAAAAAAACTTGTTTATTTGCAAGTTAAGCACAAGTAGGCTACTGAGTATCCTACTGAGTATCCTAGTGTGTTTGTTTTATCCCATAACTACGTTTCAAATGTAGATCCAAGTCAATATTATTTTCAGTAGTGTTTATCTAGATATACGTTTGAAACGTGGTTTTGGGGTAAACCAAATACACAGATTTGTTGATGTGTCCATTAGTGTGTTTAGGTGTTCATATCCAGTACAATTCAATGCAAATCGCATAAATCGAACTGTGAAATCGAAAATCGCAAAAATCAAAATTATTTTATTGGAATGGATTGGTTTTGGGATCCTATGACCTATGTTGAAAACTGATCCGATCCAATCCAAATCGAACTTATACATATATTATTACTTATAAAATAATTATATATTTATACTTGTATACATACATATGTAATATATATATATATATATATTTATAAAAATACTTATACTAATATAGTTTTTATGATTTCATTATCTAATATCATGTTAATATTTTTATAAATATATCAATTTAAAACTTGTTTTGAATTAGTTTCCATGTCCCGTATCCTTCTTTTAATATAATTTTATATTTATTTAATAAATATAAGTTTCAATAAAAAATATTTACTATTATTTCACAATGTTCTCACTTTTATCTAATATTTATCATCTCTTTAAAAAATCAAAAATTGATCCAATCCAATTTAAATTAGATTGGATCGGATTGGATTTGAAAAAAAATATCAAAACTCATCGGATGATGAAATGATAAAACTGCAATGATCGTATAAGATGTTTATTTGCCTTAACACCCTATTTTTTAACCTGGCTTTCACCTTCTTCAACTTATTTCTTCTTTTTGTCGAACTTCAACTTATTTCTTGACCTAGCAACCTTCCCTACCTTTTTTTTTAAGTTGCTTTGTATTATTACTTAATAAACTATAAATTGATTATGCACGTGAATTAACTTACTATGTTATCTTCTTGGTATGGTCAAAGTATGGGTCATCAATTCTAATTGTAAAAAAATAGAAAAAAAAAAGTATATAGGTAAAAAGAGTACCTTTTATTGTGTCTATATTTCAAAAGATTTTAAAGGGAGTAAACTAGCAAATTGGTCCTGACTTTTTTAGGGTCATGCATTTTAGTCTCTGAAAAATAGAAAACCCCAATATAGTCCCTGACTTCTTGATTTTTCTGTCACTATAGTCCAACTGTGTGTTTCCCGTTATTTTTTTATGATGAGTTACGTTTCATGACACTGTGACCCACTATTTGCAATCGAGGCACAAAAAAAATGTCATCGGGGTTAAGACGTTTTAATGAAGAAGGGGGAGAAGAGAGAAAAGGGGGAATAAGGAAGTACACGACTCTTGGAGTTAAATTCTTTCAAGCTATGAATTTGACAAAACCACATCATTTTTGTGCCACAATGGACACTATAGTGACAAACAGTGTGACAGAGTGTTACTAAATGTGACACGTCATAAAAGAATTATCGGAAAACACATAGTTAGACTATAGTGATAGAAAAAGCAAGAAATCAAAGACTATATTGGGGTTTTCTATTTCTTAGGGACTAAATTGCATGACCCTAAAAAAGTCAGGGACCGATTTGCTAGTTTACTCATTTTAAAATAGACAAGTTCTACATTGCTTGAGTGAAGAAAAATAAAATGATTTTGTTTTTAAATTAGAAAATTAATATTAGTTTTATTGTTATTTTTATGATATAAGCATTGACCTGTTCAAATACTAAGATGGTATTAGATCTTTATTAATGGATCTCACCACACTCCTACCATAAAAAACTATGTACTTTAATCATCGTTGATCCACCTTACTTTCTCCTCACTCGCTCCATTACCCCTCATCTATGGAGGCTAGCAAAGATGGATAAGTAATCACCACCAATTCTTCCTTCTAGAGCTCCACTCTTCATAACATAGAAGAACGTCAATTTCTCCACCGAGTTGCAATGGACACCGACACTATATCCACTTACCTTTAGGAACATTCATTCACCTTCTGTGGTTGAAAACATTATCTGGAATTCTATAAAAAATATTTCCTTGTTTATGGAGAAAGGAAAGAAAGAAATAAGGAATGGAAAGCTTGAGTTCATCTTCTTCATTGGAGAACAACATAATCCCAGTGGACACCTTTTACGGATGATACCAAAATCTCTCTGCTCCTTAAAGAAATCGATTGATTCAGTCTCACTCGCTAACTCAACAAAGAGGTTTTTGAGTTCAATGAGATTGATCTCCACCGCTCTTGGGTTCAAGTTTCTTCCACCAGGAGCCCCCCGGGAGAGCAACATCAAGTTGGAGAACTTGTGTCAGTGGATTAGGAATTTTTTCGGCAAAAAAGGTAGCTAGAGAATAAGGCAAGATGGCTAATGAACAAACACCACCTTAAATGCAAAAAAAAGGCGTAGGGAAGATATTATTATTGATATGTCCGAGGATTTGTCTGAATGAAAGGAAGGAGATCTAGAAAGTGGTGTTTCTACTTACGGTGGCGGTGGCGGTAGAGACAAATTGTTGATAATCAGTTCCATTAATACTATAGAGACATTAGCCAATCGTTAGAAAGGCAAGAAGCTCCACATTATGCTCATAGGTGTTCATGGCTCAATACGAGGGGAGTATATGGAGCCATGACGTGATTCTCATATAAGTAGCCAATTGGGATCAATGTTGGGAGTTTATTAGGGCCACTCACTTAGTCGATAATCGATAAATATAAGTTGGAAAAACTTTTCAAGTAAGGTCGACTATCAAGGGGTGAAATAAGAACAACATACTAAATTGTGTGTATGACAAAAGCTGAAGAAGTATCCCTCGATGGTTCTGAAATATTCATAAAAAGCACTAGACAGAAAAGGCCATAACTGTAGCAAAAGTCTATTTGGATCACATAATTTCTTTCTGTAGCAAATATTGCATTTGTTCTCATGTTAGTCGAAGTTGGTAGTAGGGGACACCACCCACGAGCTTGCCTTGAGGTTAACATTTCTATGACCTGCTCTAAATTATGTTAACATTTCTATGACCTGCTCTAGATTGTAGGTGTCCATTATCAATGAGAAATACTTAAAAGGAAGGCATATCTTAGATTCTCCTACTAGCAGAGGATCTTTTATTTGGCATTTAATCTTTAAAGCTAGGAGTAAGCTTGATCAGGGATTTGTTATCAAAATTAGAGATGGGGAGTCTAGTTTTTGGTTTGATAACTGGCTAAGTATTGGCCCTCTGTGTGAACTAGTTCCATATGTGGATATCCATGATGTTAATTTTAAAATAAAGGATGTGTGGAGCCAGGAAGGTTGGAGGCTGGAGCGTCTATGGACTCAAGTCTCAAGCCATGTGTTGCCTATCATCCAATCCTTGGCCCCTAGAATTTGCAATGACATTCGGGATACAATTATTTGGTCGTCTGCAATCTCTGGACAATATACAGCTAATAGTGCTTACTGTTGGTTGACTCATGATTCTCACATTGTGGATCAACCTTCTTGGCAATGGATTTGGCGTAGTCCAGCTATGGAAAGTATATGTTTCATGTTGTGGTTGGTCTGGCATGATTCCTTACCCACCAACAGTGTTCTTGGCCATCGTGGCATGACAATTGATAGTGCTTGCAGGCGATGTGAAGTTGATAAGGAGTCTATCCCGCATTGCCTACGTGATTGCTCTTGTAGCCGTTTGATCCGGGAGTCTTGTGGGTTGGGGGATTTATGCGCAGAGGATGACATCACATCTATCAGAGATTGGTTGATAAAAGGAATAGAGCTCACATGGAGTCTTTTTCTTGCGGCAGTTTGATTTATCTAGAAGAACATAAATGAATTCATCTTTGATAATATTGGGAGAAATAATTGGGAGATTGTTGGTTCTATTTCCAATCTTGTTAATAATATGAAACGTGCTTTTTCTAACTCGCAGGGACATGATGCTATGCATAAACCAGTCCGGTTGGTGTGTTGGGATCCTCCTAGCCAACACCAAGTTGCTCTAAACATTGATGGGAGTGTCTCTGATATTAATGTTGGATTTGGAGGGATTATTCGGAATCAAGATGACAGGTGGTTGGGGGGCTTCTATGGCAACTTTGAAGGATGTGGATATTCTAGAAGCAGAATTGATAGCTATCTTAGAGGGTCTGCACATTTGTTGGAACCTAAATCTTAGAAATATCAAGTGCATGACTGATTCCACTCTAGCAGTTAATTGTATCCAGCAGGGAGTGTCTAACTTTCATCAACTAGCCACTCTAATTGGTCAAATTACAGAGATCATGAGTAGAGACTGGGCTGTTTCTCTGCATCATACCTCGAGGGAGGGCAATCCATGCGCAAATTTCATGGCCAAAATGGGAGCAACAAGTGATCTTAGTCTGGTTAATTTAACAAACCCACCTGGTGGTCTTTCTCTTCTCCTGCAAGCGGATACTCAAGGAGTTTGCTTTCCTCATGTGTAACTTGTGTTGATTTTCTTTTGTTTGTTTTCATTATTTTTCCTTGTTACCCAACAAAATTCATAATGACTATTTTTGTCTATAAATATAATAAAAATGGTTATTTTTTTTATTAAAATAAAATTTAGTTATTAGTTATTACGCTGTAACTTGTGATTATTTTATTTAAAAATCAGAGTAATAGATTTTTTATTATAGAGTAATAGAAATTTTAATAAACTAATCCGTGTTGTACATAAATGTTAACATAATAATAATAATAATAATAATAATAATAATAATAATAATTATAATAATAACTCCCACTGCGATTTTGATAAGTGATTGGATGAACATAATTATCGAAAAGAATGTAATAATATATTTGTAGGATATTAATTATATTTATCATATTAAATATTGTAAAGTCGAGTAAAAATTTATTAATTTTTGATTAACATTGCCTTTAGCATTCCCCTTTTATATACTGGTATTGGTATGTGTGGTTGATGAGGATTGTTGAATATTGAGCCGAAGTTTGTGTGTTGGCGTGGGAATGGAAGGAAGGTAGAAATTGGGGAAGAAGATGAGGTGGTGTGGAAGTGCAAGTGTGGCGTTGGGGCTGGGGTGTTGGAGATGGAAAGTGTGTGAGGGTTACACATACACATACACTTACTACCCAGTAACAGTAAGCATAAGCTTCCTCTTATCTCTTGTATTTGATTTGATTCTGATTTTGATTCGGACTCTGTTGGCAATGGCTTTGAGATTTGGAGATTAGAACTTAGAAGGGGAACGAACTGTCTTGTTAATTTACTCATTCATTACTGAGCTGAGAGTTGAGAGTTCCCTTAACCTACCCTACCCTACCCTATCCTATCCTCAATTCATTTACTACTATCATTCTATTTCTGTGATGATAAAAGGAATTGGTTTCGCCTGCGCGCAATCGCAATCGCAATCGGAATTGGAATGGGAAGGTCTTCGGTCAAAAAAGGATAAATGCCAACGCTTCTTCTCATGGAAAAAGAGAAGGGGGAGAAGCCTTTGATCCGGAGCTGCGGTCGGTGCTGGAACTTGCGACCGAGTCGGAGTTGTATGAGATTGAAAAAATCCTTTTCGGGCCCAGGTGAATTTGTAATCTATTCCCTCTTTTTCATTTTTCTACTTCAATTCAAACTTAAGCTCAATTCTTTTTCTAATTACTATCAGCTACTTGAGCCCTCTGCTCAAATCCGTCACATTCACAAGTTCAACTACCATGGAGGACCTCGATCGATCCATGCTCGGACTCGACCTTCAACTACGCCAACAATTTATAGCAGCTCTCGAGTCCCGCTTTTTCTTCCTTGCCGCTGATGCCCGCTCTACATTAAGGTTTTTCTTTTCTTTTAATTATTCCCTTTTGTTACTTTCATCCTCATCCTCACCTTCACACATGTATAGTAAGTATTCATTCGTTCACAGGGGTTGGAGACCATCTTATAGAAATGTCTTACTTCACCTAAGGAAAAAATTGAACATTCCTTGCTCAACCCAGTTGTCAACTCAGGACCTTGAACTAGAAATTTTCCTTCACCTTTTGCACTGCAACTCAACGTAAGTAACCCCCCCCCCCCCCCCCCCCCCCTCTTTCTTTTTGTTAAAATATAGAAAGAAATAAAATGAAATCTTTTATAGTTACTCTTGAGTCTTGTCATCATCTCAAGCTTGAATATTCTTGTAGTGAAGAATCAGGAAACTATCCCAGCTTATTGGATGTATGCACTGCATCTGACGGTCAGGGAAGTCTACAAATGGGACTCAGTCAATGGAAAATGCACTCAAAAGTTGGAGCAGAAGACTTTCGATCAATTATTTTAAAGGTTGTTCTTACTTGTCACTTAAATGAAATGATTCACTTTACATGTGACTATTTTTATTTGATCATAAATTTTAGGTGATGTTTTCTTTCCATTTTTTTTTGTCATCGTCTTTTAAAGGGAGGTGGTATATTTACGTTGGCAAAGATATATCAATTGGTAAGAATAATATCTGTGTTTTTTCTATTCTCTATCTTCAAACTTCAAAGTATCTCCGCAAGGAAGCAATTTTGTCTTCTTTACTCCTATTCACGAGTAGATGCTGACTTGTAGTTAGCAAGGAAATTATCTGGGAAAGTGCTTGTAGAAGCGGCTAACTACCAGGTTAAGAAAGAGCTAATGAAGAAGGTATGCATTGGTACTGATGGCTGTGTTGGTAGCATGAGCAATCTAGTCCGGATACATTAGCTCTTTGTGATTTTGCGCTTTTTGTGATTTCCAGGGTGGACAGTTGGCTATGATCAATCTAGAATCTAGAGCAGCCTTGCTTGCAGCAAAACAGGTGCCTGACAGGACAATTTGATATGCTTCTATTGTTATGGAATTCTTCCACAGATGTATTTTAGTGGTACAAAATCACCAATTGATCTCCAGAATTGACTTTTTGAAGACTAAACGTATTATGTTGTAACCATTGTTTTGGAACTTCACTTTCATGCACCTCAGTTAAATAGCCAAATATGATATGAGTTTAAATTTTTATTCTGTCATTGTAGAACCTCATAAACTGTCAATTAATAGAAGACTGTCAGACCATCCAATGAACCTGTAGTAATCTTGTTAACATACCCTGAATCGTATCGAATCAGCTGTAGTAAAAGATTTTGACACACTAATATGTGGGAGCGCTTATTCACTCCTAGTGTTAATTTCTATGCAGAGAGTCATGGACAATGGATCAAGATTAAATTAATAAATTCGATTTGTAAATATGCGGTTCAGCCAAAATATATTTCCATTTTCAAATCTGCTTAAGCATAATATAATCACTGATTTATATAGTTCCTAATACAAAAGAATGTAAATATCAACACAGTATTAATTATTTCAAAGCAGCTATATCATCAGAATAAGTTATTTTCCCTGTCTCTTTCTTATGTATATGTTTTTTTTTTTCTTAAAAGTAAAACTAGTGTTTCACTTTATGTTGATTTTATAGTATGTTTCTCATATGAAGTTTAATTTTTTCTAGGGTTTTCTGGGTGCTGCATCAAGATATCTGGGTTTTAGAAGCATGATCACATTACTTGGACCTGTGTAAGTCCTACACTTCACCTTGTTTCATGGCTTCAATTTCTAGCAGCTTTATATCTCTTTTATACTAACTTGCTTTTCATTTATATGAATTACAAAATAATATTTTAATAAATTCTTTGTTCAACATCAATAAAAGCCTTTTTTTTACTAGGTGGAGTCAATTACATGAATCAAATGACATCACAATGTCCTATCATAAATCATGTCTAATAACAAACTATTTAAATCCAAGTGTTTGTAATGGTTTGACCGATAGTTTTTCTTTAGTCACTAATAAAAAATAGTCAGATATATTTAGATATTAATAAAAATCCCAGCTTCAGTGCTTGCTCATATTTTATATAGAAGAATTTATGAGATTTTTTTTTAACCGTATGAATCCATCTATTTACTTTCTGTACTCAAAACAGTAGCACTTCCTTCTTGATGTTTGCTGTGTTAATATTTTAGTTGAGATTTGAGAAAGCACTGGTCTACGTCCTTTTTAGAAGAATGTGCATGAAGGAATCTGAGTTTGCTCACCAAAAAAAATAACCTATCTGGCATTTCAATGCTTTACTTGGGATAACTTCTCTTTCACACACTCTCTAAGTGTTACTTCTTTCTGTTTATTTAGTTCAGTGATCAGTTTAGTTTACCTCTGTAGCACTGGTGAATGGTGATTGAACATAGGAGCCTTAAAGAAAAATCCTAGTATGAGAGATGGCGTTTCTTTAACTAATTTGGTCTGGTATACATTATTCTGTCCTGCTACTTAACCCAGAGTCTGATTTTTTCACTTGGTTGAAGAGAAATGGGCAGCTTTTCAAAGTGGTCATGGTCTCCTGTAGAGAACTGAAATAACTTTCTCCTGCTCTTTATTCATTTTCCTTAGGTGTTCTATGGTAATCTCTGAATTTTCTGTCTCTTGTCCTTGGAATTTTTGCTAGGGCTTGGGACTAAAGAAGGAAAGAAAAAGCTTCTCACTCTTCTTCTTTAGTCGTTTTTCAAGTTTTACGTTTTTCTTTCACATCTCTAAGCTTTGCTTTCATTTCTCTCCATGTCCAGTGGAGCCATTTTTTAATTGTGGCTAGTATCAAAAGTCATCAGACAGCTTTCTGTTAAGTCATCAGTAAACTCATTAACTGTATATTTTCTGGTACAATACATCATTAGACTTGTCAGCAGCATATCTATTTCCTCTTTGCTTTCATACTTTTCTACTGAGGCACTATAAATGAGTATTTCTGATAATTTTATTTGGCATGTGGAACAGGCTTTGGGGAACATTTTTGGCTGATCTTGTCATTCAAATGCTCGGAACAGATTATACTAGAATCTTGCGGACAATTTATGCTTTGGCTCAGGCAATATATACTCTCTGTTCTTCCATTTTAAGCTTTTAGCCTTACCAGATCCTTGCTTTACCTTCCTGTCCAACTTGATATGATTTGCCTTATGTTGCGCTTATTTGGTGATTTATTTAGTGCAATTGTGGTCTACTCCCCCCCCCCCCCCCCCCCCCCCCCTCTCTCCCCACTCAAAAAAAAAATCTCTCTCAAACATAAGATAATTGCTGGTCTTTGGGGGCAAAAGAAGATGACATTGGCCTAACCATCTGTTCCATTTCATGTGTACAGTAACATGGTTATTTTACCTATCATTGTCCATTCATGTATGTGATGATAGAATCAGTGCTTGTCGTCCATGAATGTTCTGTTCTGTTTTAGTTTTTGGAGAAAAAAAATAATTTTGTTGTCGTGCCTCTTGTGAATTTCAATTTTCATGTAGAAATATACAAGTGAAATTGAGATAATGTCAAAGAATTATTGTTTCTATGAAGCATTACTCTTTTTTTCTGACTTCCACTTTTTTTTAAAAACAAAATTGCTTCAGATTCGAGTCATCCGCACATATAAGCTGCCAGCTGACGTTGCTGATGAATAGTTAAGTTGGTTCGTTTCATAGATGTTGGATTGTGAGCCTAGTTGAAGCTTTTGGAGGAATGTAATGTGTAGGTGAACAGTTTCAAAACAGGACAAGCACCACTCTTACAATTTGTAAATACCTAGATATTGCCATTATACAATACTAAATTTTTTACTGCTGAACTACATCCTCCCTCTGAAGACTTTTTTACTTATGGTTGATGATTCAAAGATGGAATAATCAATTTTGTAGTGTATAATGCCATAGTTATTTTGCTTGAATTAGTAACTCTAGTTTTTTCTCTAACCGATGTTGCTTCAGTTTGATGGGTTTTCTCCTTAAAAAAAAAAAAGTTTGATGGGTTTTCTGTATAAAAAGTGCTCCTGCATCATGCATCTTCACGATGTAAAAGGAGATTATAAAAAGTGCTTCTGCATCATGCATCTCTACTGTGACCAAACAATGTTTAGTATGTAAAAGGAGATTATAATTTATAACAATATATTACTATTTTTTATTCAACATTTATTTGAATATATAACTTCTTCTCCACTTTCTTTTTCTCTCTATTCTCTTTTTTTCATTACATCTCTTATTTTCTATCTCATTTTTCCTCCTAGAAGGTGTACAACCACCATTTTTCTTAAACACACGAGTAGTTCCAGAATTTCAAGTGTAATAATGCAATAGAAGAAGTAAAATGACACTGTGATGTTGGATGGGGATGAGAATGGGGTGAAAAATCCAAAAAAAAAAAATTGTAGGGACTAAAATCAAAATGAT
Source organism: Sesbania bispinosa (assembly GCA_026901365.1). NCBI lineage: Eukaryota > Viridiplantae > Streptophyta > Magnoliopsida > Fabales > Fabaceae > Sesbania > Sesbania bispinosa. The sequence goes on along the minus strand of QLOH01000410.1, from coordinate 707,938 downwards.
CATATTTATAGGGACTAAAAATAAATTTAAGCTGAGCAGAAACAACACATGTGGCACTCCGTTAGCCACATAAGCTTAAAGTTAACGGCAGGACCAAAATGACAAAAGGAAAATTTTATAGAGATGAAAAACAAAAAAAAATATAGGGACTAAAAATAAAATGACCTATATTTATAGGGGCTAAAAACATTTTTAAGCCTTTTTTAACTGTATAGCAGGGGCGTAGCCAAGGGGCTGGTAGGTGTCACGCCCCCCAAAATTTTCACATTTTTCATTAACTATATATGACTTGCATAATATATTTCATGAACTATTATTCCCCCCTAAATATTTTGTAGATTAATTATGTAGTATTAAGTACTTCTTTATGACTCTTTTGCTAGCTATTTATCTTTATTTTTTAAAAAAGGGTAAAATATGTTTTTGGTCCCTGTAAAATTAACGAGTTTTGCTTTTAGTTCCTATAAATTTTTTTTTATTAAAGCATCCTCTCAAAAAAAATTTTTTTTGCAATTAGTCTCTCCCTTCAAAAGGTGTGTCAGATGCTGACGTGACACATTTTCTCTCTCCTAAGTGTCAACTTTTGAATTTCTGGCAGTCCTAAATCGTCAGAAATTATGCTTTAACCGCCACAAACTTCCCCCCACCATTTCTCCCACCCTCTTCTCCCTCACCCCTGTAACTCACCCCACCACCAACCTCCCCTGCTCCTCAAGGCTCTCCCCCACATGCTTCCACTCTTCCAACCCCAACCACTCCCCAACCATCTTCCCCTCCCCATGATTTGTTTTGTAGTTTTAATGTGATGACATTCATACCAGTGAGTTGTTGGAAGAAAGGAATGGCTATGGACATTGTTAGCCGAGGCCTGTACTGAGTCTTCAACAAAGTGGCCCAAGGGTGTTTCACAGCTTTTGAGGATTCATTGGCTGCAACCAGATCATTAAACTATTCATCAACTTCATTGGTTCCTCGAATTTTAATCAATTCTTTTTTGGCTGTCATCTTGACCACGCTCAATCAAGGAACTTGGCGAGTCAGGGAGAAAGACTACTCCTATTATGATCATTATTGCAGGGACTGCAGCAAAACCCAAGCTATAGCGCCAACCTTCTCCATTCTCCGTTTAGGCAAAAATGTAGTTGAGGATATTGGCCACAAAGATGCCTATAGTGATTGCCAATTGGAACATCATATTAAGTGCTCCTCTGTACTTGTAAGGAGCAACCTCGGAAACATAGATTAGGACAAATTGTAATTAACAAAACACAAATTAAGATAACATCAAAATATGAATTAATTACCTGATTAGCACATCCGATTCCGAAACCAAGTAACATGCGGCCAACAATATGCATCCACACTTTTTGAGCGAAGCCATTCATGGCAGCACCAGCGAGAAAAAGTACACCACCAGAAATCATGGTGGAGCAGCAGGGGGAGGGGAAGATGGTGGGGGAGTGGTTGGGGTAGGAAGAGTGGAAGCAGGTGGGGGAGAGCCTTGAGGAGCAGGGGAGGTTGGTGGTGGGGTGAGTTACAGGGGGTGAGGGAGAAGAGGGTGGGTGAAATGGTGGGGGAAGTTTGTGGCGGTTAAAGCATAATTTCTGGCGGTCTAGGACCGTCAGAAATTCAAAAGTTGACACTTAGGAGAGAGAAAATATGCCACGTCAACATCTGACACACGCTTTTTGAAGGGAGGGACGAATTGCAAAATTTTTTTTTTTGAGAGGACGCTTTAACAAATTTTTTTTATAGGGACTAAAAGCAAAACTCGCTAATTTTATAGGGACCAAAAACATATTTTACCCTTATAAAAAGTTTTAACTTTTTATTATTTCATTTTATATATTATTTATTTTTCCTTTACTTAGATATACTTAGATATGAGATATTCAACATTACAAATAAGATTTGATTAGAAATATTGCTTATAAAAAAATTGATTAGAAATATTAGTCTATAAAAAGTAAAAGGATCAAAAGGAAAAGCATATGAGCATTACATAGAATAGGAAAAAAGGGAGAAAATATCGTTAGGTAACATAATATAACATTAAAAATGATTTTGCTTGATTTGAATTTGTTTTTTAGAATTACATGATAAGAAAAATAAAAAAATTAATTTGCAATTATTTGAATTAAATGGAAAAATTAACGAAAATGCGGTTGAACGTCTTATACTCAGTTCAACTCCCAAAGACCTTTTCAAATCATTTGATATTGAAAAAATTTGTCAACTAATTGTTTAGAAATTTTATGCAGATGACTTTTCAAAGCAAGAGAAGGTTAATAATTAATTTCAACTAAGACATTATCATTATAATGTTTATCAAAATCTAATATGGGAAAGTGTCCAATTTACCTTAACTTTATCAAAAGTCAGTTGAAAGTGAAAAAGTAGTGATGTTTCCACTTATTGATAGATATTGAGAGAAATAGCTGAAAAATTTAGTATTAATACTTTAATAAAAAATTTAATACTATGAAGTAACGAAAAATTTTATTTAAATAAAATCTATTATTTTTAATTAAAATTATTTAATATTTTTTTCATAATACATCCTGCTGTATAGGGAAGGCTAAAATGTATAATTTCAATATTTCTTTTACAAGGAGGGGACTTTTTATTTATTTATTTTATCCTTTAGAATGGATGCTTTGACTTTTTTATTAGCACAAACAAATTGCTCATTTTGGATTTAAAGATAGGTCTTCCCCACTCACATGGTTTGTTTCTTTAACTATAACTACTCAACATGCTAGAGGAAATTCTGAGGGAAGGATTATGGATAAAAAAAGATGCTAAAAAATTAGGGAGGGTCCCAACACCCAAATTGATGAAGATTTGTTGGCCAAACTTTTCCTCACAAGAAGTTAGACAACTTTATATTACCACATCAAAATTCCTAAAATTAACACTTAAAAATTTTAATTTGCACATGACATATAACAAATTAATGGAACCCTTTAGATCATTCCTTGCAAAGCACTAACGGAAGCCTTTTGTGTTGTAAATAATTAACTCGGTTATCTTTATTCTTTCTATTGTGTGTGTCATGTTATCACTTATAAAACATGACATGTTATCATTTATATAACTTCTTTTTTCCGTCACTTTTTGTTTGTTTTACTTTCTGAGAATATATGCTTTGAGAAATCCATCGATTTGCTGACGTGTTGGATCCATGCACCACGACCCGGATGCTAGAAATACGTGTCAGCAATGTTATGTTGGATTCGTGAGAATTCCATGCATTTGTGGGTGAGCATAAACCCATACTTTTAGGGTGTTTGTCTTTCATGTGAGATGATCCTGGTTGAAGGTGATGGGGAGAGGAGAGGCACATGGAGACTAAAAGGTCATAAAAGAGTTCACATTAATTTAAGGTCATTAACCATACTAACCTTTCTTAGTTAATACAAATGACAAACTAACATACTTAAAATGATTAAAATATATTATATTCTGCATCGTTAATTATCACACTAGCTTCCATGAAAAACGAATTAAACTTTCGATATATATATCAAGGATCATCAAAAGTAACCATGGATTAATTGGTCTCAACCAAAACTTTATTGTACTTGTTGCATATCCGATGAAAGGGCAAATATCATCCACAACCGCCACTTTCATCAATAGATATATATACATATACATATATATATATATATATATATATATATATATATATAGATAATTAATTAGATGGCCATATATATATGTTACGTTATGGGATTCCTGATATATACAAAATGATGAGAGCAATATATGTTTGTCGTGTGCAAAGACATCGTTGAGTGGATTTCAGAGCATATGTATTTCAAACAAGGAAATTGAAACAAAAAGAAAAATTAAGGGGCAGCTGGCCTGCTGGTGAATATTATCAACCTAGCTAGCTAGCAACATGAGAAGAAGACATATAGCTTCAAACCAGGAAGAAACAATAATATAATACACACAACAGAGTTATAATTATTAATGACAAAATCTATCAGAGGGCCCCTCCCTCTTTGAGACAAAGACAATTTAAGAATATATGTAATGCCTTGAAAAAGATCTCATCCACACTCCGATCTAGAACCCCCCACCAATACCATATACCATTATTTCTATCCATGCATTTTATGAATATTGTTTCTTTTGATTACATATATATGCATGTAATCAAAAGAAAATTAAAAATCTAAAGACATTCATGTCTCTGTCTAATACTAATAACATATATAACAATTATCTTATTCCTCTTAATTACCTTAAATGTTTGGGTTGCAACTTTGATAGTCAAACGGCTACAAGGAGTATATATATATACACATATTATATATGGCCCATTATTTTTTTTTTCACATTCGCATTTTAATTCTGAACTATATGTATATTTATTGAAATTTCGAACATGTCGTAGGATTTTATTTTATTAGAAAAATATTAAATTAATATTGGATATCTTAGGGGTCGTTCGGGGTGGTTGTGAGTTTTCAGTTTTTGATTTTTAAAAATTTTAAATCAAGTTTTTAGAATTCAAAACCAATAATTGAAAGTTTGTTTTTGTGGTTTTCAAAACATACATTTTGAAAAGGCTTAAATATGTTTTTGGTCCCTATAAATATGAGTCGTTTTGCGTTTAGTCCCTACAATTTTTTTTTTTGGTTTTTAGTCCCTACTTAATTTTCCGTCAAGCTATTTGGTTCCTGCCTCTCAATCATATTAATTAGAGTATTTTGATTTATTTTATTCTAATTAAACAAAAATCAATAGTATATTATGGGTGAAAAAACCCTAATTTCTACCATATCTACAGTGATCCGTTTTCCACCCTCCCTCGTTCTCTCGTTTCTCTCGTGCTCTCGTTTCGCAAGGGAAAGGAATTATCGACGCGTGCGGCCATAGGTGAGATCGTGAACTGGTTGAAGGAGGTTGATGAAGTTGGCTAGAGGTCTCTAAAAGAGGGGGTTGAATAGAGACTTCTCAAATCTGTTCTTGCTATTTCACACTAAAATTGATTGTTGAGATGTGCTCTCAAGTTCGTTGACTTGAGTCTCTGTAAAGATAGGATATATAAATAAATACAATTTTAGAGATGATTCTTATTTCTAGATTAATTCAGAATCTTATCTTGAATGTTGGTTCAGTTATTGCTGTTGTTACTAAGTTGTTTTAGTTAATTCAAGATAAGCTCAGTAAAGACAAGATAAGAGACAGGGGGCAGAGATCTTATCCTGGTTCACCCACTCCTTGGGCTACGTCCAGTCCTCACAACACGTGAGATTTTCAACTATTGACAAACCCACCAATACAAGTATTCTTACAGCCTCTTCAGGACGTCTCACTCACACTAAGCCTAGGCACTCCTATCTTAGCTGAGTCACAAGTATTCTTACAGCCTCTTCAGGACGCAAATATCTCACTCTAAGACTAGGAACCCTCTTATCTAGATGAGACAAGTTACAATGAAAGTTTATGATGAGTCTAGCTTACAAGCATACACAGTATGGATACAGAGATGGGTAAGCTAGTTAATCTCTCTACTTTAAGATACAATGTAAGAGTGATACATAGAAGAGGGATGAGTAGAGACAGGTAATCTCAAGATGAAATAAGTCTGTTCAACAAACAATTGAGATGTGCACTTGAGATGTCAGTTGAGATGTGATAAAATGCTTGATGATCGTACAGTAATGCAGGCAATCTCTCTCTCTTCCAACTGTTTGATCTTGTCTCTTTTATATCTCCAGTTAGAAAACTAGTCGTTATATGACCGTTTCTAGCTGTTGGAGTGCACAGCAGGGAGACAGGCTTTCCAAGTAGGTGTACAACAGCTTTTCAGGCTAAGTCACTGTGTCAGTGTCCTTGTGTCCTTTTTTTGACTTTATGTTGACCTCACTTGCTGTCTTCTATGCAGTCTTGCTTCTGTCCAGAGTCAGTTATAATTTTCTTGTATCTTTGATGAGATCTCATCTCTTCACGTCTGTCCATGAGACAACGTTTCAAGCTGTTCTTGCATCTCAAGCTGAACTTGCATCTGTTCATGGCTTGCATCTCAAGCTGAGCTTGCATCTGTTCATGGCTTCATGCTTATGCTTGCTTGAACTATGATAGCTTCTGAACATAGGCTTGCATCTCAAGCTGTGCTTTTATCTGAATCTTTGTTGGAGTGTTTCTCCATAGACTTAGTGATGAGCTTGGTTGTATATTTTCTATTTTAATTCAAACACTCGTGCTGTATGTGTAAATTGACTTGCTTGAGCTCTAGTCTGATCCTTGAAGCACACAGCTATAAAGCTCTTAAAGACTCTTAATAGCTTCTGATCTTGAGTTCTTGCTTCTCATAACTTAGCTTGTTTAAGTGGTCTAAGGATCTTTTCTGTCTTCATATATTCCTGCAGTAACTTAGACACAGAAAGTCTCTGCCACACTTGAGCACACAGTTAGTAACACAAGATGCATCTCATATGTATATTTAAACTTCGTCAGTTTGTCATATTAAAAACTTCTTGGAGGTGAGCTTGTCTCAACAATCTCCCCCTTTTTTGATGATGGCAAACTATGAGTTCAAATATCTGATGAGATAAAAATGAATATGATGCATATCTAAGGTTAACTCCCCCTGAGTTGAGCTATTGCTTTTGTAACAGAAACAAATAAGGGAAAGAGCTCCCCCTGAGTTATGGACTTATTTTCTGTTTTAAGTTTGAATGTTCAGATTGCAAAATGAGCCTAACATAAATATACTGCAGAAAAAAAACTGAGAGTCATTTTCATTAATCATCATGATTGAAGGAGTACATGCAGCAGAGAGATGCCATTGCATCTTAACCAAAAAGACTGAAAAGATGCTATTACATCTGATCCTTCTAAACTTAAGCATTAAGCATAATTAAATTGTTTCTAACAACTGACTCTAATAAACTGAACAAGCAGTAGACTCTCATCATATGCAATCTCTAATGCAATTTAACCAACTCTCCCCCTTTTGACATTATCAAAATGAAAGACTAGCAGAGCTAGGATGAGAGGGAAGAGGATGAGCCTGAGCTAGGGCCAGAGGGTCGCAGCACAGTCCGAGGAATCTCAGGCAGAGGAGGCAAATTGAAAAGATGAAGATTAATCTTCTTGTGAAATTCATTCGATGCATGCATTGCTTGCAGGACTGTGTCAAATCCTACAAGAATGGCCTCCTGCCTCTTCTTGTGGTGCTTTAGCTTCTTCAAGATCTTCTTCTGATTCTGTTCAATTCTGGCTTGGAGGTTCTGGTGTTGTTGTTGTTGTTGTTCCTCTTGTAATTGGTTCAGAAAAGTATTGATTGAATTGGACAAATGAGTAGGAATGGATGGTTCAGATGAGGGTGCCTTAGCTGGCTCAGGTCTGTCAGTGGGAGATGCAGATTGATCATATTTGGGTTGTGGTGAGCTGAGCAGGATGGTCTCAACAAAGAATTTTCCAGGAGTGGGAAATGAGGTAGGGATGGAGTGAGTTGGCTTTGGACTTACTAGAGTAGCTTGTTGAGTGGTGGTCACTTTAACAATCTCAGTCTCAACTTGCTGCGGCTCTTGGTGGGTCTCAAAGCTTGAGGTTGTAGTATCCTTTTCTGAGCTCACCAAAGTTTCAGCAACAATCTTACTGATAGAAGAGACTTCCTATGGAATTATCTCAGGTGGAGGAGATGGAGGAGGTAATTGAGGAGATGTTTGCTGCAGTGGTGAATGGTGCTCAGTTTCTTGTTCAAACATAGCTCCTTCTTCATTCCTTGCTTCATCTTTTGCTTCTCCTCCGTGCTCATGGAGTTTCTCAACTGTGACAGGTGTTGGTTCAGTATGAGCTAGAGCAGTGTGATCAGACTTGGATTTCTTCTTCTTCTTTCTCCTAGTCTCAGTCTCTGTAGAGACAGAAGGCTGAGCTTTCCTTTTCTTTTCCTTCACTGGAAACTCAGAACCTGCTTGAGTTTCACCACCAGCTGCCTTTAAGGCCTTCTTTTTCTTCTTTTTCTTGTCTGCCTCTGACATTTTGGATAATGGAGAAGCTTGTGTGGTTGTAGGGACAGGAGGAGGAGGATCATTTAAAGGAAAAGTAGGAGTGGGGATGTTCTTACCGTTTAAGCCAAGAGATTTCAGGTTTTTGTTTTCAACATATCCTGGTCTTTCTTCAGACTTTTCACAGCCGCTGAAATCAACCTTGAAATGCCTCATGATTTTGGTAGTGAGCATTCCAAAGGGAAGAGATGCGTTGATCTTGGAGTTGTGGAAGACATTCTCCATATGCCTTAAGATGAGAAATGGGAGGTTCAGAGGTATCCCATGCTTGAGGTGATACATCACCATCAAGTCTTGATGATAAACCTTGTTAAAAGTGCCAGCCCTTGGCATGATGCACTTAACAACCAAATGAAACAAAAATTTACCAAATAGGTTCAGAGATGATGCAACATCCGTGATGAGACCACCTTTGAAGAGAGAGGTTCCTACATTGGCTGATGGAATCCCAATTTCATTCTACCAGTTGTCTTCATTGTACAACCTATTCCCAGCCATAGGTGCTTGGATGATGGCACCAAGAGTTTCCTCTGTCAGTTCTATGTGGACTCCTTTAATGTCAGAGATGATGTGTGGCTGTCCTTGAGATGATCCCTTAGCCTTGTAGCATGCTGCATAGAATGCACTAGTCATATTTGGAAAAACTGACTCAGTCATGCCCAAGTATTCCTTCCATCCTTGTTTTTCTAGATAGGGATCAATGTCCCATCCTTCATCTCTTAGCTCTTGAAATGAGATCACTCTTCCTATTATGATCTTCTTGTCTACGAATCTTTTAGTAAACTTCTCCTCTACTTCAGCATTGGAAAAGAGTTCAGATTGGAATGAAAGCTTCTTCCTTTCTACAACTTTTTCTTTCCCTTTCCTTGAAGCCTCTGGTTGAGTTAGGTCTATATGGATAGGGGATTTAGGAGATGCGGTTTGAGTGACTTGGGAAGCAATCCTTTTGGATTTCATCCTTTGTGGCAGAGGGGTGCTCTTTTTGGAGGATGTGGACTTGGAAGATGGAGAAGGTTGGGAGGATTGTGAGGATTCTGTTTCTGTACTTGGCTGTGGAGATGGAGAACGACTTAGGGTTTCTTGGCTTGAATGGATGCTCTGAGATTTTGATCCATCTTCTGATCCACAACACATCTTTGCTTATGGAGATGATGATGAGGAGGATTTATCAGAATAAGGGAGTTTGAGAACAGTGATTTTGATGCGCATTTACAGAGGAGAGGAAAGTGAGTTATGGATTAGAGATGAGCTTTAAATAGAGAGAGATCTAAGAGAGAGGGTAGGAAAGAAAGAGTAAATGCGCTAGTGGGAAATTATGGAAAACGGTTGCGGAGTGGTTGGCTCTTCTTTTATAGCATAACGGCTAGTTTGCCAAGTAGTGGGCAGTTGCTAGCCGTTAACTAACGGCTCTTCCATTTAGTAACGTTCAGTAACGTCTCAGTAACCACATGAGACGTGAGTTGAGATGAGTCATGAGACGCGTATGATAGAAGATGCGTCTGAGATCTTGTCTCTTCATAAATGACCCCTGAGTCTTGTTTCTAATAAGACTCTGAGCATATAGCTCAGTACTGAATTGCACTTAATTCATTACTTTTGATCAAGACTACAAACATTAACAATTTTAAATTTTCAATGAATCTATCTTCCACTAAGGGTTTTGTGAAGATATCAGCTAGCTGACTCTTGGTGTCTACAAAGATTAATTCAATATTTCCTTTTTGTATATGATCTCTTATGAAATGATGTTTTATGTCAATGTGCTTAGACCTGGAATGGTGAACAAGATTCTTTGCAAGGTTTATGGCACTAGTGTTATCACAGTGAATGGGAATTTTAGAGTACCTGACTGCATAATCTTGCAATTGAGATTTGATCCATAGTACTTGAGTACAACATGCAGCAACTGAGACATACTCAGCTTCTGTAGTGGATAAGGCAATGGTATTTTGCTTCTTGCATGACCAGGAGATAAAGCATTTTCCTAAGAATTGACAAGATCCACTGGTGCTCTTTCTATCCATCTTGTCACCAACAAAATCAGCATCACTGTATCCTATGAGATCAAAACTTTTTCTTTTCTCATACCATAAGCCAAGATTAGTGGTTCCAATTAAATACCTAAATATTCTTTTAACAGCAGTGAGATGAGATTCTTTAGGATTAGATTGGTACCTTGCACATATTCCCACAACAAACTGAATATCAGGTCTGCTAGCTGTTAAATACATAAGGGAACCAATCATACCTCTGTAAAGCTTGTCTGAGACAGCTTTTCCAACTTTATCTTGGTCAATCTAAGTTGAGGGATGCATAAGAGTCTTCATTGGTCTGGCCTCACTCATTTTGAACTTGTTGAGCAGGTCTCTAGCGTATTTTTCTTGACTAATGAAGATCCCATCAGTCAGTTGCTTAATCTGTAGCCCCAAGAAGAATCTCAGCTCAACCATCATATTCATCTCAAATTCTCCTTGCATGAGACTTGAGAATTCTTGGCATAGAGATTTATTAGTTGAACCAAAAATGATATCATCAACATAAATTTGAACAATTAATAAATCTTTGTTAATTTCCTTTTTAAATAAGGTAGTGTCAATCTTACCCTTGGTGAAACCATTTTTAATTAAAAAGGAACTCAACCTGTCATACCAAGCTCTTGGAGCCTGCTTGAGACCATACAGAGCCTTGGAGAGTCTGAGCACATATTCAGGATGGTCAGGATCTTCAAATCCAGGAGGCTGTCTCACATAGACTTCTTCTATGATTCCATTTAGGAAGGCACTTTTTACATCCATCTGGTACAATTTGAAGTCCTTGAATGCAGCAAATGCCAACAGGATCCTTATAGCTTCAAGTCTTGCCACAGGTGCAAAGGTCTCATCATAATCTATTCCTTCTTGTGATTGAACCCTTGTGCCACCAGTCTGGCTTTGTTTCTCATGACCTTCCCTTTCTCATTCAGTTTATTTCTGAAGACCCATCTGGTTCCAATTATGGATTGATGAGATGGTGGAGGTGTTTTGAGTCTCAAAAATATCATAAGGGAAATTATGATATTTTTAGATAGCTCACATCTCAAGTTTTAGTGTTTAACAAATTTGGGTTAAAATATTATCATAGATACATAAATGTATAATAACTTATCTATGATTTCAGCAAGCCACTCTGAACCTATAAAGACTATCTAAAGTGCTTTCAACCTGTCTAAAGTGGAAAAGCCTTCTGAAGGTTCAACCTGTCTGAAGTGTTGAAGTGCGTCTGAAGTGTTCAACCTGTCTGAAGTGTTGAAGTTGTCTGAAGTGCTCAAGCCCGTCTGAAGTGTTGAAGCCATCTGAAGTCTCATTAATGACGTGGCACTCTTTGCTGAAAGTATGTGAAGACATCTCTGAAATTCTGCTGAGTCAAGCTTTCTCTGCTGCACGTACCTTTTTCAAACATATTTATGGCAAGGAAACACAGAGACCTTTCCTTGTATATTTGAATTTCATACACCACTGAGGAAATCCCTGCAATGTAACCTTTGCAGCAACAACAGTGGCAGCTTTAAGGCAGTAACGACCTGGTACTTGTGTCAGAAAAATTCAGAACTCTCAGAAGCATGTCTCACAACGGATTAAATAGCATTTAATGCTATCTCTAAACGGTGGTATTTCAACGGATTGAAGATTGGTTATAAATAGCCCTTCATGAAGACCATCAGTAGAGTAGAAGCATATACAAGAAAGTCTAAGAGATATTACGCTGCAAGTTTTTCTCTCTAAAAACACTCTGATTTCACATTCCTTGTACATCATTTGTATATCCTGAGTATACCTCAGTTTTTATTGTACATTGTCTCTGTTTAAGCTTCAAACTTGTGTAGTTTAAAAGCTTAGACATATCTCTTTGTAAAAATTGTCTTTGAGCCTGGAGAGGCTTGTCTATAAAAGAATACTTGGTTTGTAGAGCCTGAAGAGGCTTGACTGTAAAAGAATACTTGTAATCTTGTGAAGATTAAGAGAAAATCCAAGTGCTAGTTGGCATTGGGACTGGACGTAGCTCACAGTGGTAGTGAGTGAACCAGGATAAATTCCTTGGCTAAGTTTTCTATCCCTTATCTCTTGTCAATTTATTTATACTAATCAAAGGGTGTTGAAAACTATTCTGATAATTTTAAAAAGCAAGAAACCTTTTTAAAGATCTTTTCAGAAGCCTTCTTAATAAACTTCAGACAACCTCTTAAAAACCTGTCTGAAATTGTTGTAAACTTAACCATTTTCGAAAAGCTTCCATAAATTATTAAGAAACACTATTCAACCCCCCTTCTAGTGTTTCCCTGTGTTTCTACAGGAGGAACTAGATTCCAGACTTGGCTTTTCTCAAACTGATTTAACTCTTCCTTCATAGCCTTAACCCAAGATTCATCATGGAGAGCTTCATCAATGTTCTTTGGTTCACTCTCAGATAATAAGGCCATTAAGTTTTCATTGTTTCTAAATGAAGATCTAGTTCTAATTCTGTCTGAGGTTTCTCCAATGATTTGTTCTCTGGGATGAGATTTCACCAATCTCCAACTTCTAGGCAGTTGAGATGCATGCTCATTTTGGATCTCAATATTTTCTTGCCTTGTTTCTTGAGTTTCAGTTTGATCACCTGGCTTGTTTTCTTCTTGGAGGTTATGAGATGTCTCAAGGTGGCTGCTTCTGTGAGACAATCCTTCCGGTTGAATATTTCCTCTTTGCTCAGATTGTGATGATCTCACTAGCTTTTGGTTAGGTGAGGATCTTTCCTCAGCTTCTTGTGTTGAGATCTTTAGTTCTCTCATCATTTCTTCAATCTCTTCATCAACTTCTTTCTGAAAGTTTCCCTGTATCTCATTGAACACTACATGCACAGATTCTTCAGTAGTTTTGGTTCTCAGATTATACATTCTATAAGCTTTAGATGTTAGTGAATATCCCAGGAAAATTCCTTTATCAGATTTAGTGTCAAATTTGCCTAACTGATCTTTAGTATTTAAAATATAACAATCACATCCAAAAATATGAAAATAAGAGATTGAGGGTTTTCTGCCTTTCCAAAGCTCATAAGGAGTTTTATTCAAGATCTTCCTTATGGTAAATCTATTTATAATGTAGCAAGACGTGTTGACAGCTTCTGCCCAAAAGTATTTCTCAATTCCAGAGTCACATAATAAAGTTCTTGCCATTTCCTGAAGAGTTCTATTCTTCCTCTCAACTACCTCATTTTGTTGAGGAGTTCTTGGACAAGAGAAATTGTAAGTGATGCCATTTTTGTCAAAGAATTTTTTAAGCTTGGCATTCTCAAATTCTCCACCATGGTCACTCCTTACAGATCCAGTTCCATATCCTTTCTCAGATTGAATATTTTTGCAAAAGGTTTTGAAAGAATCATAAGATTCATCTTTTTAAGATAGGAACAGAACCCAGGTGAACCTTGAGAAGTCATCCACTATAACAAAACCATATTTTTTACCACTAAGACTGGCAGTCTTAGTTGGTCCAAACAAATCAATGTGGAGAATCTCAAGTGGCCTGGTAGTTGAGACATGAGTTTTGGATTTGAAACTTGATTTGCTGTGCTTGCTTTTTATGCATGACTCACAAATCATATCCTTGTCAAATTTAACTTTAGGTAGTCCTTTGACAAGAGATTGATTGGCAAGCTGACTCATGGTTCTCATGCTGATATGTCCAACTCTTTTGTGCCATAGCCATTTTTCATGGTCATGAGACATGAGACATGTGAGATCAGACAGACTCTCAAGAGAGACTGAGTAAAGATTTTTATTTCTAGTTCCAGAAAAGACTTTGTTTCCAGTTTTTGAATCTATGATCTCACAGAAATTTGGTTGGAAATTCACATGATAACCATTGTCACATAGTTGGCTAATGCTCAGTAAATTGTGTTTCAGACTTTCAACGAAATATACATTTTCAATTTGAGCTGAGTTGGTCTTACCAATCTTACCAATGTCCTTAATCTGGGCCTTACTGTTGTCTCCAAAAGAGACAACCCCAGTAGCCTTCTCTTCAAGTGACAGGAACTTGCTTTTGTCTCCTGTCATGTGTCTTGAACAGCCACTGTCCAGTACCCACACCTTCTTTGACTTGGCTGCTGCCAGGCACATCTGTCACACCATGAGGTTTAATTTTAGGTACCCATTTATACTTCGGTCCTTCATGGTTAGTGACCTTTCTCTTGGATGCTACATGTCTTAGGTAGCATTCAGTGGCCTTATGAACAAATTTACTACAACAAGAGCATCTTTCTTTCTTCCTTTTTCTTACATGAATGAAGAAATCCTTGTACCAGATCTCACTGGAAGACTTCTCATAGCCTAGTCCAGCTTTATCAAAATTCCTTTTTGAGACCCAATGAGTCTCTCAAGGTTTTTTGTTCCCTTAACAATTTTTGCCAGATCATCTATGAGAGTTCTGTTTTGTTTCTTAAGACTCTGGTTTCTTCTGACAGATGCTTTAACCATTGCTCATCAGGAGGCTGCCTCATACTTTTTGTAAGTTCAGACAGTTTCATGTGAGACAACATGAGACTACTATATTTATGATTCAAATTCTCATTTTCTTTTTCCAGAAATTTAATCTTTTCAAGAGCTATATCCAACTCTGATTTTAAATGAGAGCTTTTTTGAAACTAGGAGATTTGAATCATAAAGAAGATTCTCAAAGGCACACTTGAGTTCAGTTAGAGTCAGTTCAGAGTCTGAGTCACTTACCTCATCATTATCTGATGAGTCATTGTTGCCATAAGACATATGTTGGCTGATTCTTCACTTGGACTGTCATCTCCTTCAGCATCATCCCAAGTAGCCATCATTTCCTTCTTCTTAGGACTTTTCTTCATCTCTCTTCTGAGCTGAGGGCACTCAGATTTCATGTGTCCAGGTTTTCTGCACTCATAGCAGATGAATTGACCTTTCTTTTCTGATTTGATTTCTCCTCTTCTTGATGGAAACCTTTTCCTTCCACTTCCTCTATCCCTCCACATGCGTCTTATCTTTCTTAAGATGTAAGCCAGCTCATCATCCATTTCACTTTCATCATCATCTTCTTCATCTTCTTCAGTTCTCTGTGTCATGAGATGAGTTTAGTGAAGTCTGTTGAGATGAGCTACCTTCTTACCTTTGTAGTTGCTAGAGGTGCCTTCAGAGGTAGAGTATTGGGACGTCTTATGTGGTCCTCTTCCATCAGTTCCTGCTCATGAACCTTTAGGGATCCAAGGAGTTCATCCAGTCTGAGGGTGCTCAGGTCTTTGGCTTCCTGAATAGCTGTGACCTTAGGTCTCCAGGGCTTGGGGTAAGCTTCTCAGGGATCTTTCTTACCATGTCTTGGTTTGAGTATGTCCTTCCCAGAGATTTTAGGTCATTTGTTATGACAGTGAATCTTCTCACCATGTCTTCAATGCCTTCATCTTCACGTTCAATCTTGGAAGAGCTCATAACTGTCTTACTAGTATGTTGATCTTGGCTTCTTTGGACGTTGATTTGTTCCCTTATGTTCAACCTCAAGATCATCCCATATTTCTTTGGCTGTTGGACATCCTGCTACCGTTATCATATTCACTTGCGACTAAGAGCACAAGTTAGCAGATATTTAGCTCTTGAGTTTAGAACATACCTTCCCTTTTCAGCATTTGTCCATCTATCTCTAGGCTTAACTACTCTTTGTTCAAGCTAATCGGTGTTGTAGGGTATGTAGGGTCCATATTCTATGATTTCCCATAGATCAACATGTTGAGACTCAATGAACAGTCTCATACTATCTTTCCAGTAATAGTAATCAGTTCCGTCAAAGGCAGGTGTCCTGTTGGTGGGAAGCTCCCTCAGGTATGAACAGACTTGCACTAGGTCCAGCCATGGATCTTTTTCCTCTTCACACACAGGTGTGCTCAACCCCTTAAGAGGCCGAGCTCTGATACCAACTGAAGTTGGCTGGAGGTCTCTAAAAGGGGGGGTTGAATAGAGACTTCTCAAATCTGTTCCTGCTATTTCACACTAAAATTGATTGTTGAGATGTGCTCTCAAGTTCGTTGACTTGGAGTCTCTGTAAAGATAGGATATATAAATAAACACAATTTTAGTGATGATTCTTATTTCTAGATTAATTCAGAATCTTATCTTGAATGTTGGGTTCAGTTATTGATGTTGTTACTAAGTTTGTTTTAGTTAATTCAAGATAAGCTCAGTAAAGATAAGATAAGAGATAGGGGGCAAGAGATCTTATCGTGGTTCACCCACTCCTTGGGGCTACGTCCAGTCCTCACAACACGTGAGATTTTCAACTATTGACAAACCCGCCAATACAAGTATTCTTACAAACCTCTTTCAGGACGTCTCACTCACACTAAGCCTAGGCACTCCTATCTTAGATGAGTCATAAGTATTCTTATAGTCTCTTCAGGACGCAAACAACCTCACTCTAAGACTAGGAACCCTCCTATCTTAGATGAGACAAGTTACAATGAAAGTTTATGATGAGTCTAGCTTACAAGCATACACAGTATGGATACGGAGATGGGTAAGCTAGTTAATCTCTCTACTTTAAGATACAATGTAAGAGTGATACACAGAAGAGAGATGAGTAGAGACAGGTAATCTCAAGATGAAATAAGTTTGTTCAACAGACAGTTGAGATGTGCACTTGAGATGTCAGTTGAGATGTGATAAAATGCTTGATGAGTCGTACAGTAATGTAGGCAGTCTCTCTCTCTTCTCTCCAACTGTTTGGTCTTGTCTCTTTTATATCTCCAGTTAGAAAATTAGTCGTTATATGACTATTTCTAGCTGTTGGAGTGCACAGCAGGGAGACAGGTTTTCCAAGTAGGTGTACAACAGCTTTTCAGGCTAAGTCACTGTGTCAGTGTCCTTGTGTCCTTTTTTTTACTTTATGCTGACCTCACTTACTGTCTTCTATGCAGTCTTGCTTCTGTCCAGAGTCAGTTATAACTTCTTGTATCTCTGATGAGATCTCGTTTGTTCACGTCTGTCCATGAGACAGCGTCTCAAGCTGTTCTTGCATCTCAAGCTGAACTTGCATCTGTTCATGGCTTGCATCTCAAGCTGAGCTTGCATCTGTTCATGGCTTCATGCTTATGCTTGCTTGAACTATGATAGCTTCTGAACATAGGCTTGCATCTCAAGTTGTGCTTTTATCTGAATCTTTGTTGGAGTGTTTCTCCATAAACTTAGTGATGAGCTTGGTTGTATATTTTCTGTTTTAATTCAAACACTCGTGCTATGTGTGTAAATTGACTTGCTTGAGCTCTAGTCTGATCCTTGAAGCACAGCAGCTGTAAAGCTCTTATAGGCTCTTAATAGCTTCTGATCTGAGTTCTTGCTTCTCATAACTTAGCTTGTTTTCAGTGGTCTAAGGATCCTTCTGTCTTCATATATTCCTGCAGTAACTTAGACACAGAAAGTCTCTGCCACACTTGAGCACACAGTTAGTAACACAAGATTGCATATCATATGTATATTTAAACTTAGTCAGTTTGTCATATTAAAAACTTCTTGGAGGTGAGCTTGTCTCAACAGTTGAGGCGTCCCGAGGCAGAAGCTGTGGACATGAAGGTAAGTAACTCTCTCACCCAATTTTATAACTATATTTGGAAGAATCTAACATGTGGGTGGGGATGGGGTTGTCAGTTACTGACAAAAAAGGTTATAAAGATGGGTAAAATATTCTTGGGGTTGGGTGTGGGGACCGTGTGATTGTATTTGGTTCTATGTATGTATTTTAATATGGTGTTTTGTGTGAATTTACATATATAGGTCATGGGTATTCACTGTTTGTGGTGCATCATAGGGGGGTTTTTTGTTAAGGACCCCTGTTATGAGGTATGAGGGTGGAGAAGTCCACGCATTCCATAACTTAGACATAGATAATTGGAGTTTTTTGAAGCCTTAGGTTTAATAAAGACCTAGATAACCGTGAGTATAAGTCTGTTAAGCTTTGGTGGAAGGTAGGTGGGAGCAGAATGGATAAAAATTTGACATGCATTAGCTGGAAACTCCTCATGCACTTGAAATGGGAGAACTTATGCACTGGAGCATAAGTGTGAGGTTGACTTGTATGTAGAGCATACTGTGGTTTCTGAGCCTATGTTGTTGGATGCTAGCACATTGTTAACAGGAACAGAGGTGGTGAGGGTGAAAAACTTGATAGTGGAAGGGTTGGAGGATTAGATGGAGTTGGGGATAACAACAATGTTGAAGGAGAGGTATGGAAGATGTAGAAAATGGAAAAGGTTGATGTGATGATGATGATGATGGGAATAGCTCTAGTTATATCATTGATGATGTACATTTTTCTGATAGTGAGGGAGGAGAGAAACTTGGGTTTAGATGATGGTTTTGAGGAAACTCATGTCTAAGAGAAAGGTCAAAGTGGAAGGAAGTTGAGGACTAAGTCTACACCAGTGATGGATCCTATCTTGTCACCTAAAAAAGAGCTGAGAAATTGACTCCTAAGAAAGCAAAAAGAAAAATTTTTGAGGGGCAGAGTAGTGGAGTGCATAATGTGGAAATTTGACCCTGAGATTTTTACAACCACCAAATGTTGAAGGCATGCACACTATTGATGAGGATTATGTTAGTGATGAATGGCATAGTGACTTAGATGATGCATATGATTCTGACACTAATACCAAACCAAAGTTCCCCACGTATCAAAAGAAGAAATGTGTAAAGACTTTAAGTTTAGGCTGGGATGGAGTTTAGGTCACTAAAAGAGTTCAAGGTTGCCATCCTTGAGCATTCTATTTCAAATGGAAGGGAAATTGCATGTGTTTGTGAAAAATGATTCAGTAAGGGTAAGGGGTGAAATGCAAGAGAGAATGTGAGTTCACTGCTTTTGTGAGTAAAGTTGGAAGGGGTTCCACTTACAGAATGAAGACACTTGTTCCTAGGCACACTTGTGGTCGTGTGTTTCAAAACAACAATGCAAAGTCAGGGTGGGTTGCTAAGGTTATGGTGGATAAAATTAAGAATAACAACTTGAGTTTGAAGGACATAGTTGAAGAAATAAGGAGGACTTACTCTGCTAGAATTTCCATAAGACCGTGCATTCAAGGCAAGGAGGATAGCTAAGGAAGTTGTAGAAGGAGATGCTAGGGATCAATATTCACTGTTATGGAGCTACAGTGCTGAACTTAGAAGGGCTAGTAGGGGTAACACTTGCAAGATTGAGTTGGACAGGCCATCAATGGAAGTTCCTCCAAAATTCTGTAGGTTTTACATGTGTTTGAAAGGGAGCAGAGAAGGATTTCTGTCAGCTTGTAGGCCATTATCATTGGAGTTGATGGCTGCCACCTAAAGACCCAATATGGAGGTATTTTACTGATTGCTGTTGGAAGGGATCCAAATGACCAGTATTTCCCTCTTGCTTTTGCTTAGGGGTGGCAATTGAGCCCAAGCCCTATGGGTACCCGCAAAAATTACCCGCAATGGGCAGGGTAAAAACCCGTAAAGCGGTTATGGGCGCGGGTACAAGCAAAACCCGCATTTTTTCATGGGGGACCGGGCGCGGGTACGGGGACTTTGATGCCCAGCCCACCCCATACCCGCACTCATATATATAATTATTTAATAAAAAATACCATATATAATTATATATAAGGATATATTAATTTTATTAAAATATCTAATATATTTATACATATTTTTAAAATTGATATATAATATTATAAATTAAAAATATATTTTTATAACTATCTATTTGTGTTTCTTTTTTAATTTATAATATATGACTAATTAGTGTCAATTATCATTTTTTACAGATCTTGAAAAATTATAACACATGATATCCAAGTTTATAAAAGAGTGTGACGTGAAAGTATAAGTATATTGTAATATTTAATAGAAATTTTAAACTTTAGATCATTTGTTGTGTTATAAAAGATTAATATATTGTGTTTCAATGTAATTAATTGATGTATCACTGATATTTAAAAATTATGTTTGGATGATTTTCGAGTAACTTTTCAATTGAGATATAATTTTCTTAAATTAATATTTTTTTAGTAAGTTGTTAATTTTTTACTTAATAAAAGTGCGGGTAACGGGCGCGGATACGGGCATATAAGTGCCCAGCGGGTATGGGGACGGACACTAAAGTTACTACTGCCCACGCGGGTACGGGTTTTTTTTTAAAATGCGGATACGGGGACGGGCACTGTGGTACCCTGCCCAGAGGGTACCCATTGCCATCCCTTTGTTGTGGTGGAGACAGAAACCAAGGATAGCTGGAGGTGGTTTCTACAGTTGCTTCTAGAGGATATTGGCTCCACTACTGAAAAGAGATGGGTTTTCATCTCAGATCAACAAAGGTAATTTTCTTTTTTTATTGATGTCAATTAATTGAATTTTATTTTGCATAAAATGTTTTTTGTAATTAATACATTCTTTAACTTGATGTTACGGGGACTTGTTCAAGTGTTTGAAGAGATGATGGAGGGGATGGAGCATAGGTTCTGCCTAAGACGTTTGTATGCTAATTTTAAAAAGAAGTTAATTTGGAGGGGGTACTCAATTGAGAGATCTTATAATGGTAGCTACTAAGTCCACTTATGAAGAAGCATGGAGGCAGAATATGAATGAAATAAAGGCATTGAATGAGAAGGCTCATGACTGACTTGTTGCAATTCCAACCAAGGCATGGTGCAAACATGTCTTCTCCTTTAATTTTATCCAAGATGTGATGTACTGATGAACAACCTGGCTGAGGCTTTCAATAGTACCATCCTCCTTGCAAGAGACAAGCCCATCCTTATGTTCGAGTGGATAAGAACATATATATGATGCAAAGGAATGCAAGACTGAATGAGAAAATGCACAAGTATACTGGAAGGGTGATGCCTAAGCCAAGGAAGAGATTGGATAGAGAAATTGAGAAAAGTGGACATTGGATTGCTACTTGGGCTGGAAACCTCAAGTTTGAAGTGAGTCATACCGTGATGTTTGATAAGTTCATTGTGGACCTACAAGCACACAGTTGCAGCTGCAATTTCTGGGACTTGGTGGGCATACCTTGCAGACATGCAGTGGCAAGCCATCTCTATGAAAGGGGAACATCCTAAACATTATGTGCATAGGTATTATTTGAAGGAGACATGTGCTCAGTGCTATAGGTACACTATAAGCCCAATTAAAGGTAAAAAACAATGGCCTGCATATGATAATGAGAAGATTTTGCCACCTGAGTAAAGAGACCTCCTGGAAGGCCAAAGAAACTGAGAAGAAGGATGCCTGAGGAGGATGACAATGCAACAAGACTAAAAAGAAGTCATTCTTCAAATAGATGTAGTAGATGCCTACAGTATGGCCATAACATGAGGAAATGTCTTTTACCACCAAGGGAACCTGATGATGAGCCTTCCAACCCAGATCAAGCAGCAGATGAGAACAACCAGGTATAACTTTGTAGGCATCTACCTTTTTACTTCTTTGAACTATTCTATGATTTTGGTTTCACCTATAGAATGTCTTTAATTACAGAGGAAAGAGAAAGGAAAACAACCAGAGGGAGTTGATCAACAAAGGAAAGGAAAAGGGAAACAGCCTGATGGAGTTGATCAACAAAGGAAAGGAAAAGGGAAACGGGCTGAAAAGGGGAAAGAGACACAAGTTGTCAATTACTGTTTGTGAATGATTTATAACTTTAGTGTGTATGTTGCAGTTTTTTTGTGAAGTACTCAATTGAGTCCTTATCTGTTGCAGGCTGTCAAGGAGAAAGGAAAAGGCAAAAAAAAATGCTCAGGGGTCCACTTCTGCTTCTGCAGCTGATACAAGTGTGAAGGTAATTTTGTGAAAGTTTTATAACTTTAGTATGTATGTTGTAGTTTTTTAGTGAAAGTACTGAATTGAGTCATTATCTGTTGCAGGCTATCAAGGAGTAAGGAAAAGGCAAAAAAAAAAAAAAAAATGCTCAAGGGTCCACTAATGTTGCTGCAGCTGATACAAGTGTGAAGGTAATGTTTCTGACACTTTGATAACTTCACCCAATTATCTTGCATTTTTTTAGTTTCGGTTAACAATTGATTCCTAATCTGTTTCAGGCCAAACAAAAGAAGCAAACAATAGGGAATGCTTCCAAATCTGTTGCAGAGCCAAGTACCACAAGTTATGGGCAACAAACAATAGCCCCCCCCCCCCAATTCCAGATTTTGCACAAAAGCTCACTATGGCACAATTGTTGGCGCGAATGATGGTAGCAAATAACACATATGTAGAGGCTGTAAGGACAAACTTAGATGCTCAATCCACATAGTCTAAAGTCACCTTGGATGATCCACTTTCAATTGCAGCAACCCAGAACTCCCAAATTGACCCAAAAAATGGAGATGTTGGAGGACAAAATTAAGCCAGCAAACTTAATCTTTCTCTGGAATTGACATAGGAACTTTTTTGGTTTCAACTTTCATTTGGTATAGTTGTAATTGTTGGTGCAAACTAAAGACGCCTTTAATGGTTTCATGGTTCTTTTGGAATTAGTAGTAACTGTTGGTGCAAACTAAGGACACCTTATGCTTTCATGCTTCTTTTTGTGAATACTGATGTAGGCACTTTTGTGTCATGAATTGATTGATAATGGCAGCTAGTTAATTATTACTCAAAATCTTGTTACAAAAATTATTTTGTTCCTTTATCTTCTATTACACTTTCATGAATTGTTTCATAATGGCAGCTACTTAATGAATGCATGTTGTTCCATCATAAACCAAATTTTAGCAATGGTAACTGAGGTACTACTTACACCATAAATGGTAATTTACGTACCAAATACACGAATATTAAGACCATCCAAATCAAACCCATTTTGATTCATGTTTGAAGAACATAAGGCATTCAATTACAAACACCACAACATTGACATACCATCCAGTAACGAAAGAGACAACTACTGAAGACAAAACTACATTACAAACCCTGCCACTTTTTTCCTACACAATACCACCTAAACGACATGATTTCCTACACATTGGCATTTTAACAAACACCATAGACATAAAATTGCCAACATAGTAAAACACATCAATAGTAGGTTCTTTGTCAATCTTCCATAATTCCTCTCATTCTCCAACTTCCGCTGCAGTGAGGCATTCTTCAGCTTCAATGTTTCAATCAACATCTCGTGTGAATGGCAACACCCTCTTCCTCCAAAATCACGTTGGGTTCCTCTTCTTCCACCCACTCAAAGAGACTGCAACTCTTATTCATGTCCTATTGCAAACCCATAACCCAGTATCAAACAACAGATGAGTCAATTTCAGAAAAAAAAAAAGAGGAGATTAAGAGAAAAATCAGACAACGAAGTTAAAGATTGCATACCTTCCAGTTATAGGGCATCTACAAAATTTCTTCCTAGGATTTTTCGCCCTGCTACCAAACTGTGATCAGAACCACCTCGTCGCCAACACACCACACCCTCTTACGTGAAAGCGCAGAAGAAGACGATGTCATTGAGCAATTGGCTGTGGGGGAACAAATGGGGGAAGAAAAAGGGGAAGAAAGCTCCGACTTTGCATCTGGTAAAGGAACAAAGATTTTTTTTATTTAAATAGATATTTAATTAACTAAATAATGTTTTAAATAATATGAATTACACACGTGGGAGTCTGATGTGGCTCTCTGTTAGCCACATCAGATTGCATTTAATGGCAGGGACCAAATAGCTTGACGGAAAATTAAGTAGGGACTAAAAAACCAAAAAAAAAAAAATTGTAGGGACTAAACGCAAAACGACCCACATTTATAGGGACCAAAAACATATTTAAGCCTTTTGAAAAACCACAAAAATTAATTTTCAGTTTTTGGTTTTGATGGGTTGTAATAACTTGATTCAAATTTTTTAAAAATCAAAAATTGAAAACTCACAACCACCCCAAACAACCCCTTATGTATTCTTGTAAATGTTGCATTTGTGCGAATTCTATTTGTAATGTTTATGTATTGGTTGTTAATGTTTTTACTATTGATGAGTTGTTTGTTTGATATTTTATAACTTGGTTATGGTTATGCACTTGATGTGTAGTTTTGTTGCTTGTTGTCCTGATTGAATATTGAAGAAACTAAATTTACATTTAATTTTGAATTATGAAAGTTGTGAATCTTATGATATTTATGTTCATTGGTTTTTGTTTTTCAATTTTCCCTTGAATTTTATACATTGGTTATGGTTTATATCAGTTACACGAGATTGGAAATAACTCTGTTTCAATTTTTGGTGATCTTATTCCTACAAAGCTTGTTGCTGGAGTTTGGGACTTATGATGGCATGTGTCATGATATGCTTAATATAGAGGGAGATAAATATGTTCATGATTTGCTTGTGAATTTGAAGGTAGTTGAAATAAATAGATTTGTCAACCGCAGGTGAGAAGAAGAGACTAATAGATCTATTTGTAAATAATTCTGTTTTGATTAGTAAAAAATACCGCTTCACATTTTTTTTTTCAATTTTTTTGCATTTTTTAAATATTTTTTTGTACAATCCAGATTTTTATAATTATTTTAATTAAACTCGAGATCTAACCTGACCCAACCCGTGGAACAGCGGGTTGGTAATATTGAAATGGATCAACCCAATCCAACCTAATTTTATTGATTTGGATACATGTTTACCCAAATACGACCCGGCCGGAACCTATTACATTCCTAGTACTGTGGAAGCTCCATATTCGCATCTCTGGTCAATTTTATATAACAGTGCTATTTTCTACTTGATCAGAGACAGTGGACCGTTGTGCATTTGGGAAACTGGCTAGATTACATTAAGTAGGATTTATTCTTTGCTGATTTGACCAATATGGATAATAAAACTTTTGACTATTGAAGTTTTAACAATGGAAGTAAAGGTAAGTGAGGCATAGATAGAAAAAATAAAACATATTATAATTGATATGATTCATGTGATAAATAAAAAGAAGAAGAAAAAAAATATAAAAGGGATGAGTATATAAATTACACTCAGATTGACTTTCGCAATAGCAAAAGTAGTACTACTGATCAAGTCTATATATATCTGCTACCTAATGATTCCCAGCTGTGTGTGCTGCTAACTCCAAAACAATTCAAATATTCAATATTCGATATGTATGTCATAGCCAAATTATTTCGAGTCAATAGACTCATCGATGATAAAACTTAATCTAATTATTTTATTTGCTTTACGTTGACATTAAAGTTTGATGTGCTGCATATACGACCAATAATGGGAAATTCTATGGTATTTTCTAATGAGAGAGGGTTTTGGTATCTTCTTTGATTATTTGATGAATTTCTCTCAATTTTTTTAAAAGATCTTAATATTTTACAGTTACGGGACAATATTTAACTATTAGAATTTATATTTTTAATTTTTGAAAAGACTTTTTGACCCCCTATAACCATTATCCTATATTTTTTATTGTATTACCCTATTTTTTCAGATTCTCATTTATAATACACATGTGTCTAATTTAAAATCTACTTTATGTCTTTGAAATAATTTAGGACGGAGTAAACAACTTGTTGCTATGTAGTTTTGGCCTTTATGCCTCAATTCAATAAAAAAAAATAACAAGAAGGTACCAAAAACCCTCTCTCACTAAAGGATATCAAATTGCGACCCATAAATAAATAATTACCGTACTGATAATGGCACGATTAGTTATTTCAGCGGCTGTGGATTCTTTACAATACGAATGTGTAATAAGAATCCATCTCTTATAAATTATTATAAAATTAGAAAGCTTTTACTAAATTATGCAGAATTTAATACTATAAATTAATATAATTATTATCATAATTTTTAATAAAAATATATTATATATGATTTCTTAATTGTTAGTGGGGCCTTTTGTTTAATGAAAAAATGCTAACGAGTATACTTATGGCACTGTTTAAGGAATAAAAAAAAATAAAAAGTTTTTATTGGAGTGTGCAATATTTAATGTTACAAATGTAATCAATACTGCGATTCCTAATAAAAAACTTCTATTCATAAATTCTTAACCAGTGCCCTTAGGACATTCGTTAGCAGTATCCTTGTTTAATTAATGTCTTAGAAAATTGGATTGTCAGATCTTGTCTAATATTTTTTTCAGTGGATAGGATCACAGACCTATGTTCTAACTATCAATTAAATCAGATATTTTTTTCAATGGGATTCCCCTGTCATCACATTGTTAATGCCCTCGGTTTTTCTGGTGGTATTTGGCTACTCTGGCAAGATGCTTCTTGTAGAGTGGAGATTGTTTGTGATCATTTCCAATTCATTCATGCCCGTATATCTCCCCTGGATGACTCCCCCCTTGGCTGCTCACTGTGGTTTATGCTTCACCTAGGCCTCTCGCTCGGGAAGAATTATGGAACCATTTAAGCCTCATTGCCTCTTCTATATTTGAAGCTTGGTTAGTCATTGGCGATTTCAACTCTTATAGTTCACCTGAGGAAAAATTTGGTGGAGCCCCACCTAATTCCAAAAATATGTCTCGGTTTCGTGAGGTTCTGAATGCATGTAGTCTCATTGATATTGGCTTCATTGGCCCCCCTTTACTTGGGAGTGGAGAGGCGTAAAGGAACGGCTAGACAGGGGGTGTGGGTATGTGGCGTGGCATGTAACGCCCCCGAGCCGCTTGCAGGAGTGATGAGGGTCCCCATAAACCACACGAGTCTTTCCAGTATGCTTTGTCCTCACTTGCACACTTTCTGGGAAACTTCCCAGAAGGTCACCCATCCCAGAATTGCTCCAAGCCAAGCACGCTTAACTATGGAGTTCTTATGTTATTGGCTTCCGAAAAAAATATGCATCTTGTTGGTATAGTTCTCCACAACAATTTCCTTTAAGCCATCCTCAACTGTACAGTCTCATACCTGCACAGCCTATGGATCCCTCTCATTTGGGTGTGGGCACGGTTCATCCATGTGTCCCTTTCTTGGTTAGAAGTCTGCCAGGAGCCGCTCCTTGTCCGTGCCTCTTTGCACTGCCGATCACTCCTCGCCCTCATCAGCCTCCAACTCTCACATGCCCACCAGCTTCCGCCTTGTTCGTCCCCGAACCACACAATACTAGGAGAGGCTCGACTCTTATACCATTTGTAACGCCCCCGAGCGACTTGCAGGAGTGATGAGGGTCCCCATAAACCAACACGAGTCTTTCCAGTATGCTTTGTCCTCACTTGCACACTTTATGGGAGACTTCCCAGAAGGTCACCCATCCCAGAATTGCTCCAAGCCAAGCACGCTTAACTATGGAGTTCTTATGTTATGGGCTTCCGAAAAGAAGATGCATGTTGTTGGTATAGTTCTCCACAACAATTTCCTTTAAGCTATCCTCAACTGTAAAGTCCCATACCTGCACAGCCTCTAGATCCCTTTCATTCGGGTGTGAGCACGGTTCATCCATGTGTCCCTTTCTTGCTTAGAAGCCTGCCAGGAGCCGCTCCTTGTCCGTGCCTCTTTGCACCGGCGATCACTCCCCCGTCCTCATCAGCCTCCGGCTCTCACATGGCAGGAATGTTTTCCAACATCTACAATTACTCACCTTCCATCTTTCTGCTCTGATCATAAAGCACTTCTTCTGGATACTCACCCTTCTGTACAGGTTCACTCTTCCAGGACTTTTAAATTCCTGACCTCGTGGTTAGAAAATGATTCCTTCAATCAGGTTGTGATAAATGCTTGGTGGGGGGGGGAGGCCTTGGCTTGAAGCTTTGAATTCTTTCCAAAGGGATGTCATGGTATGGAATGACAATGTTTTTGGAAACATCTTCCAACGTAAGCGTCGGGTTTTGGCTCGTCTTCAGGAGTGAACAACCAACTCAGTATGTGCCACCATGGGGATCTAGATAAATTGTATAAGAAGCTTTGGGATGAATACCAATCCATTCTTACTCAGGAGGAGGCTTATTGGTACCACAAAGCCCGGATGGATTGGATCGCTTTTGGAGACAAGAATACTCGGTTTTTTCATGTTAGCACTTTGGCCAGGAAGAGGCAGAATAAAATTGTTGCTTTGAATAGAGATGATGGTGTAATTACTACGGACCCTACCTCTATTAAAGCTACTGTTTTAGAGTTTTTCAAGGGTATCTACTGTGGTAATCATAATTATGTTAAATGGAAGGGTATTAATTTGTTTCCCAGACTATCTAGTGAGCTCCTGGATGGTGTCCATGCTATTCCTAATAATTCAGAAATTTATTCTACAGTGTGTGATATGGGACCTTGGAAATCTCCAGGTCCTGATAGCCTTCATCCCATATTTTTTCAATCCCAATGGGACAAGGTTGGTGCCTCTGTCTGCGAATTGGTGAAAAAGGTTTTCTCTTTCCCAGATAAAATTGCGGAGGTAAATCAATCTCTAATCTCTCTTATTCCTAAGGTGGCTTACCCTTCTTCTGTTAAGCAATACCGTCCTATTAGCCTATGAAATGTTACTTATAAAATTGTGACTAAAATTATAGCTAATAGGATGAGAGGGCTTATGGATTTGCTTGTCCGCCCAAATCAGTTTAGCTTTATTCCAGGTCGTAAAGGTACCGACAACATTATCATTGCTCAAGAAATTTTTCACTCCATGAGGTACTTGAGGAAGAATGATGGCCTTATGGCTATTAAAGTGGATTTGGATAAAGCCTATGACCGTTTAAACTGGTAGTTTATTATTGATACTTTACATGATATTGGTTTCAATGATATCCTTTGTCAGCTTATATTACAGTGTGTTTCTACTTGCTCATTCCAAATCCTTGTTAATGGGGAGCCTACGGAGAACTTTAAGCCATCTCGAGGGATTAGGCAGGGGGACCCTCTATCCCCCTACCTCTTTGTTCTTTGCATGGAGCGGCTTGGTCATCTGATTGAGGAAGCCAGGATTCAGGGGAACTGGGAACCAGTCATGTTAGGCCATGGGGGCCCTCCTATTACACATTTGTTCTTTGCTAATGATCTCCTTTTGTTCGGTAAAGCTACAAGCTCTCAGCTAGATACTATGATCAATTGTTTGGACATTTTTTCTAACTTTTCAGGTGAGAAAGTCAGTGTTTGAGAAGACTTGACTCTTTGTCTCTCGGAATGTTCATGTTTCCCGTGTTGCAGCTCTTTGTGCTCAATCAGGTTTTATCTTATCCGTGGATCTGAGTAAATATCTGGGTATTCTGATCTTGCATTCTAGACAAAGGAAGCGAGATTATGATTATATCATTGAGCATGTTCAACGTAAACTTAGTTCTTGGAAGGCCGATTCTCTTGCCTTTGCTGGTCGTATTACCCTTGCACAAGCTGTCTTGGAGGCCATGCCATCATATACAATGCAGTCTACCTCTCTTCCTAAGGGGGTTTTCCTTAAGATTGAGAGATATTGCCGGGAGTTTGTTTGGGGCGACAAACCTGGCAAGAAGTCTTAGCACACGGTAGCTTGGGATGATTTTACTCTGCCGAAGCACATGAGAGGTTAGGGCTTCAAAAATTTATATAGCTTTAACAAAGCTATGATAATGAAGCTTAATTGGGGTCTTATTCATAAACCTGATGCCTTATGGGTGAAGGTATTACGGAACAAATACCACTGTGGACCTGACTATATTCCTCATATCTCTTCCCGTCCTCACATGTCTAATGTGTGGCGTGCTATCACTTCTACTTGGGGAGATTTTGCTCAGGGGCTTAAGTGGAATATGGGGAGAGGATGTCGTATCTCTTTTTGGCATGATCGGTGGTTGCCTTCTAATACTATCATTGGAGATGTTGCTTTGGGGGACATTCCTCTGCATCTTAAAAACCTCTATGTTGCTCATTTTTCTCATGATGGGCGTGTGTGGGACTTGGGGACCATATCTCATCTGCTTCCGGACCATATCAAATCTGAAATTGCTTCGATTTTGCCTCCTGATAGTTCGTTGGACCAAGACACAGTAAGTTGGAGGTTGACTAGCAATGGCTTTTTCTCTACCAAAACGACCTATTATATGCTCGAGGATTTTGAAGAGAATGTGGCTGAAGTTCAAACTTAGAAGAAAATTTGATCTCTTAAAGTCCCTCATAGAGTTAAGAGTTTTATTTGGCTTGTTATCAAGGGTGGTTTGAAATCTAATATGAAGCGGACTCGTTGCAATTTAACTGATTCTGACTTGTGCCCTCATTATACGTAATGCTTTCAGCGAGTCAGACCTGCATATTCTTCGGCACTGCAGCATGGCCCGCGGCATCTGGGGTCATTTATTTCAGCAATCTATTCCTTTTTGGTTTTTGTCGTGCTCAGATACTTGGAGCTGGATGTTGCAGAATTTGTGAGAGTCGGAGGCTGATGAGGGCGGGGAGTGATCGCCGGTGCAAAGAGGCACGGACAAGGAGCGGCTCCTGGCAGGCTTCTAAGCACACATGGATGAACCGAACCCACACCCGAATGAGAGAGATCCAGAGGCTGTGCAGGTATATGATTGTACAGTTGAGGATAACTTAAAGGAAATTGTTGTGGAGAACTATACCAACAAGGTGCATCTTCTTTTCGGAAGCCCATAATATAAGAACTCCATAGTTAAGCGTGCTTGGCTTGGAGCAATTTTGGGATGAGTGACCTTCTGGGAAGTTTCCCGGAAAGTGTGCAAGTGAGGACAACGCATACTGGAAAGACTCGTGTTGGCTTGTGGGGACCCTCATCACTCCTGCAAGCGGCTCGAGGGCGTTACAAATGGTATCAGAGCCGAGCCTCTCCCAGTACGGTGTGGTTCAGGGACGAACCAGGCGGAAGCTGGTGGGCATGTGAGAGCCGGAGGCTGATGAGGGCGGGGAGTGATCGCCAGTGCAAAGAGGCACGGACAAGGAGCGGCTCCTGGCAGGCTTCTAAGCACACATGGATGAACCGAACCCACATCCGAATGAGAGGGATCTAGAGGCTGTGCAGGTATGGGACTGTACAGTAGAGGATAGCTTAAAGGAAATTGTTGTGGAGAACTATACCAACAAGGTGCATCTTCTTTTCGGAAGCCCATAACATAAGAACTCCATAGTTAAGCGTGCTTGGCTTGAAGCAATTCTGAGATGGGTGACCTTCTGGGAAGTTTCCCGGAAAGTGTGCAAGTGAGGACAACGCATACTGGAAAGACTCGTGTTGGCTTGTGGGGACCCTCATCACTCCTGCAAGCGGCTCGGGGGCGTTACAGAATTTGGCTTGCACTTTGAAGCTGGGTGGACAGGATTGGTCGTCCAATTTTTCTGCTACTTGTTGGCACCTTTGGCGTGCTGGAAACGAATTAATTCATAACCATATGAGTGGCTCTGTACCAAATATTATTCATAATGTTACTCAGCTGGTTCGGGATTCTTCGAAAATCTCTTCAGTGGTTGCTCATAGTTCGTCCAATTATAGTACCAAATCGATTATCCATGTGGGGTGGCTTCCTCCTCCTGCTGGTTGGGTCAAAGCCAATTCGGATGGCTCTGTGCGTGACAATGGGAGTCGGTCAGCCTGTGGTGGTGTGGTTCGGGATCACTTGGGGAGATGGACCTCTGGTTTCCAGCAGAATCTTGGTGTTGTTACGGTCCTCATGGCTGAGCTTCGGGATATTCTTAATAGTCTTGAATTATGCTGGAGTATGGGAGTTAAGAAAGTGTTGTTGGAATGTGACTTAGCGGTGGCTGTGCAACTGATCAATGAGGGTGTTCATCAGGGCCATCCATATGCCTTTATTCTTCAGAGAATTAGGATTATGCTTGCAAAGGAATGGGAGGTCAAGAATGGGGTGGCTGACCACCTTGCTAGTACTGCTCATGGTGGTTCCTTTGAATTGCATTGTCTCCCTTGTCCCCCTCCATCTGTTTCTGGTTTGTTGCTTTATGATACTATGGGTTTATCTAGGCCCAGATTAGTCTCTGTATAATTTTGGTTGTTTTGGCCTTTTGGCCTCCTTTTATCCAAAAAAAAAAAAATTAAATCAGATATGCGAATTTTTTTTTGGGAAAAATATGTTTTTCGTCCCTTTAATTTCGGTCAACTTGGGTTTTCGTCCCTATATTTTAAATCCTTGGTTTTTTGTCTCTGTACTTTCTAAACCCCTAAACATTAGTATCTGCCGTTAGTTTGGACTGTTAAACCTGTGACGTGGCATGCTAGGCAATTAACACGTGGCATGCTAGGTACACGTGACATGCTAGGTAATTGACACGTCACAGGTTTAACGGTTCAAACTAACGGCAGAGACTAATGTTTAGGGGTTTAGAAAGTACATGGACAAAAAATCAAGGATTTAAAATATAGGGACGAAAACCCAAATTAACCGAAACTACAGGGACGAAAAACATATTTTTCCTTTTTTTTTCTTGGTAAAAAGAAATATATTAAAAGGGGAGTACAATGGGTAACATATACACAAATACAAAAATCCAAGCAACAAAATAAAAAACCCAATAATTACAATTGGCTAAAGATATAAATAATACAATGCCAAAATATTTCAAGTATACTCAAAACCAACCAAGAGGCTCCCTTATGTACCGCACTGCAAAGCCAATGAAAGCATAAAGCCACTTGATGAATAGTGAACTAAATTGAAATAGAATTCAGATATGCGAAAATTAATTACAAAAAGTGAGCAATCTATCCTGCAGCGCTTGATAGGATCATGGGAATATAAAAAAAAATACACTAAACTTTGCACGGTGCATAAAAATATCTAGGATCATGAAAATCCTTAGCTAATTGAGCCAGATGATTATGATACTTATATCTAGATTTGGTAAATATTGGGTTTTCTGCACAGCCCTATAATTAATCAAATAAATTATTACCGGGAGCGTGTCTTATAAACACAATTTGAATGGAAAATTGGAAAAGAATATATATTTGAGTTCGATACTCTTGTATCATGAGAAGTAAGATTCAAAATTTCCATAATGAGAGAGAGACTGTTTCTATTTTTGTGCGAGTATATTTTTATATATGTCTGTATGGTACAGGCCTACAAATACAAACAAATACATAAAGGACGAAATAATTAAGCATCGAGAAATAGTGAAATTAAGAGTGTGGTAAGGGGACCCATGACCTTTGCTTACTCATCATGAAATTATTAGAGTATTAGACAGACAGAGATACCATTATTCACCCAACATTCATACCCTCTCCACGTTCCTGTATCTGGTCCAAGTTACACAGTTATACGATTGATCTAATTATTTCATAATTTCTTAATATGAGGATCATCTGGTCCAAGTTACACATGCGTGATAATATATATATATATATATATATACTACAAAAAAATTGAATTTTAGAAAAATAAAAACGTTCGCCACAGCCTCAACTTCCATAAAATGTCTAAGACGGACCAAAAAAAAGAAAACAAATTATTTGTGGCGTTTTTCTAGTTGCCAGAAAATAAATCATTTATTGGCGGTTTTCTATATATAACGATATGTATCGAATAGTACATATGGGCACAGCTAGCTAGCCAGCCAAACTATTTCATGCATTGAGATATATTTATTTTCGATTTTTTTAACATGTATAACATTACATAGGATAATAAATTAAAAGTGAAAAATTTTTATTAAAAATTACAATTTTTAATATTACTGATGAATTAAATGTTATAAAAGTTGCATTTTCCAATAATATCTTTCCACTTTAGGAATTTATTATTGTGCAAGATTGCACATGTTAAAAAAACCGATTTATTTTAAAATTTTAGGGAAGACCCTTCAATATTTGGTACGTGTAACAACAAATAAAATGTTGCATACTAGCATTAGAGAATGAATCTTTTCACACAATATTTTAACATGGCCTTATTATATAAAATCTTTATGTATATTTCTTCTTTCATAAATATTAAATATGTCTATTAACACTTGTTAATATTTGTAAAGAGAAAAATAGACAAAAATTCTTTATATGATAAGATTGTGTGTTGTAGCAATTCATCTAAAAAATTAATTAAGAGAGATGAAATAAAGATAAAGAGTTGTTACTAATTTTATTAAGGAAAAAGTTGAAAACCCAAAAAAAATATGGTCTTTGTATAAACCAAATTGGGTTCAGAAGTCAATTATGCATAGGAAAAAATGGAGACCAAACTAGAGAGATGATAATTTCTAACTGAGTTTTGGATATCCATATGGGGAATGTCCTATTATGTGTTGTAGCAATAGTATTCACCCTCTAACCAAAAGTTAGATATTAAAAATTCCAAGTGTGCATAAGCATTGACCATGTAGGAATGCTGATTGGGCTACCATGTTGGTCGCATCATCATTTAACAGGGTGAAATGTGATGTTGGGGACTACTTTTATGTTTTCCATTTTATAAGGATGAAAACTCAAAAAAAGAAAATTGTAGGAATGAAAATAAAAAAAAAATAATCTTTTACAGGGATTAAAAACTTATTTTACCATAAAATTATCCTTAATTATATACATATATATCATTTACTTTTAGTCTTCTCCTTAATAATTAAATATATTAAACATAAAAACAAAAACTTAAACAATTTTCTCCATTATTGATTGCTATTTAATTAGTATCATCTCCATTTTTTTTATTTATAAACATTTTTTATAATATTTTTTCATCTATGGGGATCCTAGTGGGGACTTGTTGGGATATGGTGATAGGGAAAAATATTGCCCCGAGTCTGGAATTCGGGGTATGGATGGGAAAATAATTTAGAGGCGGGGATGGGGAGTGGGGAGGTACTCCTCTCCCCCGCTTCACATGGGTTGCATTCTTAAATCCAACCATACAACTAGGGATGAGAATAGGTCGAGTCAAGCTAGGCTTTCCAAGCGTGAGCCTGACCTGTAAAATGAAAAGGAAAAGAAAGAAGAGAAGAGTATGACTGAAGAATACTTCAATTGATAAAATTTCACACACTATTACAAGAACCAGCCTCCTATATATACTAAGGGAGAAGGCACAACTATACAGCTGGAAAACAAACTAAACAGACTTAACAGAAACTAACAGATTGCAGTTTACAAAACAGAATAGCTAGCTGTCATCTATTAGTGACTAACAGATTGTTAGTTTTATTCTCCAATACCCCCCCACTAGCTGAAGAGTAGATATTTAACACTCCCAGCTTGGAAAGAAGAAAAGAAAAAGGAGTAGGATCAAAGGGCTTGGTGAAGAGGTCAGCATGTTGCTCTTTGCTACTAATAGGTAGAAGGTGGAAAAGTTTGGCCTGAAGTTTCTCCCTGACCAAGTGGCAATCAATGTCCAGGTGCTTGGTTCTTTCATGAAAAACAGCATTAGCAGCGATATGTCTGGCTGAGGCACTGTCACAATAGAGAAGTGCTGGTTGAATGTAGGAAATTCCAAGATCATCCAATAGGTAAGTCAGCCATTGCAATTCACAAACAGTAGTTCCCAAAGCACGATATTCAGCCTTTGACGAAGATCTGGAAATGGTAGGTTGCTTCTTGGATTTCCATGAAACTAAAGAATTGCCAAGATAGATACAGTAACTTGTGATTGATTTTCGAGAGTCTAGACAAGTGCCCCAATCTGAGTCACTAAAGCCTTTCAGCTGTAATGTGGAATTACTGGGATAAAAAATTCCTTGTCCTGGGGAACCCTTCAAACATCTGAGGACTCGAATACAAGCCTTGTAGTGCAACTCAGTTGGATTGCTCATAAACTAGCTAAGCTGTTGAACAGCAAAGCTGATATCTGGTCTGGTATTGGTAAGGTAGAGTAATCTCCCAACAAGTTTTCTGTATCCAGTAGCATCTGAATAAGGGGGACTGTCATCATGAGTAAGTCTAGTATTCTTGATCATAGGTGTAGGAGCAGGTTTAGCTGCAAGCAAGCCAAAGTCAGAAATTAGATCTAAAGTGTATTTTCTTTGAGATATAGTAAGACCTAAATGTGATCTTGCCACTTCAAGACCAAGGAAGTATTTAAGATTGCCAAGGTCCTTGATTTTGAAAGTGTTGTCAAGATTTTGTTTCACAGAAGCAATTTCTGCTGCATCATCTCCTGCCAATATAAGATCATCAACATAAACTAAAATGATGGTTAGCTTAGAATTAAATTTCTTAATAAAAGAGAATGATCATAACCAGATTGCCTATATCCAAGGTTTAAGAGAAAAGTAGAGAGTTTGGCAAACCACTTTCTACTGGCTTGTTTCAAGCCATAGATGGATTTGTGTAGTTTACAAACCAATGTAGGATCTGAAACAGAAAGACCTTGTGGAATCTCCATATAAACTTCCTCAGTTAAATCACCATGTAAAAAGGCATTGTTGATGTCAAGTTGGTGAAGAAACTAATTCTTAGTAGAAGCAAGAGAAAGTAATAGTCTGACAGTAGTCAATTTAACTATAGGGGCAAAAGTGTCAAAGTAATCCAAACCTTCAGTTTGGTTGTATCCTTTGGCCACCAATCTGGCCTTATATCTTTGTAGAGTCCCATCTGAATTATATTTGATTTTATAAACCCATTTGGATCCAATAACAGACTTTCCTATGGGTAAAGGGGTTAATGACCAAGTTTTATTCATCTTGAGTGCATCAAGTTCATCTTGCATTGCCTTAATCCAATGAGGAAATTGAGCAGCTTGTTGATAGGTTTTAGGCTCAAGTTCAGTAGTAATGGACAAAGTGAATTTCAAATATTCAGGATTCAGAGAATGATAAGATAAAACAGAAGACAAGGGGTACCTTATATTCTTAGAATCATGATTTTCCATATTTTGTAAAAGATGACAATGGTAATCAGTCAGGTAAGTGGGTGCTTGTCTATGCCTGGTGGACCTTCGAAGATCAGCATTTGGAGGTGCAGGAGAACTAAGCTCACCTTGAGTGTTTTGTGGTTCAACAAAGAGGGGCTGAATATCCATGTTGTCAGAAACTTCACTTTCTATAGGATGATTGTTGGATAGATTAACATCACTTAAAAGGAAATCAAAAGTCTCACTTACCTGAGGATGAATCTGGTTATTAATAGGAGAAACCTTGTGAAAAGGAAATATATTTTCATAGAAAATCACATTCCTAGAAATAAGAATTTCTCTAGTGGATAAATCAAGGGCAATGTAACCTTTTGTACCAGATTTAATTCCTAGATAGGCACATTTCCTAGCTCTAGGATCTAATTTGTTTCTATGTTGAGTAAGTGTAGAAACAAAACACAAACTACCAAAGACTTTTAGATCAAGGTAAGCAGGGGGTTTTTCATTAAGAATTTCAAAGGGAGATTTACCTTTCAGTACAGCAGTGGGTAATTTATTTATGAGATGTATAGCATAAAGAACTACATATGACCAGTAAACATTAGGCAAATTAGAATGAAACAATAAAGACCTGGCCACATTTAGGATGTGCCTATGCTTCCTTTCAACCACAACATTTTGTTGTGGTGTTTCCACACAAGATGTTTGATGTATAATCCCTTGACTATTGTAAAATTCTGACATACAAAATTCAATCCCATTATCAGATCTTATAATTTTAACTTTCTTATTGTATTGAGTGGATATTAGAGAAATAAAATTCTGAATAAGTGTCCTGGTTTCAGATTTAGTTTTCATTAGGAAAACCCAAGTATTTCTACTAAAATCATCCACTATAGTTAGAAAATATCTATGACCATGGATGGAACTAACAGAAAGAGGACCCCAAATGTCCATATGTATCAAATCAAAACAGGAAGTAGATGATTCAACACTAGTAGGAAAAGGTAACTTGCATTGTTTTGCCAAATGGCAGTAGTCACACACATGTTTGTAATCATGCTTAACATAAGGAAATTGCCTTTTTATTTGCTGTAAAACAGAATCTGATGGGTGACCTAATCTATAATGTCACAAATCAAAGTTGGAATTATTCACATTGTTGTCAATAGGAGCTCTAGCAGAATTAACTATTTTAATCCCTGAAAATTTGTGCCTTTGAAGAATATACAGATTGCATTGAAGATCAGCAGGACCAATCATCAGTTGGTTGTTGTGGTCCTGGATAGAACAAGATAAATTGTCAAAAACAACTTTACAATGAAGAGATTTAACAATTTTACTAATAGATACAATGTTGTAATTAAATTCAGGGATGTATAGAACATCTTGTAAAGACAGTTTGTCGGAAAAGGTGACTGTTCCAGAGACCTGTGTTTGAGTAATAAATCCATTTGGTAATTTAATTCTTATAGGTTCAATGGTGTTATAAGAATCATAACAAGAAAGGGAGTTGGATACATGATCAGTGGCACCACTGTCCAGTATCCAAACATCATCAGGCAACTTTTGGTCTTTTTGAGTAGATGAGATATTACCTGCATGTTGTTGGAGATTGCCTATGGCATGTACTTCTCCATTGACATTTGATCTTTTGAGCATCTCCATGAGTTGGTTATATTGCTCAGTTGTAATGGTACTACTTACCTCAGACTGTTCCTTTTCTACATTCTTATGAATACTGCTCTCAACAGTGTTAGATGAGATAGAGGAATTTGAGATATAGGAGTTTACAGTGGATGTTTGTCCTTTATTTTTGAACTTAAAATTTGGAGGAAATCCATGTTTAAAATAGCAAGTCTCCACTGTATGCTTTTCTTTGCCACAAAAGGTGCAGATTCTTTGAGGTTGGTTGCTGGAATTTCTTTGATTAAATCTTCCTCTACCTCTTCCAAATGAGGATCCACTTCTACCTCCAAAAGATGGCTTGTTTTCTGATATGCTGGCCACCAGATTGGTCTCTTGGTGCAAGGTTCCTGAAACCTGCCTTTCTTGTTGCAAAACAAGAGAGAAAACTTTGTTAATGTCAGGTAAAGGGTCCATCATCAATACCTGGGATCTAACAGTGTTGTAGGAATCATTGAGACCCTTAAGAAAATAAATGACATATTCTATATCCTTGTAATTTCTCACAGTTTTCACCAGATCACAGGTGCACTTTGTAATGCAGGAACAGGCTGGAATAGGTCTGAGAATTTCTAACTCTTCCCATAGAATCTTTAAATCCGTGTGATATGTGGAAATGGTTCTTTCTCCTTGTTTGATAGAGTGAATTTCTTGCAAGAGATCAAACATTCTGAAATGGTCTCCTTTCGAAAATCTATCCCTTAAATCCTTCCATAAATCTTCTGCATTGTCAATGTACACAATGCTCTGCGCAATCTGCAAAGAAACAGACCGAGTTATCCAAGAAATAACCATAGTGTTGCACCTTATCCAAGCATCATGCAAGAAGTCATCGCCTGGTGGTTCCTTGATTGTTCCATCTACAAACTTGTATTTGTTCCTTGATTGAAGCCCTCTCTTCATCGACCTACTCCAAGCATGGTAATTTGGACCATCAAGATCAGGAGAAACAGTGAAGGTGATGGTATTTTCACCCGGATGTAGATAATAGGGGCTGCTGGGATTCTGTGATTCATCTCCTTTCTTGGTGTTGTCTTGTTTTGGAGAACCTTCTCTTTCAGCCATGTTGGATCAGAGTTTGGCACAGCAGAGCTCTCCTTGTGAGTGCTCTGATACCATAAAACGAAAAGGAAAAGAAAGAAGAGAAGAGTATGACTGAATAATACTTCAATTGATAAAATTTCACACACTATTACAAGAACCAGCCTCCTATATATACTAAGGGAGAAGGCACAACTATACAGCTGGAAAACAAACTAAACAGACTTAACAGAAACTAACAGATTGCAGTTTACAAAACAGAATAGCTAGTTGTCATCTATTAGTGACTAACAGATTATTAGTTTTATTCTCCAATAACCTGCACCTTATATCCATGGCCTGAGTCTGGCATGTTTACCTGATATAGGCTTTATTTTATTGTTGAGTCTGACCTATTTAAAAGTCTGACATGGCCTGAAAGCCTGTTTAAAAGTCTGTTTTATAGTAAGGTACTTGAATATATCATATAAGTATGTATTTGAATAGACTTATAAGCTCAAGTTTTTTTAGGTAAGACAACATTAATACTTATATATTTACACAGACTAATAAGTATATAATTATAAGGTTAATTATATAATAATAATAACAATATAAAATATACTAATATTTTATTTATACTTAGTTAGGCCAGCCTAATAGGCTCAAAAGGTTTTTTCGATAGCCTGAAGCCTGACCTGTTTTGCTATATAGGCTTTCGAAAAATCCTTGACCTGATCTATTTAATAAATTGGTCTGACCTGGCTTGGGCCTGATGTAGGCCAGACAGTAGGCCCCTGACGAGCAGCCTGACCTATTCCCAACTCCTACCCACAACACCACTGACACCAC
Source organism: Sesbania bispinosa (assembly GCA_026901365.1). Taxonomy (NCBI): domain Eukaryota; kingdom Viridiplantae; phylum Streptophyta; class Magnoliopsida; order Fabales; family Fabaceae; genus Sesbania; species Sesbania bispinosa. The sequence continues at coordinate 667,676 of QLOH01000410.1, read as the reverse complement.
TACAAGAAAAATGGTTTTTAGCGACGGCCAAAAGTGGTCACTACAGGGGAAAAACCGTCGCTATTTCATAATTAGCGACGGCCGACAAGCTGTCGCTAAAAGTCTCATCGTTAATGCAGTAGCGACAACTTTTTACGACCGACACTAATTCCATGGTTGTCATGACATAGCGACGGCTTGGTCGTCACTAATAATTCTTTTCAAAAAATCATTTCTCCCCAGATTTATCAATATATTATGAGGATTGAACCCGCAACCTACATCATACCAAACAGAAGCATTACTGTTACGCTATGTTTGTTTCTTGAAATATATAGTGCAAAATATTATATACATATAGGACGGCACTAACTTTACGAAGGCGGATGTCACTTCACTTTGTTGGGTGCCACTGCCCCCTTCCTCATTTGCAGTTGTCTAGTTAACATTCTGTGAATGACAGAGATTTTTTTACAGCTTCCTAAAAATCAAGTTTGAATTCCAAGTTAGTAATGGCACAAAATAAAAGAAACGAGTTGGATGAATGTGCAGTGAATTTACCACTCGTTCCATAAATCCCATGTAACCCTCATCTTGAGTCAGACCAAGCTGTTCAACAACTCTTCTCCAATAGGGTTAAAGTATGAATTCATCAAAAGTTATATTTACAATTATGTTACTGTTAAAATCTGAGCCTTTGAATAAATTAAAAATAACAAATGTACGGTCTTAAATGGGTGGTCTACCACATACCATATATAATTTTAGGGTCTATCCTAAATTTGTCCACCAATTTATACAACACAGTTTATCTTTCTATCACTTTTCATCACTCATCACATCCCACACTTCTTTCTGTTTCGCTCTCTCTCATTATGGTATAAGTTATTGTATATTTTATTGTAAAAACAATAATGCTCATTAAAAGCAAGTGATGACATCAATACCATTTATGCTAGAGTTTTGTTTTTTGTACAATAAATTCATTAAACAATTTATAACCACACCTTTTCTCCTTGTCTCTCTATCATATTATATATCATATATATCTCATGATTTCTCCTCTTATTTCTATCTCTCTCTTAACAATATTAAAACATTGACAATTCAAACTTGAGATATGGAAAGTGGAAGGAAGAGAGATATAAGTAAAAAGGAAATGAAAAAGCTTTACATACCCCAAATAATGGTACATCATTTTATACCATTGTTGCGGCCAGACTTTCATTAGCCTTTTACTTTGTTTTTTTTATTTGTTTTATAGTTGATTGCATACACTGTGTACTGTGGTGTACCTACTGTGGTGTACCTACTGTATGTGGGACGTGAATCGGTACTGAAAAGGAAATAAAATAAGAGAAGATAAAAAATGTGATATAATTAATGTATTGGATTTGGGAATGAAAAAGAAAAAAATAGAAATAAAAAATAGTTGTAAAAGAAAGTGTAAATTTTAAAATGTGAAATAAGATGGATATATGGTTTCGTTTTTACTTTTTGTTGTTAACCCTCTTCTCTTCTCTTCTCTTGAAGTCAAGGTAAAATGACGGTCACTGCAGCAGTGCATAGATGCTGGGGCATTTGAGCAATATTGCCAATATTACGAAGGTCGCCTAGAAAAGACAATGTTGCCAATTTTAACTCGCAATAACTAACTTTTAAGATGATACCCCCAGTTTACCAAAAAGCAAAGGCATTGACTGGAATACCCTTGAGGGTGACTTCACATGCATCCTTATTATCATCTTTATAAAAGCTGTCTCAATGAAATTAATTAGAGATATATCCTGCACGGGTACAATGGTCTATATATAATTAAAGATATATAATATATCTGCCCCTCCTCTCCTTCTATAAATATAACTTGCAAGAGAAAGAGAGAGAAGCAAAGATGACAAAAATAGGAAGGTTACGTGTGTATTTGGGCCTGTATTTATGCATGCAGATCTAGAGTAAAATTTTACTGTGTGATGAAATAATTATAAGAAGGTTTTGTTTCTTTGTGGGGATGTTTTTCTTCTGGAGCCCATTGAGGTGGGATCAATTAAGTTATTGGGTCTCTTTTTGAAAGGAGAGGTATTAGATTACAGACAATACCTGTTACCTGACCTCTTGAAGATGAGGCTCGGAAGAAAGGAAGCCTAAAAGCAACTTAAAGTTAACCGAAAGAGATCGAAGCTTTTTAATTTCTTGGCCTTGCTTGTATAGCTTCTCTCTCCCTCTCTTGATAGATTAGATTGGTTGCTTACTTCATACATACACATAGCTAGCTAGCTAGCTAGCTATGTTACACAATAACTTATCTCCATCGTCAATTCCCACTTGCGCTCAGAATAATGGTACTGCTACTACTAATAAGAGGAAGAGAAGGCCTGCAGGAACACCAGGTAGGTACCGTAAGTTCTTAATTAATTATATATCCAATTTAATTACTCACTCACTCATATATATATATATATATACAGATCCAGATGCAGAAGTGGTGTCGCTGTCTCCGAAGACGTTGTTGGAATCAGATCGTTATGTGTGTGAGATCTGCAACCAGGGATTCCAGAGGGACCAGAACCTTCAGATGCACCGGCGGCGACACAAGGTGCCGTGGAAGCTACTGAAGAGGGAGACGGCGGTGGTGAGAAAGAGAGTGTTTGTGTGCCCAGAGCCTTCGTGTCTGCACCATGACCCATGCCACGCCCTCGGTGATCTTGTTGGCATAAAGAAGCATTTCAGAAGGAAACACAGCAATCACAAGCAATGGCTCTGTGAGAGATGCTCTAAAGCCTATGCCGTGCACTCTGATTACAAAGCACATCTCAAAACCTGTGGCACCCGAGGCCACTCTTGCGATTGTGGCCGCGTTTTCTCAAGGTTAATTAATTTCGATCTTTTCATCTCCATCCCCACCACTAGATCTACATCAAATTTTGGATGTGGAATGGAATATAGATGAAGAAAAGGAAAATTAGAAAGTGAATATATATAATATAATATAATATAATATATATATTTGACTGATGGAACCTTAATCATAATTATTTATTAACAACTGTTCGTGACAGTTGAGAACACGGTTCCCAAAGCCCACTTGAAGTTGAACTACAGCTCTTCCTAAAATTTTTGTGATCTTCAAACTTAATTCAATGACCAGCTGAAAATAATTAAGCCTCTAAGTGACATACATATATATAGTTAGTTCTCATATACTATATAATTTGTCCTTATTAATTTATTATATATTATAATACTAATAATTTAGTGGAACTGAATTGAAACCTCTCCCCACCTCGTGTAACCACTTTTTCTTCAAATTGTCTTATTCTTTTCCTTTAACTAATTATTATTATATATATATATATATATATATATATATATATATGGTCGATCATTTTGTGTTGATCATTAATTAAGGCTTATAAATTTGGATGGAATATACATGATTGTTTAATTTGTTTGTAGGGTGGAGAGTTTTATTGAGCATCAAGACGAGTGCAACATGGGGCGGTTAGGAGGAGGAGATCATTGCTTGTCTCGAACAGCTTCAAGATCAAGCCCCAGCCCTTCCACCGAAACCCTTCCTAATTCAGTGATACCACCAAAGCCTCTAAAACAACCCACCATCACCATCACCTCGTCATCACTACTCCTCCATCCCAACTTAGAGCTTCAGCTTTATAATGATCATGCGATTGCTGCTGCACCTAATAATAAGATCAGATCATCAGAATTATCATCACCGAAGGAGAGCAGCAGTACTACCTGCAGTGAGGGAGTTCAAGAGCAGTTGAAGATAGCGATGGCAGAGAAAGCCTATGCGGAAGAGGCAAGGAAGGAGGCCAAGAGGCAGCTTGAACTCGCTGAGTTTGAATTCACAAATGCCAAAAGGATCAGACAAGAAGCCCAATTCCAACTTGAAAAAGCCAATGCCTTGAAGGAGCATGCAATCAAACACATCAATTCAACATTGCTTCAAATCACTTGCCATGCTTGCAAGCAATCACGAATTACCACAACCTCCTTAACACCCCCTCCCCATGGCCATGGATAAGAATTAATTAATTAATTAATTAATAACCAACTCTTCATTTCTCTTCCATCCAGCTTATGGACATTCATTCATCCCTTCTTAATTTCCTTTCTGAATGGGTATACCAAGTGAGTGATATTTATTATGTAAGTAGCTAGGATGGAAAACAAAATTAAGAGTGTGAATTAGTTGCAGTTTCTGCAATGTTATTGTTGTTAATTAAAAATGCAGACTATATATATATGGTAAAAAAAAAAGTTTTTTTTTTGGATGGTTAATTAAATATTGCTGGTTGTTTGTAGCTGGCCGGCTAGGTAGTAGTGTTATAATAATGCTTGGTGCAGCAGCATCGTCTAAGTTGTAATGATGTCGCGAGTGTGTGTATACAGTGTATGTTAGGTTTTTCTCTCCTCGCTCTGCAATATTGCAATGAATGACAGTCAGAAAAACACTGGATTCTGACCCTCCAATTTTGGATTTTCTGTTTGGACTATATATGTGTAGATGTTTGCTGGTCAGAAAGTGGAGAAGACCACGCACCCTTTATAACAAGCATTAAATTAAAAGAAATGTACTGAGCAAAATAAAGTAGATTAAAAAAACGTTTTCAAAAGGGAAATGAATACACTGCAGTGCAGAAACACAAGTGATAGAGAGAGAGAGAAGGGAATCAAATCACTGAGACTGAGACAGACATATATAGTCCTTCCCTTCCTTTTAGACTGCTGCTTATAAATGTGAATAAAAAGTAGCATGTTTTTCAGTGCCACTGCTTAATGACAGTCACAGACTCAGTCGTCCCTTTCTCTCTCTCTCTCTCTCACTCACTCAAGGGGAGGGGAAGGGCATGCAAGAAAGGCTAGGCTCACAGTCACAGACAGACACAAACAAACTGATCTATTCATTCATGTTCATGTTCATGATGATGATCAGCTCTTTAATTATCGCATGCATCTGAATCAGGGCCATGGCAGTAGTGGGCGCACAAACACAAGCAGCAGCATCTTTCCAAATATGCAGAGACCATTCTAAGCTTTTGGAGTTTGAAAGGAATTACTTTACTTTACTGCGTGTGGTTGTTCTGTTCTGTTGTGGTCCTGAATGTATGTATATATGTTAACAGTATAGTATCTTTCAATTTCATTGCTAGAATCGATACAAAGGGTTTCCTCAGCTAATAGCTTTTTTCGTTGGACCATGTGCTTCTTCTCTCTCGATCGGCATCATATCATATATGCAGTGCAGATAATGAAGTGGAGGTTGCATTGGTTGCACTGTCAATTGCCCGACGGGTTCCATCGTTCTATCGCTAGCAGCTGCTTCATTCACATTATATAACTGCTAAAGTTGGTTGGTTGAAAATTAAGAACCCTTTTCTGTTCAACTTACTAATTTCCCCATCTTGTACCATTTATAAATTAATTAAGAGCAAAGAACACAGAAAGATAAATTAGCACGCTAACTAATTTTTACAACTCAATTATGTGACGTAAATAAACTCAAAAATGATGAGTTTGTACTGTAATTAATTGGGACCTAGGTTATATATCTTTAATTAACTTGATGATTTAATTTTGTTAATTTGTTCAACTGAAGTTGAAATGTTTTCAAATCCTGTCTTGATATTTATGCCATGTTAATTGGCATCAAATTAACCTATATATGGTGTTAAAGGAATTATGCATAATGTACTTCACCAGATTGATTCTTTTTATGTGCTTAAGTACTAGTAAGCTAGATATTGAATTTACGTTAATAAAAGAAAAAATTGTGGTTAATTAATTTAAAATTGAAATTCGTGTTATATTACTTTAGTTTTTTAGTGACGGAGCCGAATATACTAACTATTTTTTTAACATAATAAACTTTGTAAAAAAGATGAAGGTACGGTCGGTCAAAACACTTAAGTTGACCCATAAGCCATATTATATATTATATATGTCCCCCAATTGTTGTTTGAATTACGTACGTGTACCTATATGTAACAGTTAGTTTTTCCTTTATAAATAACTTTAGTATAAGCATAAATAGCTTATCATCTTGGTTATAATAGTTAGTAACATAGATAGTATATTATAGGTTGTGTGGTATTTAATGCAATCATACATACATGTATGATATTGCCAAAACCATAGATACTATACTAGCTAGATATCCTTCTATATATATAAATAAAATTCAATCTACCTAAAACTGTCTTTCTTGTACATAAACTTTTGCTAAACTTATGATTAAAAAATATGATCATTGACTGTATAACTGATGTTATGTACTGTTTTAGTGCATGCAACAGTCATAGGCTCAGAAAGATAAATGGTGCAATTGTATCATGTTTCTTTTGGGGTTGCATGGTGCAGTAGGTTGAGTTATTTTTTCAAAAATTATTAACTGTGCTGTGCAAGCCACTTGCATATATATAGGAGAGGGAATAATTACCTTAGTAGGGTTACACCCTAATATTTTAATTTTTAAATAGCCCTGTCATCTCCAAATTGCATAAGAATACAAAACAAGTAACCTACTGAAAAGCATGATTGAATGCTATATGTACAAAAACCCAGTTCAAAAACTTGGTAATTATTTTTCCACTTAGATATGCTTTATCTTTTGACTTATCATATCATTGCTTATGGATTATATTTGATTGAAAATTTGTAACGATTGAGCTTATCCGATGAATGAAGATTTTATATATATGGAGGAGATAATGGAAAGAAGGGGGACGGAAAAGAGGGTTAATGAAGATAAATAAGAAAATTAAAGAAGGAAAAAGACCTTTCCATAGATAAAGGTTTGGTATTGTCCTGGCATCACGTTGACACGGCCCGTAAAACAAGGATGTCCGAATAAATGTGGAGTGAATTCAGACCAAATGGTAAATTAATGTGAGAACCAGCCACTCCCTCCCACTCTCTCCCTTAGCTTCTACATACATCCATCACAAATCTTAATCTTCTGGTTTTCGGAGGAGGGGGCTAAGGTATATAGGAAATATATAGATTTTTTATTTCTTTGAATATTTAATGAAAAAGGAATACAAGCAAGGGCATGAATCTGGTACGTTGTTAAAATTTATAAATGGTTTTCACACCCTTTCACTATGGACCAATAATATATTGTCTATAATGAATGATCAGATCTTATCTCATTTACTCCGTAATTAAAGCTTTAATTATTATATTTTAATCCTTTAAAAATAATTTTTTTTATTTACTTAATGTTTAATTGTGAAACTATTTTTAATTAAAAATCAAAAATAGAAATTAGAAAATCAAAAGCTTGAAAAGTTGTAACCAATTGCCATTCATTTGCCCTTTATTCGTGTACAAATGTCCATGGGTAAATGTATCTGTACATAAAACAGTACTTTACCACATTTATCCCACAGCTGTTTTACAAAGGAAGAAAGAGAAAAAAACCGTTGGGCTGTGCTTTTTAGGTGTTTCCTAGGCAGTGTGGTAACAAAGTGGTACCACTGTTTTATGTACATCAATCATTACCCCAATGTCCATTAATCATTTTCTTCTTTCTTCCTTGAAAGCCATTGCTGATCTATTTCATCATTTATTTATTGTTCCAGTCGGGTTGCTTGGTCCGACTAGGATGTGAGGTTTGAGTGGATTTGTGGGTGATCTGATGAGACGAGATGTGGCTTGATATCGGTACTGTTAGAAAAAAAAGGTGGCTCTCATTAATGGCATGTGTTTAATGCTTGATTACTATTCATATTACGGCTTTGATTGTTTTTTTCTCAAATTACGACTAGCTTGAATTCACACTTGTGATGTAACAACCATTCTTATCACTTGGCCATCAAAGAGTAGCTAGTTGTTGTCTATAAATAGGCATGGATAGTATCCAAGCATCCAAGAGAATCAAGTGAAAAATACTTCTCTTGGCCATTGTGTGAGTGTGAGTGTGAGATTTGAGAGAATATTTTAGTCCATTAGATTTTATTCTTGTGAGAGAATTTGTGAGAGCAAATTTTGTTCTCAATCCTCACCATAAGAGGATTTCTTGTACTCTCTCTTTTATAGTGGATTTATTTTGCTCGTTGCCGTCCGTGGTTTTTCTTTCTACACCGGAGAGTTTTCCATGTAAATCTTGTTCTCATCTTTTTACTACTCTCTTTACTTCTTTTTTACTCTCTAATTGATTAGATCCAGTGCTTCCGCATTGCACAGATACCATAACAAGTGGTATCAGAGCTCTTATTCAATTAGGAGTTCAAGATGTCTACTGTCACCAAGTTTGACATCGAGAAGTTTGATGGCAATATTAGCTTCCCTATTTGGCAAGCCCAAATGAGGGTCGTTCTCACCCAAAACGGATTGAAGAAGGCTTTAGATGGGAAGTCAAAGAAACCAACTTCCATGACAGATGATCAACGGGACGAGTTGGATGACAAGGCGCTTACAGTAATCCAACTTTGCTTGTCCAAGGAGGTTCTTCATGAAGTAGCCAGTGAAACTACCACTGCAGCATTGTGGCCAAAACTGGAATCTTTATACATGACAAAGAGCCTTGCAAACAAGCTTCGTCTCAAGGAGCGCTTATATACAATCCGTATGGCTGAAGATACTCCTATTCGTTCTCATATTGATGAGTTCAATACTATTATTATGGATCTGAAAAATATTGATATTAAAATTGAAGATGAAGATAAAGTTGTTTTGTTGATTGTCTCTTTACCTTCTACCTACAAGCACTTCAAAGAAATTATGTTATATGGTAATAATGATACCTTATCCTTCAAAGATGTTAAATCTAACTTATTGTCCAAAGAAAAATGTGATCTTGAGATTCATTCTGAGGACAAGGGTGAAGGTTTAAGTGTTAGAGGTAGAACTCAAGAAAGAGGGAGTACCGACAACAAAAAGTTCATATCCAAATCCAGGGGACGCAAATCCAACAAAACCTGTCGCTATTGCAAGAAATTTGGGCATGACATCTCTGATTGCTTTACCGTGAAGAATAAGCAAGAAAAAGGTAAACAACCCGCTGAAGCTGCTAATATTGAGTCTGATTCCGACGGTGATGTTATGCTATCTATTGTCTCTTCTAATAAAAGGAGTAAAAATGAGTGGATTCTTGATTCTGGATGTACTTTTCTTATGTGTCCTTATAAAGACTTATTTACCACTCTTGAACCTGTTGATAGTGGTATTGTCTTGATGGGCAATAATACCCAATGTAAGGTTGCAGGAATAGGTACTATTCAGATCAAGACTCATGATGATGTTGTCAGGACTCTTACTAAAGTTCGCTTTATTCCTGACTTGAAGCGGAATCTAATTTCTCTTGGCACCCTTGAGTCTCTAGGGTGCAAGCACTCAGCTGAAGGTGGAGTTCTAAAGGTATCAAAAGGTGCCTTTGTTTTACTAAAAGCTAACTGAATATGTAGTTTATATGTCTTGCAAGGTTCAGTAGTGACAGGTTCAGCAGTCGTATCTTCTTCTTTGCCTGATGATGATGTCACCAAATTATGGCACATGCGTCTGGAACATATGAGTGAAAAAGGCATTCAACTTCTGAGCAAGCAAGGTCTTCTCGGCAAACATGGTATTAGTAAGTTGAAGTTTTGTGAACATTGTGTTTTTGGGAAATAGAAAAGAGTTAGTTTCTCTACTGCAACTCACCGTACAAAAGGCGTTCTTGATTATATTCATTCTGATCTTTGGGGACCTTCTAAAGCTCCCTCTCATGGAGGACGCCAATATATGATGACTATTATTGATGATTTTTCTCGTAAAGTCTGGGTTTATTTTTTGAGGCATAAAAATGAGGCCTTCCTCACTTTTAAGAAGTGGAAAACTCTTGTTGAAAACCAGACAGGGAAAAATGTCAAAAAGCTCAGAACAGATAATGGATTAGAGTTTTGTGGAGTGACTTCAATGAGTTCTGCGTAAATCATGGCATTGCTAGACACAAAACAATTCCAGGTAAACCCCAACAAAATGGTATTGCAGAACGCATGAGCAGAACTCTACTTGAGAGAGCTCGTTGTATGCTCTCAAATACTGGATTATGGCATCACCGTGATTTTTGGGCCGAAGCAGTCTCTACTGCATGTTACTTGGTCAATCATTTTCCATACTCATCACTTGACTTCAGAATTCCAGAAGAAATTTGGTCAGGTAATCCTGTTGATTATTCTCATTTAAGAATTTTTGGATGTCCTGCATATGCACATGTCAATGATGGAAAATTAGCTCCGAGAGCTATTAAGTGCATATTTCTTGGTTATGCATCTGAATCTAAAGGATATCGTCTGTGGTGTTCTGAATCACAAAAGATAATTCTGAGTAGAGATGTTACATTTAATGAGGATGCTTTATTATCTTCTGTGTCTTCTTCTAGTACACGTAATTTATAGGGTACTAGCGAGAAGGCGGAGTTAGAATTGAAGTCTGCATCGCCTAATGTCGATGTTCCATCTTCCTCTTCTAGCACTGATGATCATGGTGATGATTCTGATGATGGTATCAGTTCTCCTGTCCAGCCACAACAAGATAACTACTCTATTGCTCGAGATAGAACAAAGAGACAAATAAAACGTCCAGCTAGATACATTGATGAAGATAACTTAACTGCCTATGCATTGGCTGTCGCACAAGAGGTAAATGATGGTGTTGAACCTACTAGTTATGTTGATGCTATTTCTTGTGTTGATTCTTCAAAGTGGCTTGTGGCTATGAATGAAGAAATTGAGTCTTCATAAAAAATGGTACTTGGAGTTTAACAGATCTTCCTAAAGGCAAGAGACCACTGAGATGTAAATGGGTTTGTAAGAAGAAAAAAGGTATTCCCGAGGCTGAAGATCCTAGATGCAAAGCACGGTTGTTAAAGGCTTTAACCAAAGGGAAGGTATTACCTTTAATGAGATTTTCTCACCCGTTGTTCGTCATACTTCCATTCGTGTTTTGCTTGCTTTTGTTGCTTTGTTTGAGTTAGAACTTGAGCAACTTGATGTTAAGACAACTTTTCTCCATAGAGAGTGTCGAAACCGGGGTCACGACGGGACGACGAAAAATTGTTTTCAATGGAGTCGCCACCAATATTTATTTTGGAGGGAAAATACCGGAAAAACCCTTTAAAAAAAATGGTCTTCGAAACCAAGTTTGGATTCGGGAGTCGATTATGTGTAGGGAAGGTATTAGCACCCTACGACATCCGTCCTAAGACAGTTACCTCTAATTAATTGTGCAAATTTGTTAACTTTTGAAAAATATTTATTTTACCCCTTAAAAAAATCTTTTGTTTTTATTTACAAATTTATTTATATTATTATTTTTTATGGAAAAATTTAGAAAAATATTTATTTGGGCTTGACGGGGCCGATTCCCGCTCCTACGTATCCCCAGCTGCAATGGGGAAATCAAAGCCACGTAGTTCTGAAAGATTGATTTGTTTGATTGATTGAGAGTTTGGATTTTGAAAAGAATTTTTAAAAGAATTTTATATTTGCTTTATTTTTGAAAGAATTGATTTTTTTTAAAAAAGAATGCACTCTTGAAGGGTTTCTGTTAGCAAATGGCTATACAATGAACCTTCCTGATTCAAATAATATTAAATGATAGAATTGCTATTCATTTAACATCACTTGATCATTGAATGATTTTTTATTTTTGAAGCAAAATTTATTATCAATTGAGTTTTTATTTTAAATTCTTTTTATTTTTTAGATATAACGTTATTGCTAGAAATACTAGTTTGTTTATTTTGAAATATATTTTTTACTATTTACAAGTATGTGGACTATTTTGTTAACAAATGGTTATACTCCATAGTCTCGTTAACGGTAGAAATGCTACTCGTTAACATTTTATTTTTATTAAAATTACCCTTTTTTATTTTTTAGAAATAATTTACAATATGCTAGGACTGTTTTGTTAGCAAATGACTATACTCCATAGTCCTATATAATTTGGATAATACTAACGATAGAAATGCTATTCGATAATATCACCAAATTATTGCATCCATTTTAAATTTGATTACGAGAATTTTATTTAGTATTAAACATGATTAACATCTTTATAAAAGCATATAAGATTTATGGAATCATCCGAAATTTATTTAAACAAATATTTACACAATTTAAATCACCCAAATATTTACAGCAAATCATTTAAAAGTTTTTTTTTAAATCAAAGACTCAATTAAAAATTAGACAATCTAATAAAATATAATTGACCAACATATAAAAAGAAAAGAAAAGTGAGGGGATCAGAGTTCTCAAAACTCTTCACGCCCCCTCAAATGCACACACACCACAGAGCAGTAAAAAAAACGGTTAAACCCTAGAGAGAGAAGAGGGGAAGAAGAAGGAAGACAGAAAGGGGGGAAGTGCGGCCTGAGAGAGCAGGCCACCCGGACGCGGCGGACCTGTGCGGTGGTGTGCCGCGACAGGCGCGCGACGATGACGAAGGTCTCGCAGCGGCAATGGCAGCGCAATCTGCAGGAGGGAGAAAGGTGATGGTTGCTCGCGGCAGTGGTCCAGGCTGTGGGGAAGCGATTGCTGCGAACTGGTGGTGGCTGCGCGCCGCGCGTTGACGGCGGTGGCTGAATAGCTGGCGACGGTGGGAATAGCTGACGGCGGTGGGGCGCCGTTTAGCCACTGTAACAGAGGGTGTCTCTCGGGCGGCGGTCCAGCAGTAGACGACGGAGACCAGAGGAGGCACGGCCGCAAGCCACGGTGGCTGGAAGTGGTGGTTCGCAGCACAGCGGTGAGGATTAGTGGTGGTTGAACGGAGAAGATGATGGTGATAGCTGCAGGGAGTTGGCTGACTGCAGAGGGGCATGGCAAGGAAAACCGAGGCTTGGCAATGGTGGTGAGGCGGGGAAGAAGATGATGTCTGTGTGACGATGGTTGTCCAGGGACACGATGAGTATACCCAACAGAGGAGGCTGAACATTACAGGAGAGTTTTTTTTATTTCTTATTGTCACTGCTATTATTTCCTTACAAAATGAGGGGGGAAAATGAGGGACTGTTGCTGTTTGATTGGGCAAGAGTTAGCTCTAACAGAGTGAGATATGGGGTTTGAGGAAGAGGGGGACAATGGTTGAGTTCTTTTTTGTTATTTCTTCTTTGCCTAAATTTTTTAATTGATTTAATTTCAGCTTGCTTTTCAAAGAGTTAGTATTTGAACTTAAACATGTAAACCTTCATAGTATAATCAAAGAAAGGCACAAACAAATCAATTATACTCAGATTAACATAATCATATCACGCAGGTTTAAACAAGTAACATAATCATGCTAGCCTTAAGAAAGAAGAACCCTGGGACAAGATCAGAATGTAAATTTCTGCTTACTTGAAAGATTGAATATTCTTTGATTGGTTATGTTATCTGTTGTCTTTCTTGGTGCAACTTCCCTTCTACCTTCAACAAGCTTTCTTTAGTTTACCTTGTGGAATTGTCTCTCAGGGTTGGAACTCTGTTCTTCTCTCCACTCTCTTTTTCTCAGACTTTCTGTTTTTTTTTTCTGTGTAAACCTGCGTTCGAGAACTTTGTTTCTCCCTGCTCAGTAACTTTGTTTCTTGCAGATTTATATATTTTTTGAAAATTTTTATTTTGAGATTTTATTAAATTCAACTGAAATTGAAATTAAAATGAAGCTAATTTTAGCCCGGATAAAATTGGGTATTCACAGTTGCCCCTCTTTACATATTTCTTATTAAATAATCTAAATAACAATGTTTTTTAGATTATGGTAATAAAAAATAGGTAAAGAAGTGAATCAATTTTATCTGAGGGCTGACACGAGGTGTAAGGACCTTAAAGAAAAATCAACACCATGGACTGAAATACCCAAAGTGATGATGAAAAGACAAGATTCCAAAAACATATGTTAAATTATTGACTGAAAAATACGACAGCATACCGGACCGATACCGGGCTTTGAGACCGGAAAAGAAAAATGGGTGCCGAAGTTGGTCTCGGGCTTTTGAGTGAAATGGGTGCCGAAGTTGGTCTCGGGGGCTTTTTGACTGAAATGGGTGCCGAAGTTGGTCTCGGGCTTTGATTGAAATGGGTGCCGAAGTTGGTCTCGGGCTTTTGACTGAAATGGGTGCCGAAGTTGGTCTCGGGCTTTTGACTGAAATGGGTGTCGAAGTTGGTCTCGGGCTTTTGACTGAAATGGGTGCCGAAGTGGGTCTCGGACTTTGGACTGAAATGGGTGCCGAAGTTGGTCTCGGGCTTTGGGTGCCAGAGTAGGTCCTGGGCTTTGGATTGAAACGGGTGCCGAAGTTGGTCTCGGACTTTTGACTGAAATAGGTGCCGAAGTTGGTCTCGGATTTTTGACTGAAATAGGTGCCGAAGTTGGTCTCTGACTTTTGACTGAAATAGGTGCCGAAGTTGGTCTCGGACTTTTGACTGAAATAGGTGCCGAAGTTGGTCTCGGATTTTTGACTGAAATAGGTGCCGAAGTTGGTCTCTGACTTTTGACTGAAATAGGTGCCGAAGTTGGTCTCGAACTTTGGGTGCCAGAGTAGGTCCTGGGCTTTGAGACTGAAAGAGTTGCGGACTTAAAAAGTCCAAGACATGCAATGTCATGTAATGCATGAATGATATAAAATGTTATGATGCAAGATTACCTGAGCGATGATTTTTTCTTTTTTCTTTTTCTTTTCTTTTTCTCTTTTTTTTTCATTTGTGTATCCCCGTCCCTACAGCATCAGGCATCCTGAGTCAGGCAGATGAGTGATCCATTTATGACTTGCTTTTCCTTTTTGGATGATCAAGTATCTGGATGTGAGTGAGAACTATTATGAAGCTGCTGCTATGAGGCAAACGGTTCCATCCTTAAATCTTCACTGAGGAATTTGTTAAGTTCATTGTGAACCTTAACCATTAAAGTAATTGTAATGCTTTGAAATTTGTATGTTAACACTAATTCCTTTTCAATTTATGATTATAAAATGCAAGAGAAATTGACCAGTAAATGAAAGGGAAATATTTATTTAAGAAAGAGATAATATTTACAAGAATGGTTATTGTTTAAGGACAAAAGTGCTTATGTACACAAACTCAACAAAGGTAAAAGGGTTAGATTGGTGAAGGTATTGGACAACTTGAATCACGCTTTTTGATGATAATGCAAGCATCACCCGTTGTGAACTTTGACTCCCCACTAATAAGCTTCTGAGAAGAAGGAATTTGCCCCAGTTTAGACCATGATCTGTGATTGCCCCGGTTTGTTATTCTGGCAAGTTACTTGATAACACATCATTTGCCCCAGAGACTGGCCTCCACATATCATCTACCCTGGTTGATGACCCTAACTTTTGCCTGAGCTGCTATTGCGAGTTTTCAACTCAACGGGTTGCTCTAACTTTTGCCTAGGTCGTCCCTTCGGATTTTCAACCTAGCGAGCTTTTCTTTTCTCCTTTCTCTCTCTTCTTCTTCTTCTTCTTCTTCTTCTTCTTCTTCTTCTCTTTTTTTTTAAGCATAATACTTCTTTACAGCATCGGAATTCACAGGGTATTGAAGCTCTTTGCCATCCATACTTGTGAGGATTAGGGCTCCTCCAGAGAAAGCCTTCTTTACCACATAGGGACCTTCGTAGTTGGGACGACCATTTACCAAGGTGATCCTTTTGGGCTGGTAGGATCTTTTTGAGCACCAAATCACCTTCTTGAAATTCTCGCAGGCGCACTTTCTTTTCAAATGCTCTTTTTAATCTTTTCTGGTATAACTGACCATGACATATTGCATTCAGTCTTTTCTCTTCAATGAGGTTCAATTGATCAAAACGAGCTTTTACCCATTCTGCTTCTTCCAACTCAGTTTCCATCAATACTCTTAAGGAAGGGATCTCAACTTCAATAGGGAGGACTGCTTCCATTCCATACACCAATGAAAAAGGTGTTGCCCCGGTTGAAGTACGAACAGAAGTACGGTATCCGTGCAAAGCGAATGGAAGCATTTCATGCCAGTCCCTGTATGTCACAACCATTTTTTGAATGATCTTTTTTATGTTCTTGTTTGCTGCTTCAACTGCCCCGTTCATCTTCGGGCGGTATGGGGAGGAATTATGATGCTGAATCTTGAAGTCTTCACACAATTCTGTCATCATCTTGTTGTTCAAATTTGTCGCATTGTCTGTGATGAGTTTATTGGGTAGACCATAGCGACATATCAGCTCCCTTTTGATAAACTTTACTACCACACTGCGAGTCACATGGGCATATGAGGTGGCTTCAACCCATTTGGTGAAGTAGTCAATCGCAACTAGGATGAAGCGATGTCCATTCGATGCCTTTGGTTCAATTGGGCCAATGACATCCATTCCCCACATTGAGAATGGCCAGGGTGATGACAAGACATTCAAGGATGTAGGTGGAGCATTGATGTTATCAGCATATGTTTGACACTTGTGGCATTTCTTCACATGATTGAAGCAGTCATTCTCCATGGTCAGCCAATAATAACCAGCTCTCAAGATTTTCTTTGCCATAGCATGCCCATTTGTATGGGTCCCAAAAGATCCTTCATGCACTTCACTGATGATTTTCTTTGCTTCAGATGCATTTACACACCTAAGAAGTACCATGTCATGGTTCTTCTTATATAGCACGTCCCCATTTAGAAAGAAGCTCATTGCCAATCTCCTCAGCGTCCTCTTGTCATTCTCTGAAGCACCTGAGGGGTATTCCCTATCTTTGATATATTCCTTGATGTCATGATACCAAGGTTTTCCATCTGATTCTTCTTCTACAGAATGACAGTATGCTGGTTGTTCACGATACTGAATTTTTATGAGCGGCATGTCTTCTTCATTATTTAATGCGAACATTGATGACAGTGTAGCCAATGCATCTGCTAACTGATTGTCTTCTCGGGGTATGTGATCAAAGGTGATCTCATCGAATTGCTTCGTTAATTCCTTGATGTGAGCATGGTAAGGAATTAATTTGGCATCTCGAGTTACCCATTCGCCCCTGAGCTGGTGAATCACCAAGGCTGAGTCACCATATACTACAAGATTCTTGATCTTTGACTCAATTGCTGCTTGAATTCCAAGGGTGCATGCTTCATATTCTGCCACATTGTTCGTGCAGTCAAAACACAACCTAGCTGTGATAGGGACGTATTGTTTTTCAGGGGAAATTAGGATTGCCCCAATTCCATGCCCCAGTAAATTAGAGGCACCATCAAACATCATGGTCCACTTGCTTTCTTCCGATGGCTCTTCAAACAACGCCATTATGTCTTCATCAGGGAATTCACACTGCATTGACTGATAATCATCCACTGGCTGGTGTGCTAGGTAATCGGCAAGAGCACTGCCTTTGATTGCTTTCTGAGTCACATATACGATATCATATTCTGACAACAGAACTTGCCATCGAGCGATCCTCCCAGTGAGTGCAGGCTTTTCAAAGATGTACTTGATCGGATCCATTTTAGATGCCAACCAAGTTGTGTGACTTAGCATGTACTGCCTTAGACGACGGGCTGCCCAGGCCAATGCACAACAGGTTCGCTCCAACAAAGAATATCTTGTTTCATAGTCAGTGAATTTCTTACTCAGATAGTAAATAGCATGTTCTTTCCTTCCAGAATCATCATGTTGACCTAACACGCATCCCATGGACTCATCAAGTACCGTCAAATACATAATGAGTGGTTTTCCAGACACTGGTGGTACTAGAATTGGGGGACTTTGCAGATATTGTTTGACTTTCTCAAAAGCTTCCTGACAATCTTCATTCCACCTCATGGGTTGATTTTTGCGTAGCAATTTGAAGATTGGCTCGCAAGTAGCAGTCAACTGGGATATGAATCTAGAGATGTAGTTTAATCTTCCCAGGAATCCTCGAACCTCCTTCTCTGTACATGGTGGTGGCATTTCAAGAATTGCTCGCACTTTACCAGGGTCTACTTCGATTCCTTTTTCGCTGACCATGAATCCCAACAACTTGCCAGATTTCACTCCAAATGTGCATTTAGCTGGATTTAGTCTGAGTTTAAACTTTCTGAGCCGCTCAAATAACTTCTGCAAATGAATTACATGATCTTCTTCATTCTTTGACTTTGTAATCATGTCATCTACATAAACTTCAATCTCTTTGTGCATCATATCATGGAACAAAGTTACCATCGCTCTCTGATATGTTGCCCCAGCATTTTTCAACCCGAAAGGCATGACCTTGTAGCAGAAGTGCCCCAGGGAGTGATAAATGTAGTTTTCTCACGATCCTCTTCAGCCATTCTGATTTGGTTGTATCCTGAGAATCCATCCATGAAAGAAAAGAAAGAATGTTTGGCTGTATTGTCTATCAAAACATCAATATGAGGCAATGGAAAATCATCTTTAGGGCTGGCTCTGTTTAGATCACGGTAATCCACGCACATTCGAACCCTTCCATCCTTCTTGGGTACTGGCACTATATAGGCAACCCATTCGGGTAATTTGCGACAACAAGGAAGCCTGCGGCGAGCTGCTTCTTGACTTCTTCTCTGATCTTTAGGGACATTTCGGGTCTCAACCGCCTTAACTTCTGTTTGACTGGGGGGTATTCAGGTTTCAGTGGCAGTCTATGCTCCACTATGGATGTGTCCAGACCTGGCATGTCTTGGTATGACCATGCAAATATGTCATGATAATCATGTAACAGGCTTTATCAACTTGAGGCGTTCCTCACTTTTCATGAAAGTGCCAATTTTAACTTCCTTTTTCTCCTTCTCCGTCCCCAAATTTATTACTTCAGTTGGTTCTTCATGAGGTTGGATTTGCTCGGTTTCTTGTTCAACCAGCCTTTGCAACTTAGGGTCAAGTTCTGAATCACTATCATTTTCCTCATCTGCTTGATTAATGGGATCATCAAAATTAACTGATGTGGTACAAGCATTATCACTTTCAAGCGTGTTACTTTCAGATCTGCATATATTTTTTTGTTTGGGCAAGAAAAGGAATAAAATGAACAATAATTCAAAAGACAAGGGCTTGAAGAAAAATAAAGAGGAAAGAGATATTTACTGGAAAAATTCAAAATGCATTTTATTCATTATAAATGAAAAAGGAACAAATGTCAGCCCTTATTGAAAAGAAATCCTAAGGCCTTGGGCAGAGCCATAAGATCAGCATTACAAAAAATTACTTGAAGTTAAAAATCACAGGTAGCTCAACAATTTCCCAGTTGGGGAGCTTTGCATCTGGTGGACCCACACGAACCCAATTGTTGTTCACATCTCCTTGAGTATGCCCTTCTGCAGCAGCTATCAGGTTTGAGTGCTCAAATCCAGCACTTATAAAGCTTTCTCTAATGTCGCAGATAGGGACCCCTCCAGTTCTGGGCTCACTCCCCCTAGCCTGGCCAACCTCTTTTCCTCCTTTTCTTCAACAAGCCTCTTCACATCAGCATTTGAGGGTTCGTAACCCAAGCCAAATTTGTCTTGCTTTCCCATAAAATCGGGCAGCCGGCTCACCCCCTGCCCGTACCTTCCTAGCCCTCGTCCGTACTGATACCCGTTCTCCAGCATGACTCTCGCAACCATCAATAAAGCATCTGATGGCTGGGATTCGGCAATAGGCTTCTCATAGGTTGCATGGGCAATCTCGAGAGCTTGGAATGAAGTCTCAAGAGCCTCTTCAGCAGCTTCGATGTAGGGGGTGGAGGAAGGTTTGCTGATAAGCAAATCATCCTCAGCAGAAACTGATGATCAACTTGTTATCAACAATAAACTTCAATTTCTGGTGCAAGGTGGAGGTTACGGCTTTTGCACTGTGGATCCAAGGTCTTCCCAAGAGGCAACTATAAGCTGGTGCGATGTCCATTACTTGAAATACTACGTCAAAGGTTACAGGGCCGATTTGGAGAGGTAGACTTGATTTCCCCTATCACTTCTCTCCGGGAACCATCGAAAGCTCTAACCACCATGGAACTTGGTTTCATTTGCGACCCATTAGATGGTAGCTTTGCAAGTGTTTCCTTTTGGCATCACATTCAATGAAGACCCATTATCAACCAAAACCCTTGCCAAGATGCAGTCCATATACTTCACTGAGATATGAAGGGCTTTATTATGATCTGCCCCACCTGCTGGCATTTCCTCCTCTGTAAATGTGAGATAATTATTGGCGGTAATGTTACCAATAATACCCCCAAGTTGCTCGGTAGAAATGTTGTGGACCACATGAGCTTCTTTCAGTATATTCAACAAGATCTTCCTATGTGGTTCCGAATGCATCATCAGAGACAACAAGGATATCCTGGCGGGGGTTCGATTTAATTGGTCGATCACCCTGTATTCACTTTGCTTGATAAGTTTCAAGAACTCACAAGCTTCTTCATCGGAGACAGTCTGCTTCGGCACTTCCTTCCTTGTTTCCTCAGTGATTTCCTTCTGACTGGTCATCTCCTTTCCTTTCTCTTTCTCCTTTATGACCTCACTTGATTGAGTGGTTCTGAACTCGTCAGGTGTATAGATACGGCCACTCCGAGTCATTCCGCCCACTCCCGCAATATTTGTCACATTGGGGGTGTCCACATTAGTTTCCTCTACCTGTCGGTCTCCAACGAGAACTTCCACATCATATCTCCATGGTACGGCCTTATTATCCTTGTAGGGAAATGATGTAGGTACTTGGATAGTGATGGGTATTGGTCTATTAGGTGGTTCTAACTGCTGCATCCCTGGTATAGTGGACGACCAAGGGTTTTGGGGAAGTTGAGGCTGAATAGTCGATTACAGATACATCAACTATATTTCCACCACAGCCTATCTGCACCAACTTTCTGTCCATCATGTCCTGTAGCATTCGTTTGAACTCTTCGCAGTCTTCGATGGTGTGATTTGTATCGGAGTGCAGTTCACACATGCCATCTCCAGCGATGTTCCCATCAACCCAACCTGCTTTGCACAACTCCTTGAAAATAACCCTCAACGGGGTTTTCACCTCTTCCACTCTCCTCCTCATACATTGTTCTTCCTCTTCAACTACACTCACTGATGGCCCCCCATGTCTTGGCAGCGGATTCTTGCCCACATTAGGATTATCTTTCCTTGAAGTTTAGCCATCCAGCATTAACCAATTCTTGCACTTTGAACTTTAGCGCCCTGCAATTTTCCGTGGAGTGGCCAATGGCTCCCTTATGATAGTCACATTTAGCATTAGGGTCATATCCCCTAGGAAACGGAGGCTCCATAGGTTTCATCGGGTAAGGCACCACCAATGAGTTTTGGATCAAGATAGGAAGTAATTCTGTATAAGCCATGGGGATGGGATCAAATTGGACTTGTCTTCTGTCTTGGTTATTTTCTGATCTTGGTTGGTTAAGATTAGGGCTTGGGTTCCATGGTCGGCCTTGCTGGGGAGGTCTTACAGGGGCTTGAGGGGGTAACAGGTGTAAATGGACGAATGGGAGATTGTGCTGATGGTTGTGACCTGTGGGTATGGTAAAGGGGCATGAAAGGTTTGTTGATAGTGAGGGGGTCTATAATTAGGCCCACCAAAGGGTTGATAGGTTACTGCATTTGTCTCCCCCTCTCTTTTTCTTTGTGGCCCAGATGCAGGTTTCTTTGAATTATTCATTGTAGGGGTATCACTGGCGATCTTCCCACTCTTCAAACCATTTTCTACCCTTTCTCCTATAATCACAAGGTCTGAGAAGCTCGACTGTCATGCTTCCAATCATCCTATCATAGTAAGGAGCTCGTAGAGTATCGATGAACAAGGTCACCACTTCCCTATCAGACAATGGGGGTTGCACTTGTGCTGCCAATTCACGCCACCTCTGGGCGTATTCCTTGAAGGTCTCATCATTCTTCTTGGACATTGCTTGTAACTGCAATCTATCCGGCGCCACTTCCATATTGTATCTATATTGCTTAAGGAAAGCATCAGCCAAGTCTTTCCAACACCGAACACGAGCTCGCTCCAGGTGCACATACCAACTCAATGCAGCTCCAGTCAAGCTATCTTGGAAACAATGGATGAGCAGCTTATCATCATGAGCATAAGAGGCCATCTTTCTGCAATACCTGATCAAATGACTTTTTGGGCAGGTGGTGCCCTTGTATTTGTCAAAGTCTGGCATTTTGAATTTTGGTGGGATGACCACATCTGGTACTAAGCATAGATCTGCTGCATCTCCGATGTCATAATTATTGCCTTCCACCACCTTTTAGCCTTTCTTCCAACAGCCGCAATTGTGTTTCCTCTATACTTTTGCCTTCACCCGTAGCAGCACCAAAGACCATAGACTGATTCGGCATGCCCAAATTGGTGGCTTGCTGCCATGGAAACCATTGTACATTCTGTGCAGGTGTAACTCCAAGGACTGCTGCAGCTGAACCCTTCTCTTGAGAACTTGGAGTCACAGAATTAAAGACTTGTTGTGCACTGGGTGTAGTTGTAACTCCCACAACATTTGTTGCCGAACCCTGTGGTGGGGTGATTTGAGAATCCGCTACCTTCGCATCTGATCCTTGTGGTTTAGCAATTTGATCCGATGCGTTATTGACAATTGGTGGTGTATAGTTGGGGGGAAGGCCATACAGAGGCCATTGGACTTCTGGAGGATCTACTTGTTGTACGGGCTTATTCAAATGCACCGTTACGGGCATCAACCCTTGGGTAAAACCAGGTGGATAATCAGGTGTAGCTGTTGTTTCAGTAGTATCCACCATAGGCCTTTTTTCTGCACTCTTTTGCATTGCTTCGAACATCTGAGTCATTTGCTTCACTGTTGAGGTCCCCTCTGCGTTCTGTTTTTCCATTATCCGCATGGACTCACTCATTTTGTCCATTTCCGCCCTCATTTGCTTGATTTCCTTTTTCAACTCTTCATTTTCCAGTGTGAGATATGTGAGATCTTCCATCATCCTGACTTGATACCGGGTCCTGTAGGGATGCCGGGGATACACCTTGCTTGGTTGGTTAATAATTTTTCCTGTAAACAAAACCTTTTTAGAATACAAAATTTTTACAAAACTTTGTTATCGGTTGTGGAGAAATTTTTGAGTGCTCAATGGTCGAGAGGTTCCCCCAATTTTAAAGCTAGAGGTATATCCCTCTTAGATTAAAATGGTTGACAATCAACGAATGGGGGTATATGCCCCTCATTTAAAGATGTCTTTAACACCAGCAATGCAACGTGCAACAGTTTAATTGAATCGCTTCACAATGTAGTAGAACAAGATAGGGTTCTTTACTTTATTCAATAACAAGCAGAAACAACCACTAATCCAGAGAAACATAATTAATTACATCACAAGTCACTGGCGGACCAAACTCCTAACTACATCTTGACAAAACTTCATGAGTCTGAAAGTCTTCCAAGGCAGTTTGATTTCTGGATTTGAGTTGACCTCTTCAACTGCATCATGAACATGGTTTGCCAGATTTGTTGCTTGAGTCTGTACACAGTCAGCCATGTCTTCACATGTTCTTATCCATTCCTTTTTCCTGTTTTGCTGGTATCCGGCTAGTAGCTCCCAACCATTCTTTTCTTCTTCTACCCGCTTTAGTTTCTCCACTTGAGATTGCAATTGGTCTTGTTCTACCTTCAGCTTCTTAGCATGCTCTAATTTCCGACCTGCCCTCATCAGTGCATTGGAGTAGTCTCTGGCTAGGTTTTCATTGCTTTTTGCTTCGAGATAAGCTTTCTGTAGCTCTTTCTCTTTCTCTGCGTTTTTCTTTTCTAATTCCTCTTTTTCTTCTAGATATTTGGCCACCTCCTTTTCCATTAGCTCTAAATGATCTTGCATCTTCTTCATTTCAGCTGAGGTGTTATCTTCTTTTCCTTCTTTTCCCTTTCTTGGCCTTTTTGCATTTCTCGCCTGATCTGCATCTGCACAAGCCTTTTCACAATCATTCTGCAAATCTTTTATCTCTTTGTCTTTCTTTCGACATTGTGCCTCTAGGATTGTTATTCGCAGGTTCTGCAGCATCTGCTTTTTCTTCCATGAATGTCATTTGTGCCTTCATCCTTTCTGCCTCAGAGGTCATGGTTGTGATGATTTGACTAAGTGTTGCAGGTGAGGCCTCGTTGTGTACAGCTTCCATTGGGGTTGGTGGTGGGACTCCTCTTGCCTTCCTCCACTCTTTGTATTCTGGAGAAGCAATTACACGGGTTTTCCCTAATTCTTTCTCCCCTTTCCAATTGATATCTCTCCAAGAAGATTTTATCTCTTCAATTAGCAAGCCGACATCATCTGTACCATATAGGAGGCTCGCTCCTCCCAAAGACTCTTCTACAGGCTTGATTTGTGTGCATTTGAGTTGTCTGAGAACAATAGATGGCGTGTAGGCCACACAACCCCTGGGTCCCATCAACGGAATGTTTGGGAAATTCCCGCAACTGAATATGACACCTTCAAAGTGATACCACGGACACACCCATGTGATCTGGTTGTCTTTAGTATGAGAGAATTCTTCAATCCACCCTCTTGCATCAAAATCCTTCGTTGGAACACTGTCAAAATCCCTCAGAGGATCAGGGGATGGGCCCATCGTGTGTCGTGCATATAGATGAGTCATGATCCAAACATATAACATGTGGGAACAACATCTCAAAGACCCTCATTTCTTTTGATGGCATACCATCATAGAAAGGAAAGTATCGGCGAGGATAGTCGGGACGGGGTTGGCTCCATTCTCTTCAAATTGAAAGAAAACATCCATGGCGGCCTGATCTACCATATCTGATGTAAAGGGAAAGAGAATCAATCCATAGATGGTCAATGCCAATGTTATCTTGAAATGTTTCCAGTGCCCTTGCTCGGCTAATACTTTTAGATGGTCTTCCAAAAGGTTCTCCTTAGCCCCAGTATTGATCCCCTCTTTTCAAACTTCAGCTGGTTGGGGAGCAAGCCTATGAGTTTGGCTATCTTCTTTTCATCAACGTATCGCCCTTTATATTGGTATACCACTTCTTTTTCCTTGACCGGCAACCTTACCATCAAGCCATACTCTTCAATAGTTGGTACCATATCGAGGTTTGGTAGCTCGAAGCATCTGAGATCAGTATTCCAAAATTGCGCCAAGGCACTCAATGACTTTGTCTTTACCCTGATGGCCAAAAGGTCTAAAATCCGCCCGTATCTTCTGTTGAAGGCATCCCTATCTTCTTTGCTCATCAATCTGCTAAGCTCATCAATCTTCTCAAACTCATTTCCAACCACTACAATTCTGATGTTCCTTCTTGTTTCTGTTGCATTACACTCTGTTGCTTGGCTAGTGTTAATTTGAACCTCTTCCATTGAGCTCTATTGAAATTTCCCACCACAAGATTCAAGTCTTAAAAAGAGTAAAAGAAAGAACATTAATTAGAAAGAGAGAGAAAAAAAAATGATAAAGAAAATGCATGGTGTTATGGCCTAGGATGCGATGCATGATTTTTATTAAAAACATAAGATGACGCTTAAGATAAAAAAATTTTATTTTTCATTTTATTTTTATTAAAAGGAGGTGATGCAAGATGATGCTTAAGGTGCAAGATGATTTTTTTTTATTTTTTGTTCCATGAATGCATGATGCTTATTGCTAAGTGTTCATTAAAGGTGAAGGAGAAAGGAAGAAGTACGCTCCCCATGTGTCCTAAGTTAGGTAAAACCCTATGGCAAGGTATCCCTAAGGTCATGACTCTAACTTTGGTGGCCACTAAGCTCATTTAATGTGTACAATTTTCAAGGAAGGGTCTAGACTTCTATGGGTAACGGTTCCCAGATTGCCCTAATCATATAGAAAAGGACCCGGTCCATAAATTAGCCACAAGTATGGAGGAACCCATCTCAATTATGGCTAACCGATGAAACCGGGTGGGTAACAATCTGAGTGATGAATCAACCATTGCCAAGTGAGCAAAAGGCCCCTCAATTGACAATTGTTAAAACATCTCCTAATCCTTGGTTCGCACAGGCTCGGGTATAGAGCCCAAAATGTGTGTGAGGTAAGTGACCGTGAAGTGTGTGTGAGGAGCATACCCACCTGTAGTACTAAAGACTATCCCCCCATCTGAAATAAATCAAACAAAACACAAGTATATACAGAGATAAAGTCTTCTACCCTAAGGTTGAAGTAGAATATATTACAGACATACAAGATAATGTACAAGAAAATATTTACAAAACATGGATAAGGATATTACAACAATATATACAAAGAAAAAACAAAAGAAAAAAACTGAAAGAAAAAAAAAACAACAACAACAAAAGGGAAAAAATAAATACAAAAGTTAACAATTTTGCACAAATTAATTATGACAGGCTTGACTCTCAAAATTCTCCAGTGGAGTCGCCATCTGTCGAAACCGGGGTCACGACGGGACGGCGAAAAATTGTTTTCAATGGAGTCGCCACCAATATTTATTTTGGAGGGAAAATACCGGAAAAACCCTTTAAAAAAAATGGTCTTCGAAACCAAGTTTGGATTCGGGAGTCGATTATGTGTAGGGAAGGTATTAGCACCCTACGACATCCGTCCTAAGACAGTTACCTCTAATTAATTGTGCAAATTTGTTAACTTTTGAAAAATATTTATTTTACCCCTTAAAAAAATCTTTTTGTTTTTATTTACAAATTTATTTATATTATTATTTTTTATGGGAAAATTTAGAAAAATATTTATTTGGGCTTGACGGGGCCGGTTCCCGCTCCTACGTATCCCCAGCTGCAATGGGGAAATCAAAGCCACGTAGTTCTGAAAGATTGATTTGTTTGATTGATTGAGAGTTTGGATTTTGAAAAGAATTTTTAAAAGAATTTTATATTTGCTTTATTTTTGAAAGAATTGATTTTTTTTTAAAAAAAGAATGCACTCTTGAAGGGTTTCTGTTAGCAAATGGCTATACAATGAACCCTCCTGATTCAAATAATATTAAATGATATAATTGCTATTCATTTAACATCACTTGATCATTGAATGATTTTTTATTTTTGAAGCAAAATTATTATCAATTGAGTTTTTATTTTAAATTCTTTTATTTTTTAGATATAACGTTATTGCTAGAAATATTGTTTGTTTATTTTGAAATATATTTTTTACTATTTACAAGTATGTGAACTATTTTGTTAACAAATGGTTATACTCCATAGTCCCGTTAACGGTAGAAATGCTACTCGTTAACATTTTATTTTTATTAAAATTACCCTTTTTTTATTTTTTAGAAATAATTTACAATATGCTAGGACTGTTTTGTTAGCAAATGACTATACTCCATAGTCCTATATAATTTGGATAATACTAACGATAGAAATGCTATTCGATAATATCACCAAATTATTGCATCCATTTTAAATTTTATTACGAGAATTTTATTTAGTATTAAACATGATTAACATCTTTATAAAAGCATATAAGATTTATAGAATCATCCGAAATTTATTTAAACAAATATTTACACAATTTAAATCACCCAAATATTTACAGCAAATCATTTAAAAGTTTTTTTTTTAAATCAAAGACTCAATTAAAAATTAGACAATCTAATAAAATATAATTGACCAACATTTAAAAAGAAAAGAAAAGTGAGGGGATAAGAGTTCTCAAAAACTCTTCACGCCCCTCAAATGCACACACACACAGAGCAGTAAAGAAAACGGTAAACCTAGAGAGAGAAGAGGGGAAGAAGAAGGAAGACAGAAAGGGGGGAAGTGCGGCCTGAGAGAGCAGGCCACCCAGACGCGGCGGACCTGTGCGGTGGTGTGCCGCGACAGGCGCGCGACGATGACGAAGGTCTCGCAGCGGCAATGGCAGCGCGATCTGCAGGAGGGAGAAAGGTGATGGTTGCTCGCGACAGTGGTCCAGGCTGTGGGGAAGCGATTGCTGCGAACTGGTGGTGGCTGCGCGCCGCGCGTTGACGGCGGTGGCTGAATAGCTGGCGACGGTGGGAATAGCTTACGGCGGTGGGGCGCCGTTTAGCAACTGTAACAGAGGGTGTCTCTCCGGCGGCGGTCCAGCAGTAGACGACGGAGACCAGAGGAGGCACGGCCGCAAGCCACGGTGGCTGGAAGTGGTGGTTCGCGGCACAGCGGTGAGGATTAGTGGTGGTTGAACGGAGAAGATGATGGTGATAGCTGCAGGGAGTTGGCTGACTGCAGAGGGGCATGGCAAGGAAAACCGAGGCTTGGCAACGGTGGTGAGGCGGGGAAGAAGATGATGTCTGTGTGACGATGGTTGTCCAGGGACACGATGAGTATACCCAACAGAGGAGGCTGAACATTACAGGAGAGTTTTTTTTATTTGTTATTGTCACTGCTATTATTTCCTTACAAAATGAGGGGGGAAAATGAGGGACTGTTGCTGTTTGATTGGGCAAGAGTTAGCTCTAACAGAGTGAGATATGGGGTTTGAGGAAGAGGGGGACAATGGTTGAGTTCTTTTTTGTTATTTCTTCTTTGCCTAAATTTTTTAATTGATTTAATTTCAGCTTGCTTTTCAAAGAGTTAGTATTTGAACTTAAACATGTAAACCTTCATAGTATAATCAAAGAAAGGCACAAACAAATCAATTATACTCAGATTAACATAATCATATCACGCAGGTTTAAACAAGTAACATAATCATGCTAGCCTTAAGAAAGAAGAACCCTGGGACAAGATCAGAATGTAAATTTCTGCTTACTTGAAAGATTGAATATTCTTTGATTGGTTATGTTATCTGCTGTCTTTCTTGGTGCAACTTCTCTTCTACCTTCAGCAAGCTTTCTTTAGTTTACCTTGTGGAATTGTCTCTCAGGGTTGGAACTCTGTTCTTCTCTCCACTCTCTTTTTCTCAGACTTTCTGTTTTTTTTTTCTGTGTAAACCTGCGTTCGAGAACTTTGTTTCTCCCTGCTCAGTAACTCTGTCCCCCCTGTGATAGTGTAGTCTGATCCTTTTTATACCTAGCTGAGAGATAACTACCTCATCCATTATATCAGGAAACCACTCCCCATTTCTCCTCCTTTTGCTCCACTTCAACAGCCTTATCCCTATCCCACTTAGTAACTACCTGGTCAAAGCTATATGTTTTTTTTTTCTTCTCTTTTTCTTATCTTTTTTTTCAGATTTTTCTGATTTTCAATTTGAATTTTAAAATTATTTTAGACTTATTATCATTATTATTATTATTGTGAATTTTATCTTTTTTTTTTTAATTTTTATATTTCGGATTTTTTTTATTTTCTAAATTGAAAGAAAGGAAAGAGAAAAATAAATAAAAAAAATAAAAATAAAAATATATTTTTTTAGATTTTCTTTTCCAAATATCGAATTTATTTTTTTTGAATTTCTAGAATATTTATTTTTAGCTTTACAACTATTTTCAGATTTATATATTTTTTGAAAATTTTTATTTTGAGATTTTATTAAATTCAACTGAAATTGAAATTAAAATGAAGCTAATTTTAGCCCGGATAAAATTGGGTATTCACAGAGAGCTGGAAGAAGAAATTTATATGGAACAGCCTGAGGGATTTATTGTTCCTGGCAAGGAACACCTTGTCTGCCAATTGAAGAAATCTTTATATGGCCTAAAGCAAGCTCCCAGACAGTGGTACAAAAGGTTTGACTCCTTTATGATTGGGCAAGGTTACTTTAGAAGTCAGTTTGATGATTGTATTTATTTCCAAAATTTTCCTGATGGAACTTTCATATACCTGTTACTTTATGTTGATGATATGTTGATTGCATCACGTAACAAGTCTTTGATCAGGAAGTTAAAAGCCCAACTCGGTACTGAGTTTGAAATGAAGGAGTTAGGTGCAGCTAAGAAAATTCTCGGTATGGAAATTCACAGGGATCGTCAAGCTGGTAAATTATTCTTATCTCAGAAGAAATATATTGAGAAATTGCTTGACAAGTTTAATATGCGTGACAGCAAACCTGTGTCTACCCCACTTGCTGCACATTTCAAATTATCCTCAGATCTTTGTCCACAAACAGAGGAAGAGATGGAGCATATGTCACATGTTCCTTATGCTAATGCAGTGGGGAGTCTTATGTATGCTATGGTATGCACTAGACCAGAT
The DNA here is from genome assembly GCA_026901365.1 of Sesbania bispinosa. NCBI lineage: Eukaryota > Viridiplantae > Streptophyta > Magnoliopsida > Fabales > Fabaceae > Sesbania > Sesbania bispinosa. The sequence continues at coordinate 637,713 of QLOH01000410.1, read as the reverse complement.
TTAGCACATGCCATTAGCATAGTAAGTCGATATATGCACAATCCTGGTAAAGGCCATTGGAGTGCTATTAAATTGATATTTCGGTATATAAAAGGTATTTCTGATATTGGATTGGTATTTGATAGAAACAAGGCTTCAACTGATGATGTTGTAGGCTTTGTTGACTCGGATTACGGTGGTGATCTTGACAGAAGAAGATTTCTTTCTGGATATATCTTTACTCTATGTAATTCTGCTATCAGTTGGAAAGCTACACTGCAATATAATTGTTGCATTATCTACAACAGAAGCAGAATATATTTCAGCAACAGAGGGTGTGAAAGAGGCTCTTTGGCTTCGAGGTTTAGTCAATGAAATTGGTCTAACACAGGAAGTTCTTGTTGTGTTTTGTGATAGCCAGAGTGCTATTCACTTGACAAAGAATAATCGTTATCATGACAGGACAAAACATATTGATTTGAAACGCCATTTCATTCGAGATATTGTTGCTGCTGGTGAAGTAGTGGTGGAAAAGATTCATACGTTTGAGAATCCAGCAGACATGCTTACCAAGCCACTTCCAAATACCAAGTTCCAACATTGTTTGAACTTGGTTGGTCTCTACAACACTTGAGCGCCCTTCGGGGCTTTAACTGGCAATGAGCAATTTATCAAATTCGAGCCAAGGTGGGGATTGTTAGAAAAAAAAGGAGGCTCTCATTAATGGCATGTGTTTAATGCTTGATTACTATTCATATTACGACTTTGGTTGTTTTTTTCTCAAATTACGGCTAGCTTGAATTCACACTTGTGATGTAACAACCATTCTTATCACTTGGCCATCACAGAGTAGCTAGTTGTTGTCTATAAATAGGCATGGATAGTATGATCCAAGCATCCAAGAGAAGTAAGTGAAAAATACTTCTCTTAGCCATTGTGTGAGTGTGAGATTTGAGAGAATATTTTAGTCCACTAGATTTTATTCTTGCGAGAGAATTTGAGAGAAAATTTTGTTCTCAATCCTCACCATAAGAGGATTTCTTGTACTCTCTCCTTTATAGTGGATTTATTTTGCTCGTTGCCGTCCGTGGTTTTTCTCTCTACACCGGAGAGTTTTCCACGTAAATCTTGTTCTCATCTTCTTACTACTCTCTTTACTCCTCTATTACTCTCTAATTGATTAGATCCAGTGCTTCCGCATTGCGCTGATACCATAACAGGTACAAAACTCTAGTACATCGAACGGTGGTTGGGTATTTGTAAATGACACTCTAACGTTTAAGTTAGTGTAAACTCTAGGCGAGTGGGAATCTATAATTTAGGGATTAGTGCATACCTGACATATCACTATTGGTGGGGTATTTATAGGAGTATTAAATGCTATTGGGACCCCAACATGGTGGGATCTGGTACAGCTGAGGTGCATGACATGCCCCCATGCAGATGCCCTAGTTGTACGGTCTGACTTAGCTAAGCAAACTTTGGGGTCTTCTAGTTAGACTGGTGTGTGGCCCAATGTGAACTTGGGCTTGTCCAGAACAGATGGCCCCAACTCGGCGTAACTCATGGTGAGGTGGTTCGAGTTACATTTCAGGTGTCAATAAATTTCCAACCGACCGACTATGTCATGGTGATATATGCATTTATTACATATTATTTCTAGGTAATTTAACATTTTAGTTGTGCATAGTCATGCATATTAATTATTTATAGCATGCATTTTTACGCATTTTATTTCAGATGATTGATTTTGGTCTTTTATTTTGTAGGTGGGAGATTTTCGGCTTTATTTAACTTTTAATTACTATTAGTTTGTTATGGGTCAAGCCTACTTTTTATTCCCCAATTATAAAAGCCAAATGAGGACATAATTTTAAGGATTCTGAAATTAAATCAAGAGTGCCCTTATTCTTGGGTTGGTGTGTTGCCCAATGTGAACTTGGGTTGGTCCAAAACATTTACCAAGCTTTGTTTACTGTGATGTACAGTAGTCGAGTGAACTGGGTCTTTCAAGTATGTGAAATTTAATAATGTTTCAAAAGAGAAACCGCTCAGTTTTTATTTTTGAAAATTTAGAAATGGATATGATCCATTTTCTTGAAATATTTTAAAATTAAAATTAATTTTGAATCTTATAATTTTATATTCAGATCTTAATTTCCAATTTTTTATTTCAGTCTTTTAATAAAAAAAAAACATATTTTTTTCTCAAGAATTAAAGTGCAAAAATCAAAACTTTACCCACTACAAAATAAAGGAGATTATTAGTTATAGACATAAGGTCCGTTTGGTTTACAGTTGAGTAGAATTGATTCTAGAAATGAATGGTTGAGATGGATGATGCACGTTTTACGAAGTACGTTGGACGGAAGTGATTTAAAATCAATTCTGCAGAATTGATTCTGACTGTTGCAAAATTTAAAACAAACGGGCACATATACTCCTATCAGTCTCGAGTAAAAGGATATCTAAACCTTTTACTTTACATGAATTCATTCCGTAAGAAATAATGAATCAATTTATATATAGTTATATACTGTCAGTGTAAAATTTTATACTATCATCTAATAATATGCTCCCACATTATTTATTGAGTTTAATGACATATAAGTTATCATATTCATTAAATAATGTGGTAATATATTATTGGACAGTGTATAATTATTAAACTCAAAAAATAAACCCCTACAAATGTTTATTTAATGACGACGAGTTTCAAAATTTCCTCATGAGATATCATTATTGTAACTTAATAAAATTCAAATTAAAAAATATAATTAATATATTTATTTATATCAGAATTATTTTTAAATTTCTAAATATATCTTCCATCTTTTTTATTCAGAACGTACTTTATTTATATAAGGCTTTTCTTACAAAAGTTATATCTGTTTTTTAAAAAAATACTTTTAAAGTACTTTAACCTTATATTTGAATAAAGTAATTACTAGCTAGATTTCGTATATTATAGAATAATAAAAAAAGGAGTGTCAAATGATAAATAGGAGGAATTTTCAAACGAAGAAGGTAAAAGGCAAGGCAACGGGCTCAAAGAGCCGAGGCCCAAAAAGAGTCCAAGGACCAGAATCTGCACTGCGCTTAGGTTACTAATCGTAGCACAAATGATAATGGGCCTTCAGAGGAACAGCGTTGTGGAGGAAAGGTCAAAGAATTCCTTTCACAAAATCATTACTGAAAACTGGACCTACTTCATTCAAATGGTTTCCGTATATATATCGTAATGAATGTAAATGAGGCCTAATTTAATAATTACTGAATTATATGGGTTGATGACCCAAACAAAGAGTGGTCCAAGCTTTGGTGTTATAGAGGAGTAGTTGAGTTTGACCCAAAAAAAAAAAAAAGGAGTAGTGGAGCAATAGGTAACTTTCTTTCAGGATACGCTTCAACAGCTATCTAAGTTGGCTATGGGAATTGACCAAAAAAAAAAAAAAGTTGGCTATGGGAAGACCCAAAAGAAAAAAGAAAACAAACTGGCAATCGATAGATCATGGATGGCTGGCCGCAACACTCGATCTTAAATAAGTATGTGAGTTTTTTTTTTTTTCATTTATATTCCGCTTACTTTAATTATTTTTAAATAATTTAGGACTTTATCAATCGCACTTAAATTTTTAATAAGCTAAACCAATATTTCCATCATATAGCATAAAAAAAAAAAATTCCATCATATATAATATAACCCACATATTTTCCTTTTTGATAAAGGCAACATTTGATTTTAAGTTGTTACATTCGTCATATAAAAAAAGAAATTTTTCATCTAAGTTTTATAAATGAGTAAACTAGTACATCAGTTCATAACTTTTAGGCTAGGGCAACATACACTTTAGTACCCGACTTGTAAAAAACACTTTTTAGTTTCTGACATTACCTTCCATCCAGTACTTTAGTCTAAAATCATAACTTCTGTTAAATTGGTGTTGACATAGGCAGCAAAATATGATAAAAAAATGACGTTGTCTTCCATTTTTTATTAAATGTCAGACACTTAACCCTAACAATCACTTCTTTTTCTATGACTTTGGAGAAGATGAATGAAGAACATGGAAGAACAAGAACTGGCCGTTAGGATTAGGTGTCTCACACTTAAAAATGGGGAAAACGACGTTATTATTGTCATACTATGCAACTTTTATACGTCACTTAACATGACACATCAGCACCAACTTAACAAAACTTAGAACCTTGGACTAGAGTGTTAGATGGAAAGTAACATTAGAGTCTAAAGGTTTTTTACAAGTCATGGAAAAAAGTACATGGTGGCTTGAAAGTCATGGACAATCTACTAGTTTACTCGTGACTAAATGGTGAAAAAATAATTTTTATATAAGTACATTATTTATAAACACAATCAATTGAAATTTTAGAATACATTAAAATGATTAAAAAATAAAATGTTTAAAACAAAATGGTTGTAGAAAATTGTTGAAATTAAAATTTGGTGGGGATTCAAATTAAACAATTTTGAAAATCAAGGAAAGTAAAATGAAATTACCTATGTTGTTTCTCAAATTTAAGAGGCCATCTCGAATGCAGAATCCCATCTAAGTTGCTTAAAGTTTATTTTACTAATTTTTATGTGGATCCTACATATACATACAATTTTTTTTTAGTAATTTTTATAATTCAAGTAATTCTCTAACAAAATAACTCTACAAGAACTCCTAAATGGGTCACACAATTTATCCATATTAATATTAATAACAATTATAAGTAGATGGACCACCCATATTTTGGTTGCAGCCTTAACTGAAAAAAGCCAAACAGAGGAAGGCATTGCACCTAAAGTGGTATCTCGCTTTGTGGGTGTTGGGGTACTGTAGTACAGTGACTGGACACTGAGTGGAGAAAAGGAGGCAAAGCAAAATGCTTCCCAAAAGACACTGCACTGAAGCAAGCAAGCATTATTATTATTTTCCGACACATCAAGTGAATCCATCTTTTGCCCTCTCAATCTCACATCCACTCCTTTGGTTAATTATTATTTTACAATTGTTTATGGCTCACACCATTCTTATACAGCTCACTTCCTCTATCGCCACAATCAAGCCCATGCAACTATTGCTAAGTCAATCTCTAGGGTGATTGATCTCTTGATTTTGTTCTACCAAATTTTATATAATTAATATAAGACGTGAGTTAAATATTTGGAGTATCAGCTTTTTTTAAGCATAAAAGTCCTATTTTACTCCCATAAAAATATGTGATCTTGTAAAAGAAAAGTTATGACGGTGATATATATAATTATACATTTTTTTTAATTTGAAATTGTTTCTTGAAATAAATTAAAAATAACTACTTTAATCCTGGTCAATAAGACTTAAGAGAGATTTAGAAGTGCTTAACGTAATTTGATTTGTCATGATCACTATTTTGGTGGAAGCGAGACACGCACACAGTAATCTGAGAGACAGAGTACGTGAGTACAAAATAAGGGGTTTGTATGTCTGGTTGTATAGAAAATAATTCTAATGAAATTCCCGAAGACTTTGTTTTCTGCATTCCCAAGTGAATTATTGGAGAGGCCCATACTGTAGAGGGTCCCGCATGCTCTGAACCTCATATCGTTGGATAGACGCGCGTGTCCCTTGCTGCGCCTCTATTTCACGTACTGCCCATCTCATTAGCTATGTAGTTTTTTTTTCTCTATTCTATTTCTAATTCTAATTCTATCAACCCCTTTTTCCTTTTCCAAATATGGCATCTTAAGCATACCATTGGCAATTAACATACCCAATTATATTTTAAAATAAATAAAACACATGTAATTAATATTATATCTTAACTACTTCAGCTAGTTTAATTATATATATGTAAACAAGTATTGTCTACAAATTAAAATATTAATTAATTAATTAATTAACTTTGATATTGCTTTTTGTATTTTGCGTCTCCCGGCCTATTTGCTAATATATAATTATATATGCATGTTGTTGAGTTGCAAGTTCAAATTGGTGTAGTATGTATGTTAATTAATGTGTAATGCTAGCTATTGTGTCCATAGAAGAGGGGACACCGTAAATATCCTATCCTAGCGTGACTATTGTGGTCATTTCACAGAGCTCACGGTTTCGTTATATAGTAGTATGCACTTTGCTGGTCGATATATCATTCACTCACTCACTCTCAGAGAAATTAATTAATTTAAAAATTAAAAAGAAAGAAAAAAATGGAAGGAGGATCAGAGAAGTCGAATTGTGTATACAGAGAGTGTTTGAGAAACCATGCAGCGAGCCTAGGCAGCTACGCCACCGACGGATGCGGCGAGTTTACGGTGGAGGAGATGTCACCGGGAGGGCTACAATGCGCGGCGTGTGGGTGTCATCGCAACTTCCACCGGAAAGTGAAGTACCCGGCGGCGGTGATGGAGTACGGTACTGGTGAAGGAATCAGGGCAATTGAGGGAGGAGAGAGGAGTAGTGGGAGTGGGAAGAAGAGGTTCAGGTCAAAGTTCAGTGCAGATCAGAAGGAGAAGATGCTGGGTTTCGCAGAGAAGCTTGGGTGGAAGTTACAAAGGAAGGATCTGGATGATGAAATAGAGAGGTTCTGCCGAAGTATTGGAGTGAGCAGACAAGTGTTCAAAGTGTGGATGCATAATCATAAGAACTCTTCCTCTTCTAATTCTTCCGCATCTACTGGCAATGTCTCCTCTCTCACCCAGCAGTAATTAAATTATATAACTCCTCTTTAATCAATTTCTTTTTCTTATGTCCACGCTCTTCCTTGTAATTTATCATTGCATCAATATTACTTACTTTCTTTTTTCCTTTTCAAATTATATATAACTAGAAAGATAAAATTAACTGTTGATTTACGTGATCGATATATAACTTATAATCTTTAATTAGTTGCTCCACAAGACTAATTTCATTTCATTTTCAATTGAATTAATCTATACCCTGCTATCATTTGCTTGTTTGTAATTACTTCAACCTCAAATCTTATACTATTTTTTAAGCCATAACCTCAAATCGATCCATTTGGAAGTTTGCAGAGTTTAATAAGCGCGCTGAGGATTCTTTTTCATGAAAATTAATTCCAGCCAAATATATCTTCTAATCCTACAGATCTACAGTACAGAGGATAGCATTTTCCTTTTCACAATTCTTATCAGGGAATAAGAGAAGAGGTTTTTCAGTCACATTATATATATAGGTTCCTATATAGTTTTATACAAATTAACCATCATAGTAACACGTCAATTGACAATTAATTACATTTATTTGTTTATGAATTTTTCTTAATACTACTTAGTTACCATCAAAACGAGGCACTAATGATGTATTTGGATGAAGAAAATTTAATTTTAAATTGGACCTCTCGTATATATTTATTTGTGAGTTGAGTTTACTAGGGAAAGAGAGGGAAGGATAATGTTTATTTGAAGTCAATTCTCTTTTATGTTTGAGAGTTTGATTCTGTCATATGTATTTTATAAAGTCTTCCGGTCCTTTACTCTCCCTCCATTTCCCCTCCAATCACTTTCTTCCCCTTTAAACTGACATACACACCCAATATATTGTGGAGATTAATACATGCATGTATTGCTATTAAAAAAACTGACTATTAGTATTTTGAATTTCAAAAATGTTGTCACATAGGCGAATGAATATATAATTTATATCGAAAATTATGCATGTTAACCTGTTTTGAACACAAATATAAATGTCTTTACTACAACAAGAGTAGACAAAATACATCTTAATTTGGCGTTAAGCACATAATCCTGTTTGGGGCTCTTAATCCTTCACTAAAAATATGTTTAGTGGAATCAAAACTAAGAGCTATTCTTACAATTTTAATATGCATTAATTGTCATTGAGTCACAACTCTTTAGTTACATCTTCTTATTTTTCTTAATTTAATTGAATTGTGGACAGAATGAGAATCGTGAGGATTCAGTTTCTTAATTACCATTTAGTGAAGGGGCTCTCATACTATGTTAAGATTTACGAATACAATCTACTTTAGGAGCTCTTCTTGCCCCCACAAGTTGGTTCTAATTATAAGGTGTGTTTGCCCACCTCACTCATTGTCTAAGTTCATTCCTCTTGTAACCTTGCGAGATGGCATTTCCACATCATCCACTGTTGGAGATACCTTATGCTTTCGGTCTCAACATAAGTGCCATGAGGGTACCTAGAACGTGTAAAAGAGAAGCCACAGAACATGGGTGACAAATGTTCTCTTTTCCTTCCTAATAAATTCTTAGAAAGGACTTTCTCTATGATGAAATATTAATATTCAAAATTTGTGCACAAATGAATAAATGAGGCTTGACTTTATATTCTAACACCAAATTGGTCTCAGGTTAAAGTGATCTAGCTATTGACCACACAAAGAGTGTTGTGTCATGACGTCGGGCCTTCTTAAAAGCCAAATCCTAGGGGGGGAAATGATATATCTAATGTGATCATGGTCGGTGGCCGATCTTCAACAAAAGCTTTGGGGATGCCAATATAAATTTTTCAATTATTCAATAATATTTCTTTGCTTGAATGTAAATTTTATTATTTCAATTGTTGAATTATAACTATTCACAATCGAGATTATTTTGAATTAAATAATTTTAGATTAATGTAAAATTTTATAGATATAATCTATATCACAATAACTTCCAAAATGACGGTGGATTTTAAAATACAATTATCTGGAAAAAAATAAAGATGTAACACTTGGTGTAATTCATACTGGCGTAAGTTGAACCTCATATATATATATATATATACATATATATATATATATATATGCTTTTGGTGCAAAACCACATATGTATCATTCAAGGGAGACAACATTGTTCAAGCTTGGTAGGACCTCTATAAGCGGCAAGGCTCTCCCTCTGAGTATTTAACACAACTGCATACTCAGGGCTCGAACTCTAGACTACTGATTTAAGTTGAACCCCCCATATATATATATATATATAATAAGTGTCCTTTTGTTAAAGAATTCATATATAGAAAATTTATATTGGAAATCATGGTTTTATATAATTGGATTTGGAACATTAAATACTATATGATGTCATAAATTTTGATTCCATAACCAGTGTCCTTGAAGCACTCGTTAGCATTATATGTGTATATATATATGTGTGTGTGTGTGTGTGTGTTTCTTTATTAGTTATATGAATATGAATATATGTGTCTATATAATTTATTTTATAAAATGTTTGGGGGGACATGGCTCCAACCAAGCTCCACCACTGATCATAGTCCACATGATCGGATATAAAAATATAGTAATTTAAATTTTTTATACCATCAAATTCAACGTTCATTTTTATTAATAACTGGTATTAAACCGGTTTTCAGTCACTTTTATGAAATATTAATTGAAAATAACAATTTTAACTTAAATCAATAATATTATGCAGGGTATAAGTTTTTCTCTTTAATTTTAAATTGGTAGATACTCAACAAAATTAATATATATTGTATTATATATATTCATATTTTTCTTTAAATTAAACATTAATAGTCATATAAGGACTATTTAATAAAAAATTATTCATTCACTTTTTGTATATATTCGCTATCTTTTACATTTAAATATAATTTTTTAATATATTCTTATATTTCTATTGTTTTATTTTTTGTATTAATCAATTAAGTAAAGATAAAATTTAATTATTAAAATTTATTTATATATCTAAAATAGCAAAATAATAACAAAAAAATTTATTCTAAAATTGCAACTAAAAAGTAAAATAGAAGAGTACAAGATAAAGTTGTGTTAAGGACAATTTCTACTATCAAATGTTATTTCAATATATCTTTATTGATAATTGCACATTAAATAATGATATTTATTAATATTCTAAATAATATTTTTTAAAATCAATTCAAATTAAAATTAATTTTATAAAATCAAATCATTCAAAATTAAGCTTAAAATTACTAATTTAAATGCATATAAATTTTATTTATGTATCATATCTTTTTTTTTTGTATGTGGTGACAAATTGTGTGATAAATGTATATTTTTCAAAAATTGATTTGACAGGAAATTTCTTAAATGAGTAATATAATAACATTATACAAATTAATTAACAAGAGAGAATTTTTTTATGTCCTTTTTATTTATTTGTTGTGGGATATATATATATATTAATGGTTTTCACCATAAGTATCATTTATTACCAGAGTAATCCTATTCGGGGCTTAATTAGTCATATTTAAGACTACTCACCACTTCCTAAGAATGTGTTTAATAAGGATTGAACCTGAGAGCTCTTTCCATGATCTCAGCTTGCGTTACCAACTAAGTCACAACTCTGTCATGGATTAGCACATACTAAAGAAATACGCTATTAATTATTAAATATTTTGAATTTAAAATAATTTTTGCTCTAAATCAATTTAATTATGTTAAAAGAATATACTTTATTTTAATATTTTATTTATACACTAAATGTATGTGATTAATATTTTGTATTTTATTACATACTGTTACCGCAGATACATGTGTTGTAAAACTTGGGTTGAATATCCTAATTTAGGACCAATGTTATAAGGTCTGATCCAGAGGTTAACTCAGAACTAGCTCGACTGGTCTCGCGGCCTACCAGCTACCTCAGATTTAGATCTACCTCAATCATCTCGGCTGGCCTATCAGCCATCTCGACTGGCTTATCATACAACCATCTCAGCTGGCCTACCTCAGCCATCTCGGATGGCCTATTTAGCCATCTAAGCTGGCCTATTCAGTCATTTCGACTGGTCTATCAGCCATCTCGACTGGCTTATCATACAACCATCTCGGCTGGCCTATTCAATCATCCCGACTGTCTATCCACCATCTCGCCTGACCAACCTCAGCCATTTCGGTTGGCCTACCAGCCATCTAGGCTGCATGGACACTTAACAACTGTGCAACCCGGGGACCACCAACTAGCTCCTCACCCTACCACTTGCCTATGCCTACGCGGACTGACACCAATAAAGGGCACTTCCCATCACATAGACTGAGCAACTTACCCACTGACACAAGCAATCAGGCGTAGGTTGGGCTACATCACAGGCTAGCCCTGACTAGACCCCATGCTATAAATATCCCCTCCCATGGAGGGTCAGGTACGCTCATTTCTCCCTTGCTCACACTTTGTCTCAAACCCATTCTAACTTGGGCGTTGGAGTGTCTTCGCAGGTCACCCCCTCCTCCACCATCGGAGCTACTGTTCAGAGCAACCACCACCGCATCTCAACCTCGGACTATCTCGGATACCTATCTCAGACAGTCTAAGAACATCTTGGATTACATCCTGAACCCCTGGAACACCCAGGAATGATCACCTCCGCCACGATCATTTCTCTGGCACAATCAAGGTCAAAGACTCAAAGTGATAACAAGTTCAATTTCTCCAAGTGTAGAGAAGATGGTGATAAAAAATAAATAAAGAAAAGAAAAGTGAGAGATATTAATTACAATTCATATGATGAGAAAAGAAAAGATAAATAGAAAGAAAAAAATATCAAAGTGTAATGAAAATGCTTGAGTGTAGAATTTATTAATATAGATATATGTGATTACCTAAATGGAGAGTGCAAAAGAAACGGAAGGAGTAAATATTATTGGGGGTTTTGGGGATTAATATTGTAACTATGAATACGCGCGATAATATAGCATGTAATATAAGGAGTCTTTGGCAGAGGTTCCAGGACCACTGAGCCTTATGGACGCATTTTTCACCTTCGTGAATTGTACGCAAATCCAAAAAAAAATTCAATTAGTTATTCTTCCTCCAAAAGAAGAAAGTTAGTATTAAAATGGCTAGGTAATTAATGGTTAGTTCCCAGTCGTGTATACACTGTCACACTCTCACAATGTGGAACTTGAGATAGATGATCGATCATTCTTGCTTTGCTTTGGCACATATAAAAAGCAATTAAGTAAGTATCAATGAAAGATGAAAATTAAGCAATGCACTGACTGACCTGGAACAAACCGAACGTACCCCGAAGCCAAGCCAACCACCTGGCAGGTGCTGCCATTCCAATTTAGGGACAGGAGAAAAGACACCACCACATATATACGCTCCCTTGTTGCAACTTAACTTATTAACGATGTCGAGGGCAGGACAGAATGCACTTTATATACCTAACTCCCACTACTGCAGTAAGGTTCAGGAGCTCATTAATTTTTAATGAAAATTGTTCCTTGAGCAGAAAATCGGTGCCTTTATTTCCTTTTCAATCGCTTCTTTATTAATTTAGCTGCCAACACTACAGGGTCAAATTTCAACCTTCCACCTGAAAATACAATCAATATTTTTATTTATTTATTTTAGCCTTTTAGGTATTTTTATTTATTTTACAATCAATATGTATAAGTTGAGACTTGAGAATGGTCCCAATACCTAATCAATGAAAACAAGAAGTTCGCGGGGACGCACATGTTTAAAGGGACGACACTATGATAACACAATAGATTCTTTTCAGGGCATGTCTTATTCGGATGCCGTGGCGAGAGATCGAGTTGCGTGAAGGCTAAATACATACATACATGCATGCACAAGATCACAATCCTTTAACATCTCTCAAATGGCCACGTTTTCAAGAAAAGGACGGCTCTATCACGCTTATTATACTTTTCTTGAAACTTTTATTTGGTGAAGTGAATCCCTTCCAGTCCTTTCATAGGATATTGCCAACAAAAGTAAGGCTATGAATCTTAGATCATTTTTTAAATAATAAAAAAGAGGCTATACTGATTATTAACATTTCTTCTTTTTTTTTCTTTCTTCTTCACATGTTACATATTTTTGCATATCCAAAGTAAGCATTGTGCTGTGCAGCTAGAAGCTACATGACAATTGAATATCATGGGGTAGATCCTCGATATTACCATTATTTTTTATGATTTAATATTATTTGTTATCTGATAATTAAGAGAGCAATTGGAACCATATATTTTGCATTCTGGAATCATCATCCTCGGCTCCAGCTCCTTGTGTTTGTTTCTGACAAAACTTTGTCATTACATAGAGATGATGACAAAGGATTAATAAAAAGAACAGAAATGATGGAAAGAAGAACAAAATCATAAAAGTCATACAAGCAAAAGAGCAAAGGCCTAGTTGAGTTGTAAACATGTGCTATGCTCTATTGATGCTACTGGATTACAGTAAGTGTGTAATAATCAGTAAATCTATGTCTAACTATAAATGAAGCTGATACATGGATTTTAGATTATCAACATAAAAGCATGCCTCGATTTTATGTAGCTTCAGCTTCAATTTTCTTTCCTCTACACACAGAAAGAGGCTCAAATTGTCCCCTGAGACAAAGATGCTTCTTCAATTTCCATTGTTCGAAAAATTTGATGATATTTTCACCTCCTGCACTGCCTAATCTCATGTTCTACTGTTCAGCCATTGAATTATGTCCTGCGTGATAGCGTCTCGTTCAGGTTCGAAGAGCAGGTCATGTAAAAACCCATCATATAGTTTGATAGTTTTGTCAGATGAGGAGGCTTCTTCATACAATTTTTGAGAAGCAACAGGATCAGTTACAGAGTCAGCAGTGCCATGGAGAACCAAAATGGTACTCTCAATTTTCTCAGATTTTGCTGCAAGTAGCTTGTAATTCTGAGAATTTCATAGCCAGTACGTACTCTAATAGATCCAGTGCATACTAACGGAGCAGAATATTTTGCAATTAGAGCCTCTGGGTCTCGAGACACTGGCAGCCCCTTCTTATAAGCAGAAGTAAATTGATATGTTGGCAGCAAAAATGAAACTATTGGAGCAAGTACCTGCAATGAAGAAGATATGAATATGCCAATGTGATATGTCCTATGTACTCTGATATAAAGTGAAGATGTCAACAGGTATCTTCTAAACTCAGATAGATAAATTGGACTCAATCATCAGGGTATGCTCACCGTTAAAATTGGATGAGAAGGTGCAACTCCAACTGCAGGTGACGTCAATACAGCACCAGCAATGCGAGCTTCAACCTTTGGGTCGAGCAGTGCCTAAAATGAAGATACAAAAAAAATTTAAAGCTCTATCAATTTATAATTCTTGACCTTCTTCACCCTTTACTAAATAGTTGCAAGAATTTATTATATAATAGTACAAAGCAATACCTTAAGAGTAATGGCTGCACCTGTTGAGTGTCCAAAACAAAAACAAGGAAGCCCAGGATTTTCAGTTAGAATCTTCTCAAGAAATACTTTCTGTTTATCAGAAAGAAAAGATTCTCTATCAGAACAAAGTTATTCCAATAAGCAATAAAATCTAACAATATTGCTACTTCCTATCCTCTGCATCTACCTCTAACTGCACCCACTATGCATACTTAAAACATAAATGACAATACTGTTTATCTATACATTGTTTTATGCAAACTCTTATAGCTCCAGTTCAAGAATATACCATATCAGAACAGCATCATCAAGAGAGTGGACATATGCATGCAGCCCATCACTTCCACCATGGCCTAAATGTAAACAAAACAGATAAAAATCAGAATTGAGCTAATACAAAGAAAACCACAAAAGATTAAAACACAATTTACTAGATTGGAAAATAAAGCATCTAAGTTAACAGGAGAGATTAAGTCAGGACATTGCCCCATGAAGAACCTACATCATAACGTTTCTGAAAATTTCATTTTCTAATGAATTGCCATATTTGAAACCCGTATATGCTTTAACTCATGAAGAAAAGGGAATCTAGCCTAGGAGGGTCCAGACCAGAACTAATAAATTGTTATTCAAGTACTTGTATTAATTATAACTAATTATTAAAAAGAGTACTTGGGATTGGGAACATAAGTTGCACTTTTGCATGGCCCTTATTTCTGCTCTAGGAGGCACCTAGGTGAGTCACCCTAGTGTTCCTTAGAAGTCCTAAGAAAATTATAATGTATGAGAGAATGAAAAAGGCATCATCCCTGTGAATTCATAGTAATATTAAATTGTTAATTTAAAATGCATATATTTCCTAACTTCAGAGACAATTTTGCACTATGTGCCAAACCATGTATTGTGTTCCTACAAATCTTAATCATACATGTCAGACACAATAATACTCTCACATTACTTGATATAGGAGCTTGACATATTACTTTTATGCACAAATGGAATTCAAATAACTCAGTCCTGCAACATCCAAATAATTTGAAGTGAAGTGATCTTTAAGATAAATTAAAAAATAATCACTGTCCTCTATGGATTGCCTAACAGAAGTTCCATACAGCGATGAAACAGAAGTAGCTAAAATTTTCACCATTTCTATTTCACACTAAAAAATATCACATAAATCTAGGGGTGGCAAATAAATCCATTTATCCATCATCCAATCCATCCATGGTATAATCCTATCCAGTCCATCCATCATAGAAAAAATAAATTAGTGGATTGGATCCAATGGATCTTTTTATTCGGTGGATGGTTTGTAATCCAGGGACAGATCCTCGAAAGAGATTATATATTGAAATTCAGGATAATGAAGAAGAACAAAGGGCCAGACTAAGGAATAAATAAACCGTTAAGGATCAATTTATATTGCATACCAAAGCATAAATTTTGCGAATTGAAGTTAGACCAATAAGTACTCCACTACTCCCACATGAAGAATGTGGAATTTCCAGGAAAACCTCCTTAATAAACTCACAACAGCAATTGAAAACTCTTTCCTAGAAACTGCAGAAAACCAAGGTCGGTACTCCTTACTCAGCAAATGGCCCTTTGTTGTATATTATAAAATAATGTGAGGAAGACAAATAAAAAAAATAACAAGATGATGCAGGATAGATTGAGTGTTAATAAAATGTACATTGTGTTTGTCGCTAGTATGTCCCCAAAAGGAGAAGAACATAAAAAACTCTTAGACCAAATAAGAAAATGAAATAGGAGTGTTATAAGGATAAGGTTGCAGTGTTGTGAATAATGAATGTTAAGAATGTGATGTGATTTGATAAGATTATGTAAGCAATTGATTATATTAGAAATGATGAATGGTGATAAAAAGAAGTCTTACCAACCCAATCCATCCCATAAACCTTGAAGCCATTAGCATTGAGCTGCTTTGCAAAATGACTATATCTGCTACTGCAAGAGAGAATTAAGCTATGGTTATTGCTGCCAAGTGAATGAGTATTGATTGAGTAAAGTGGAAGTTAAAGAGAAAAGGAAAATTAGAAACCTGTGTTCATTAAGTCCATGCATAAGAAGAACAACTCCCCTGCAGAACAGAAGAAGAATTTAGCAAGGAAATGAGGAAATTAATGTTTAGAATTGAATAGAAGAGAAGAGAGAAAAGTGAGGTGACCTGACCTGAAATTGATGTTAGTGTTAAGAGAGAGAGGAATCCAAGATTGGGTGAAGATGGTATCACCCCTTGTGGTAGGTAAGAGGGAGTAGTCCCTGAGGATGAGGGTTGAATGATCACGATCCTCCAACACTCTCCGAATGGCCAACGCCCTCCTTGAAGTTGAAGCAGTAGGCTTGAAGGCGAGTCGCAGCACCGTCCTTTTGCGGAAGGGAAAGAGAAGGAGCAAAACGACGGTGTTGAAGAACAGAAGCAGGGTCTTCAACGCTCGGAGGGAGAAGAGGGCGCTGATGCGCCCGCTCGCCCCTGACGTCAAAATCAACCCTTCCTTTTCCCTCAAAACCAAACCCTCTCTTGTTGCCGCTGCCATTGTCTTCCACCACTTTCTTCTTCTACCATCAAATCAAACAAGTTCGCTTCCACTCCAAATATAGGATTTGCCACCCACAATGACACCCTGTTGCTGTTTATATTAATTATATTATAAACCCTTCTTCTTGTTCGTTGACAATATTCAATTCAATTTGTAGACAAAAACCAATTTTGATTTTTGATTTTTGATTGCGATATGTTACGTTGAGTCAGTGACAAAGCAAGAACAAAAACAGAATCCGTATTCTAGAAGAAGTCTCACTAGGTTCGTTATCGTTCCAGAAGGTGCTACTGCTCCACGTTCCCGGTAAGGTAATTTATCCTCTCCTTCTCTCTCTCCTCCTTTGTCTTTATCGTAACGATATATACCAGAAACTGCTTTATCGCTATCTTTTACATTTAAATTATCATTTCATTTTTTAATATATTCTTATCTTCTAATATTTTATTTTTTATATTAATCAATTAAGTAAAGATCAAATTTAATTATTAATTTTATTTATATATCTAAAATAGAAAAATAATAACAAAAAATTCTTCTAAAATAGCAACTAAAAGTAAAATAAAAGAGTAACATAAGTTTAGTGTCAAGGACAATTTCTACTATCAAGTATTATTTCAATAAAATTACTTATCTTTATTGATAATTGTACATTTTTCAATTGTGTTGACAAATTATGTGATAAATGTATATTTTTTTAAAAAAATTAATTTGGTAGAATTTTTTTAATGAATAATATAATAATAAATAACCGGTATTTTAACCGATTGTAACTATATGTATGAATAATATTCTTATTTATTTATATTCCTGACATAACTAAAAAATTATCATATAGAATTATCAATGTATTTCTTAATTAATTATTAGCCAAGACTAGGGTGAATCTCCTCTTGGATGATGTAGTGGGTGAATCACCCTTTTGACCGTTGGATACAAGTAGATGAATATGATCGAAATATAAACAACTTGTTGTTCCGGTAAAGTAAAACCTATTGCTTGGCTTGATCCCTAAATATTAATATTTATGTTTTTGTCCTCATTTGTTTTTATTTGTGTCTAACTAGCTTTTCCGGCTTCTCCTTCGAAAATGAAGCGACAGGCCCCCTGTTCAGCTGTTCTTAGTTATGAGAGGAAGATTGACTTTCTCTACTCCTCTCTTTTCATCCACTCTCCAAAACCCATAAGCTCTGTGCCTCCAAACATATACTTGATACTTCTTTTTTCTCTCAAACCAAAATCTACATCACTCTGCAACTCTACTCTATCTTCTGCATTTTCTTCTCAACCCCAATTTTTCCTCCACCAATATTAAGTTATCTAAATAATAGAGTTAATCTATTAGAATTCAATTTTATGTTGTATTTCGTTAACTTAATGCACAATAATTAAGGTTTGCTTTTCTTTTTTAACAAAATGATTATATTCCACAATAACATTAAAGCTGCTTCTGAGAGCGAATTAAAAACACTCAATTAATGACAGAGAAAGACTCGGAGTTGGCTTATGTATTATTGGCAATTAGATTTGACCCAATTGGCTTCGGTGGTAGTATTTCTCTTGGAATCGTTGAAAGTTTGGTGTTTCAGCATTGAATGAAAAAAACACAGAACCTTTGCTTGGAATAATGTGTTAACAGAAAAAGGGCAACCAAATCTAGCATGACTTTTGTTAAAAGAAATGGAAAATAATTATCTTATGCACTTTAAACCCATTCTCCTAACTCACTCTATAACCTTTGCTTGCTTATCCAACCCCAAAATCTCTTTAGTAAAATCATGTTTTTAATTTGATCTACGTAACTTTAGCAATTACGAAAGATTTTGAAAGAAAATAAATAATCAAAATATGATAAATGGGTTATATTGCAATTTCTCTAATTTTAAGAATAAATTGACAAACTTTAATTATTTTGACTAATCGGTGAAAAAAACTGAAACTACGGGTCATTCAGGGGGCTCATAGTGTGAATCACCCCTGAGGTGATGCACGGTAGCCTTTACCTAATTATTATGTTTTAAAATAAAATAAATAATATTATAATATAAAAGATTATGAGAGATTAAGTATATATCACTTGAATAAATACTCTATGATTTTTTAGAACTAAATTTAATATATAGTAACAAATTTGATGATAAAAAATTTAAAAAATCAATGTGACTGCATTTTTTTGTCAAATAACAAGAATTGATACTTGAATTATAATTGTAATCTCCTTTGAAAAAAAGCTTGTTTACAAAAGTAAGCAAGTAGAACTATCTCTATTATTGGTTAAGTTAAAATATATTATAATTTTTAACTTACAACAATTTAAAGATAAAAACAATTCTTATTTTTCTCTCTTAACAAAAAAAGTTCTGGTTTTTTTTTTTTCCCCATTGGGTGAGAGGTTCTTGTAACCGGTAGGTCCTGAGCCACACACGTGGAAATTTCAAAAACCATATGGCAGGTGACCATCTCTTAACGTTACACGTGTTTCAATGCGGCGAAACTGTCGGATTACGTCCCCGTCCACCTCTTGGATTCTTAGCTCTTATCTTTTGTCATTTATAGAATCTTCGATCTTCATTGTTAAGTCATGATCATAAACATTTACACTTTGTTGGTTGTAGGGTAGAAATAGGGAAGAGAGAAATAAAATAGAGAGAAGTAGGAAAGAGAGAAATAGAATAAAGATAAAGATGATTTATGGGTTGTTTGGTAGGAGAGAGATAGGTGAGAAGTAGAAGAGACATGTACATTTGATGTATTTGGTTTGAGTGACGAGGTAGCATAGAAATGATATAATAAAGTATTTTCTGTAACCTTCCCGCCAAGAATACTGTCCACAAAGTCGATTATCAAATACAATGATCGATTATCATATTTTTTTTTCACAAAAAATGAAAATGATAATCGCTTATCATTTGTAAAAATCGATTAAAAGGTAAGGTTTTCGAACTTCCTCCCCTACACTCTCGTCTAAATTGGGGAGAAGTCTTAAAACAGTGGGTCCCACCCCATTGACTCACTTCTACTCTACTTCTCTCACAAACCAAACCAGGTAAGTTTCTTACTTCCCCCTTATTTCTATCCTCACTCCCCACTTCTCTTCTACTTACAACCCAACCAAACAGAGCGTTACTTACTCTGGAAGTGAAAATGTATTTCAATCTAATCTATAATTAGAATAAATTAAAAAAAATTGAATTGGTTAATCGAAATTGGAAATTAAACTAAAAAAAAAATCACAAAATTAATTTTTTTATTAAATTAGAATGATTTTTAAATATTATGTTAAAATCGATTCAATTCAATCTAAATCAAATTTATATATACATATACTAAATTTAATCTAATTCCGAACATAAATATAAGCAAAAAATAACTAAATTCATACGTGTTAAGAAAGTTAGTTAAATTCATTAAATTTTCTTGATTTTATATAAAAAGTACTTGCATGACCTAAATTACCATACATTCAATTTTATTGAAAATGTTTAAAGTTGACAATGCACAAATCCATGTGCCTTGTGCTGAAATTAAATATTTTCATTGGAATAATGGGGACAAAAACAAGATTGAGCTCCTAACCACTTGTTCATATAGGCTCTGATATCATATCATGAACTACTATCCTCAAAAACTTAATTAAGTTATTGGGTGAAGACACATGAATAATTTTATTCTATCATGACAGAGTATTTTAGTCAAGATTGTCTATATTTAGACACTTCTAAAGTTTTTTGAATCCATATGCCTAACCTTAAACAACAAGAGTTTTGGAATGAAAAGAGTAATAAAAAACTAGTATATTCACTCACGTAATAAAATTTTGTAAGCTTGACCTAATTAATGAAAACTTTAATAGATGACTAAATTGATGAAAATCAATGTTTACAAAAAGTTCTTGAGTGGAGTAATTTTGGGAAAGTTATTCCATTTAATAACTTTTTATAAAATGTGAATTTAACAAATCTATCAGTTGCATAATTAATGTGATATTGATACAATGATTATGCACACCAAATTTTAAAATTATTTGGACATTCTTATGTATATAATCATAAAATAAAGGGTAAAATATGTTTTTTATCCCTGCAAAATAATCGAGTTTTGCTTTTGGTCCCTAAAAAATTGTTCTTTAGTTTTGCATCCTCCCAATTTTTTTTTGCAAATGGTCCCTCTGGTCATTTGGCTTGTTTCCTACGCTGAGTTGTCACTTTCTCTCTCCTAGTCATTGTCATATGTGGCCTATCAAAAATCCTACATGTCATTAATATTTTTTTCTTTTATGTTCAAATTAAAAGAATTTTTCTTTCTCTCATCTTCTTCATTTCTCTGTTTTGTGCCCTAGGTTCCTACAATCTTCCATTACCTATTCACCACCGTCTTCACATTTCTCTTTGGTTCCCATCTCCTCCTCCATTTCTATGTTCCGTTTTCTACGTTATTGAGAATAGGATCTTCTGTTGCGATTTCGATCTCTCTGATTTGGTTTCGATCTCCTCCAATCCTCCACCAAAGTTGCGGTTTCGATCTCCTACAATCTTCCAACGCGAGAAATCAGGGGCTCTTCAACTGCGTTCTCTCGGAGGAGCCTTGACACCAATGGCAGGACGCTCAGGTTGGTGGAGTTTTGGACTGACGCCACCCACCGATCATCACCAGAGGAACTCTGCGTCGTCGGCATCTTCTTCGCTAGAGAGGTTTTTTCGAGATGCTCAAGTCCTAAATCCCGAGAAGAACTAGTGGAAAGAATCGATTTTCCTTTTTTTTTTGGTTCTTTGTTTCTGTGTCTTATCTTCCTGTTTGATTTTGTGGTGTTTGGGGTTAAAGGTCTTTCCTTTGGGTTCATTGATGATTTGTTCTGTGCATTGGACTACAATATGAAGATTGGTCTTCATTTTTACCCCTTAAGGTTATGAGGATTGCTTTGATTTTGATTTGGAGGAAGGTGAAAGATTTCTGTGGGACACCCGACACTTTTGTTGGGTTGGTTCTTAGGGTGACAAACTTCATTTTTGTCTGTTGAGGCAATGCTTCCATGGCTACACAAACAGTTTCTTTAAGTAATTTGACTGCTCTTTGGTAATGGAGGAACCTTAGCAAGACAATTGATGAAGATGGGAGGGACGAAAATACCTTCTAATTTGAACAACATAAAAGAAAAAAATGTTAATGACAAGTAGGATCTATGATAGGCCACGTATGGCAGCTGACTAAGAGAGAGAGAGTGTGGTCACTCAGCACAGAACACAAGCCAAATGACCAGAAGGACCATTTGCAAAAAAAAATGGGGAGGATGCAAAACTAAGAAAATTTTTTGAGGAACCAAAAGCAAAAACTAGGGTATTTTACAGGGACCAAAATATATTTAACCCTAAATAAATATTTACTTATATTTTTAAAAAGTACATTATACATTAAATTGAAGCGATTTATTAAAATATCAAATAATTTTAAATTGTATGAAATTTATAAACTTGATCTAGTTAATGAAAATTTTTAATATGACGATGAAATTCAATCTCTATAAAGAATTATTTAAGTTGAGTAATTTTACAAGAGTTTCTCACGTAATAAGTTGATACTCACCCTTCTTTATAATATATAATTATGAGATGGTTTACCAAGTTAATTTTTTATAATTTTTTTTATCAATGTCAATATACTTAAATTTTATAATTCTTATTTTCATTCACAAATAATTTCTTTTTTAATTTTATTTTTTCTGTGATACTGTGGTACGCTAATGTTGATAAAAGGCGGAGAGTATACTTTACGCAATTAATAATTAATGATAACATAATAAATTAAATGGTAGCAAGTACACCTACTAAAACGCGTTATTTGACCTTGCTCTAAGGTTATCGTCATAATCACTTTCTTTGTAACTAAAAGACTACCTTGTAATACTGACATGTGTTGGTCAGAATTTGGATCTTTAAACATGGTAGTATTATAATTTTTTGGAACGCTGAGATTGACTAATTAACTAAAATGGAATCACTATACTTTTCGTTGCATTTCATTCACGCAATTGCCTTTACTTTCTCCGTTTCTCTTTTTTCTGCATCAAGCGTCATCCATCCATCCATCTGCATTCGAGTTTGTATTTGGATACAGGGACAGGACAGGAACATGTCTACCCCTCAATCTACCCCCTTTCCCCCCTTCCCCAAGAGACGACGCCCATACAACTTTACGGTGCTTTCAAGGGTACCCTCTCTCCAAATTTGTCTATCTGGTGGTAATTTAGGAACTTTGTCTGGTAATGATTGTTTGAAATTTCCCTTTGACCACGTTGTTCTGTTCAATATTAGTAGTATCAATTTATACTTAGCGGTCGTAATTGCTGTCTCATGGATCAGGGGCAATTTTATGATAAACGAAGTCAATTGCCCCCCCCACCTTATTTCACTTTGTCTAAACAATGTTACTGCTTCTATTATGTATTCCCATTGCTAAAAGCATACAATTATTAATGATGGTATGTACACCCAAATCATCATTTCTTAGAGAAATAACCTTTTCTTAATGCATTGCATTCTTATCCCCCTTTCTTTTTTATTTTAAAAACATACAACTTTTTCTTTTTTCCAGACAAAATTGAAATTTGTTGGTATGCGTTCTTCTTCATGTAGGTCTATTGATATTCATTCTAACTCAATACTTTTATAGGATTTGGGTGTGATACTAGCGTTGTCATCAATATACTCGCACATAGAGATGCTACACAGCGTGCCTACATCCAACAAGAAACAGAGCAATGTATTCTGAGGACCTTCTCAAACGCTATCTTCAGAGCTTTCTGGCAAGTTGGAGGTACTTGTACTGTTGTGGTGCAATAACCTTATGCATTGTAGTTCATGAATTATATAACCATTGATCCACTATCAGGCTATGCATTTCCTGAGGGACAGACTAACAAATATCGTTCTCTATTTGTTAACCCAAATTATTTTATGTGCATCTTAGAAAAGCCAGGTGAATGGGGCTGTGTTTTCACTTTCCTAACTTTACATGGTTTTTCATTTCATATATTTTTCTATTTATAGATGCAGTTCTGCTTTGGATACATGACCCTGCTGGACCGTGATGCAATAATCCTTAGGCAGTCTCTAAGTGTGGCAAAAAATCTTGAAACTGCTACTGAGTAAGTAATATGTTCACGTACTCCATCTCAGCTACAATATTTAAGACAGCTATACCATTCTAAATTTGCGCTTATCTGAGCATGACATTGAAAGAAACACCTCTGGGGATCATAAAAGGTGAATCTTCTTATCTTTGTCCTTGCGTGTGTGCTGCTTTCATGAAGATCAAAACTAATCTTCTTGTTTAGCTATCATGAATTAGTCACAGTAAGGTTTTTATCTGTTAGCCAAAGTCTTATAATCATTTTGTATCCTAGTTCTCCTACCACATTTGAAATTAGTTATGCACTTTCAGTTGTTTATTTCTACAAATATTCAACATGCTAAAAATTTAAATTACCATGGGGATTCCAAATGTTCTTCGAAGGTATTGTGTTGCTTCCTAGATAGTTATATTATGGCCAATAGTGGACATTTCCAAATTCCAATAAAGCCTTTCAGATCTCTTGTAATATACAATGTTCACAATCTTCATGCTCTGTTAAGAAATTTTTATCCGATTGACTTCTACTAAGTTATTTGAGCCAAGGGTCTCTAGTTAGTCCATTCAAGATCGCAGCCACAAAGCCAAGGAATGATTTTTGGATCCATACAAAAGATTGAGTGCTTTTGGCTGTTGCAAAATTTCAATCAGAAGTCAACTATGGGTTGGAATGTTCTGGTCTATCCATTTATTTTTTCCAATGTGAAATGTGTCACTGAGTATGTCTTGTCTCTTGAGGAGAATGTTGTTCAGTTTGTGCGTCATAGATTTCCATTGGATGTGAAATCCTGTCTCAGTTTACCATTGGTCTCTATAACAATCACATTTGTGTTCCTTCCAAGATATTCAAGCAATAGAGCTGTTGTTACTGATTTATTTATGTAAAAACTTTAATTTAGATTTTGCTTGCATACGTAAGCACACCACGTCAAGAAGGCCCTGAGGTTAATAGAGAAATGGCTCAGAAGGATGCAAAGGTTCTCTATAAAGTCGGGGAGAAGAAAACTGGGAACTGATGAGAAAACTTTTATGCAAATATTCAGTGAACGGAGTGCAGCTCATTTGGCTTCCACAATTATTATTACCGTGACATTTATGGACACTCATTGAACGAAGGTACCTTTACCCTCTTTTATTTCGTTAGACATAGTCTTTCTCAAGGTCTTTTTCTGGTTCTTATCCAACCTGAATTTATATCAGGCAATAAAGAATGAAACATCAGGGAATTTTGCTTATGCACTTCTTGACTATAGTCCAATGTGCTGAGAATCCTGCAAAGTATTTTGCAAAGGTATTCCCCTTGACTTCAATTTTAGGGTAATTGCTTCTTGTAATGTCATTAAACTCGGATGGAGGCCACGGTTTTGTGAATTGAATGACAACTCCTCTTCTTGTAAGAATAGT
Source organism: Sesbania bispinosa (assembly GCA_026901365.1). NCBI lineage: Eukaryota > Viridiplantae > Streptophyta > Magnoliopsida > Fabales > Fabaceae > Sesbania > Sesbania bispinosa. The sequence continues at coordinate 612,529 of QLOH01000410.1, read as the reverse complement.
GAGATAACTGGTGCAACCTAAGATGTTTATGTTAGACTTATTGCTTGGTAATGAACAATTAGGTTGCTCAGTAACTTCTTTAGTATTCTTAACCAGTTTGTGCCTTTTAGCTGTCTTAATGAAACAAAAGTTAAAAGAGTTTCATTTGAAAGTATGCCTAAATTTTCTGTAGCTTTATTATATATATTATTATTGTATGTGTGACATGATATGCTGGATTAATTAGTGACATTTCTTTTTTCACTGAACAATCTGTTAGAAACATTAGCTAGAACTGAATTTTTTAAACAAATGATTTATATCACTCAATCAATATGTATCTTTGTGGAGTATACTGTTGGACTTAGTCATACGAAATGCATGGAAATGCATATTCATTGTTGAGAGAAAATAGGAAAATCAATAAAACTAAAGAATGCTTAAAAATAGGAGAAAAGAAATGAGCGGAAGAAAAACTTTTAGTTTACTTATAAATATGAGTTTTGTTTTTCTTTATGATATTCCAACAATGGAGAGAAAAAGAAAAGAGAGAGAGTGAAAATAAATTAATATTTTATTTTCTGAGTGTATTTGGGTTGTGAGTAGTGTTTGTAAACACTTTATATTTTCTCCTTTTATAAATATATTTGCAGCATATTTAAAAGAGTTTTATTATCATTAGTATTATTACTCCACAATTATATTTCTCACAAATCTCACGAGAAATTTTGCGTAATTTCTCAACAACTGGTATCAGAACCGGTTGTTATTATTATAATAAACGATTCAAAGGGAGTGAGATTTGAGTGGGAGCAATGGCTGCAGATGAAGGAAGGTAAAGATTGAGAAGATTGAGAAGTTGATGGTGAGGACTTTGGCTTTTGGAAGATGCAGATAGAGGATTATTTGTATCAGAAAAAGTTGTATCAACCTCTCTCAGGAAACAAACCAGAGGGCATGAAGGATGAAGACTGGGCTCTTCTTGATAGACAAGCCCTCGGAGTTATCCGGTTGACGTTATCCCGCAATGTTGCATTCAACATTGCAAAAGAAAAGACCAGGTGGGTCTTATGGCGGCTCTTTCTAATATGTATGAAAAGTCGTCGGCCTCAAACAAAGTTTATTTGATGAGGCGGTTATTTAATTTGTGGATGACAGAAGGCGCATTAGTAGCGCAACATCTCAATGAACTCAATACAGTCACAACCTAATTGAGTTAGTTGGAATCGAATTCGATGAAGAAGTACGAGCATTGATACTTTTGTCTTCTCTACCAGAAAGTTGGAATGTTACTGTCACAGCTGTGAGTAGCTCATCGGGAAGCAATAAGTTGAAATTCAATGATGTTCGTGATCTGGTTCTTAGTGAAGAGATTCGACGGAGAGAGTCGGTGAATCTTCAACCTCTTCAATTTTGCATACAGAGTCAAGAGGAAGAAATTTAACCAGAAGCAATGGACGTGGTAAATCCAAGGAAATGAGGTCGAGGTCCAAGAATCATCGTAGTTTCCATAACTCAAAGACAATTGAGTGTTGGAATTGTGGAAAGACAGGGCACTACAAAAATCAGTGCAAGAGTGCACCGAAGAATCAAGAGGTGAAGGCAGAGGCAAATGTTGCTTCTACCTCAGGAGGAGATGATGTGTTGATATGTTCTTTAGAGAACAAGGAAGAGTCTTAGGTGTTGGACTCTGGAGCATCCTTTCATGCCACTTCACAAAAAGAATTCTTCGAGAATTATGTCCCTGGAAATCTTGGTAAAGTTTATCTTGGTAATGAGCAATCTTGTGAGATTGTTGGCAAAGGTGTAGTGAAGATTAAGTTAAATGGGTCTGTATGGGAATTGAAAAATGTTAGACATATTCCCGACTTGACAAAGAACTTAATCTCAGTAGGTCAGTTGGTCGATGATGGTTACACAACAGTCTTTCATGGCGATCATTGGAAGATTTCAAAGGGTGCAAACAATTGCTTGTGGTAAAAAGAGTGGTACTCTTTACAAGACTGCAGGAGCATGTCATTTGATTGCAGTTGCAACAAATGAAAGTCCCAATCTATGGCACCAAAGGTTAGGCCATATGAGTGAGAAAGGGATGAAGATCATGCACTCAAAGGGTAAACTACCAAGTCTTCGATCAATAGAGATTGACATGTGTGAAGACTGTATACATAGCAGAAACGAGTTAGCTTTAGACAAGTGGAAGAACCCCAAAGAAGGAGAGACTTGAGCTAATTCACTCTGATGTTTGGGGTCCAACGACTGTTCCATCCATTGGTGGAAAACAATACTTCGTGACTTTTATTGATGATCACTCTAGGAAGGTATGGATATACTTTCTGAAACATAAGTCTGAAGTATTTGACGCTTTCAAGATTTGGAAAGCTATGGTAGAAAATGAGATAGTATTGAAGATCAAAAAGCTTAGAACTGACAATGGTGGTGAATATGAAGACACCAAGTTCAAGAAGTTTTGCTATGAGCACGGGATCAGAATGGAGAGGACTGTGCCGGGTACACCTCAACACAATGGTGTAGTTGAGCGTATGAATCGAACGTTGACTGAAAGAGCCAGAAGCTTGCGTTTGCAGTCAGGCTTGCCAAAGCAATTCTGGGCAGAAGCAGTCAACACAACAACTTACTTAATCAACCGAGGTCCATCGGTACCATTGGAGCACAGAATACCAGAAGAGGTATGGAGTGGGAAAGAGGTAAAACTCTCACATCTTAGAGTTTTTGGTTGTGTAGCATATGTGCACATTAGTGATCAAGGGAGAAATAAACTTGATCCTAAATCGAAGAAGTGCACTTTCATCGGTTATGGTGATGATGAGTTCGGCTACTGCCTATGGGATAATGAAAACAAAAAGATGATTCATAGTAGAGATGTGATCTTCAATGAAAGAGTGATGTATAAGGACAAAGACAACATGTACACTAGCAATTCAAAACAAAGTGAGCCAGTGTATGCAGAAGTGGATGATGTCCCAAAAACCTTTAATTGATACACCTCAGCCAGAGAAATCAATTGAAAATAATAATGATCAACAACTTGACACACTAGAGTCTTTTACTCCAACTCTGTTTTGAGAAGATCTTCTCGACCTCATTCCTAACAGGAAATACCTTAATTATATATTGTTAACTGATGAAGGGGAGCCTGAAAACTATAAGGAAGCATGTCAGACTACAGATGCTAGTAAGTGGGAGCTTGCCATGAAAGATGAGATGAAGTCTTTAGTATCCAATCAGACATGGAAACTAGTAGAGTTACCTATTGGGAAAAAGGCACTTCACAACAAATGGGTGTATCGGGTGAAGGAGGATCATGATGGCTTAAGAGATACAAAGCCCGGCTAGTTGTCAAAGGATTTCAGCAAAAGGAAGGTGTTGACTACACAGAAATTTTTGCTCCTGTTGTGAAGCTCAATACTATCAGGTCAGTCTTAAGTATTGTTGCTAGTGAAGGGCTCTACCTTGAGCAATTAGACGTAAAGACTGCATTTCTTCATGGAGACTTAGATGAGGAGATTTACATGCATCAACCTGAAGGTTTCTCAGAAGAAGGGAAAAAGAATATGGTGTGCAGACTAAAGAAAAGCTTGTATGGTTTGAAACAAGCTCCAAGACAATGGTACAAGAAGTTTGAAGGCTTTATGCACAAGGAAGGTTTCCAGAAGTGCAACGCTGATCACTGTTGTTTCTTCAAGAGATATAAGTCCAGTTATATCATTTTGCTACTTTATATGGTGATATGTTAGTAGCTGGTTTAGATATGGACGAGATCAAGAGTTTGAAGAAACAATTGTCAAAAGAATTTGACATGAAGGACTTGGGTCCAGCAAAAAGGATCCTTGGAATGCAAATCACTAGAGATAAGCAAAGAGGTATTTTGCAGTTATCTCAGGTAGAGTACATCAACCGTATTTTGCAAAGATTCAACATGGACGATGCCAAATCAGTTAGCACACCTTTGGCTAGTCATTTTCGCTATCGAAAGAACAGTCCCCTCAGATGGAGGAGGAAAAAGAATTCATGGCTAATATTCGTATGCTTCAGCCATCGGAAGTTTGATGTACGCGATGGTCTGTACAAGGCCAGACATTGGCTATGCAGTGGGAGTTGTTAGCAGGTTTATGTCGAATCCAGGTAAAGCTCATTGGGAAGCAGTTAAGTGGATTTTGAGGTATCTACGAGGCACTACAAAGAAGTGTTTGTACTTTAGTAAAGGAGAATTAAAAGTACAAGGCTACGTAGATGCAGACTTTGGAGGTGAAGTCGATCACCGAAGAAGTACCACCGGTTACATTTTCACTGTTGGTACTACAGCTGTTAGTTGGATGTCACAGATACAAAAGATTGTTGCTTTATCACTACAGAGGCTGAGTATGTAGCAGTAACTGAAGCCAGTAAAGAATTGATATGGCTTCAAGGGTTGTTAACAGAGTTAGGATTCATTCAGGAGAAGAGTATTTTGCACAGTGATAGTCAGAGTGTTATACATTTGGCAAAGAATTCAGCATTTCATTCTAGAACAAAACACATTGGTCTTCGTTATCACTTCATCAGATCTTTGCTTGAGGATGAGGTGCTAACATTGAGAAAGATTTTAGAAGTAAGAACCCAGCAGACATGTTGACAAAGGTAGTAACCATTGACAAATTGAAGTTGTGTTCAACTTCAATTGGCCTGCTAGAATAATAGACGAGAAGTTGCTGCATTGATCGAGATGTAAAGACAAATTGAAATTAGTCTTCAAGTGGGAGATTGTTGGACTTAGTCATACGAAATGCATGGAAATGCATATTCATTGTTGAGAGAAAATAGGAAAATCAATAAAACTAAAGAATGCTTAAAAATAGGAGAAAAGAAATGAGCGGAAGAAAAACTTTTAGTTTACTTATAAATATGAGTTTTGTTTTTCTTTATGATATATTCCAACAATGGAGAGAAAAAGAAAAGAGAGGGAGTGAAAATAAATTAATATTTATTTTCTAAGTGTATTTGGATTGTGAGTAGTGTTTGTAAACACTTTATATTTTCTCCTTTTATAAATATATTTGCAACATATTTAAAAAACTTTATTATCATTAGTATTATTATTCCACAAATATTATTTCTCACAAATCTCACGGGACATATACATGTATGTAAGGAAATATGCCATTAATTAATTGATGCAGGTGTTGCGTAAGGCGATCAAAGGTTTGGGGACTGATGACACGAAACTTATAAGGGTGATTGTAACAAGAAGTGAGATTGATTTACAGTATATCAAAGCTGAATATTTAAAGAAATACAAGAAGACGCTGAACGATGCAGTTCACTCAGAAACATCCGGGCACTACAGCGCTTTTCTTCTCTCACTCTTAGGTAGTAGTACGTAATGGTTTGTATGTAAGTTAAATTAAATTAAATATATATACACAAACTCGGTTTGAGTTTGAGTTTTCTCTCATAAATATTTGGAATAAGGAATGACCTAGTAATAGTATAGCATTATTTGGAATTAATATTGGATCCAATCAATCGAATATTCTAATACACATGCGTTTTCTTTGGTTTTCTTTACTTTAGGATAGGCTCCGAATATTCTACGGCATTTGTGCTATATTCCATCAGCAACCCTCTGGTCCGGGCACTAGACTAGATATTTTTGAGTGAGCCATCACATTTTGAAATTGCAAATTCATTTGTGAGAGTGGTTTTCCTGAATTGAATTGCAAATGCAATCTCAACCATTAATTTCCTGTTCCCTCCACCTCCAGGAAGAAAGGTCGACTCAAATCAAAAGTAGTCAACGTCAAGTAACGAAAAGAGAAAATATATATGAAGGGACTTATACTCCCATTTTATTAACGGAATATCAAATTAAATTAGCTTAGTTGGGACCAATACAGTACGTATTTTTGTCACTCACTCACTCACACAATAATATTGCTTCAGCCTAGGCCTAGCCTTGAAAATGTTGTGATTAAATGGAGAGGAGAAGTATACGTATGCATCAGACTCAAAATAGAGCGTTTGTCGTCTTGAAGTAGGAAGTTGCAAGGAAACTGCGCCAACTAACATGTGGGGCCCAGTGACATCCTATTGTTTTCTTCCACGTAGCAGCATTCATTTTCTCGTTTCGATCACACGTACATGTCATTTGCTCATCAACTCCTGCATTAGATATTGGGTTGGGGTTTTGGTATCTTCTTGTCATCTTTTTTATTGAATAGGCCCAAATTACGTAGGAACAAGTCGTGTACTCTGTCCTAAATTATTTCGAAGACATAAAATAGATTTAAATGAGACACATGTGTATTGTAAATGAGAATGTGAAAAAATGAGGGAATACAATAAAAAATACATGATAATAGTTATAGAGGGTCAAAAAGTCTTTTCAAAAATTAAAAATACAAATTCTAATAGTTAATATTGTCCTATAAGTATAAAAATATTAAGATCATTTAAGAAAATTGAGAGAAATTGATTAAATGATCAAAGAAGGTACCAAAACCCTCTCTCACGAGAGGGTACCCTAGAATTTCCCTAGATTTTTCTTATATAAATTGTCCTTATATATTACTACAAGTGACTGAAGAGCTGGTAACACTCATCTTATCCCCAGACAAAAACATGGCTGCAGGTTGCTCCCTATGGATGGTTTTCATTAGTCTCTGTTTTCTGATGACTGTATCAGCAGCTCTGCTCCAACGCCTTGAGCACCCTGTCAAAGCTGATGCCTCACTTAGCTTACTCGTCATTGGAGACTGGGGAAGGAAAGGAACATACAACCAATCTCAAGTTGCTGCTCAGGTCTTTAATTTCTTTCCTTACATGCATCAATTCCACTCATCACAATCATTTTTATTCAAATTTAGATCCAAAACTCTTCTGCTAATAAAGCAACAAGTGCTGCATGCTTTTTAGACATTAATTAATTCATCTCTTTGTGTATGTCAGATGGGAAGAGCTGCTAAAAAGTTAGACATTAACTTTGTGATATCTACGGGAGACAATTTCTATGATGATGGATTGACCGGTATAGATGACCCTGCATTTGAAAGTTCCTTCTCAAAAATCTACACTGCTAACAGCCTCCAAAACCAATGGTATAATGGTGAGTTCAGTTCAGTTCAGTTATATGTGAAACATATATATCATTCCTATAATTTAATTTTCCATTCTTATATATCTTATGTGATCTACTCTACATGGGTTTTAGTCTTGGGAAACCATGACTACAGGGGAGATGTAGAAGCACAATTGAATCCAATCCTTCATAATATTGATCACAGATGGTTTTGCCAAAGATTTATCGTTGATACCGGTAAAGTAACTTGTCAATATATTTAGCAAATTATTAAAACTCTCATTCTAATCTTAATAACTTCCCAGAAATTGCTGAGTTCTTCTTTGTTGATACAACGCCTTTTGTGGACAAGTACTTTTTAAGCCAAAGGATCACAAGTATGATTGGAGGGGTGTACTTCCAAGGGAGAAATATTTGTTAAACCTCTTAAAGGTAAATCTCTCAATCATTATCATCATTACAACAATTAAAGGCAATCTTATACCTTGTCCTTTTTGTGAACATATATAGGATCTGGAAATAGCATTAAAGGGTTCTACTGCCAATTGGAAGATTGTTGTTGGGCACCATCCTGTAAGAAGCATAGGACACCACGGTGACACCAAAGAGCTCATAACACAGCTCCTGCCAATTCTTGAGGTCATTTAGCCAAACAAATCTCATGTTTCATTAGCGTAGTGAAAGATAAGGTGCACCCTTAATTTACTGATAAAATTAAAATTGCAGGAAAACAATGTTGATATATACATTAATGGGCACGACCATTGCTTGCAACACATAAGTAGCACCACCAGGTGTGTGAACTAACTTCGACTTGTAATTTGTTAACAGTATCACCTTTAAATCATGACAAAAATTTGATGAGATTGAGTATTAATTGTTGCAGTCAAATCCAGTTCTTAACCAGTGGCGGAGGTTCTAAGGCATGGAAAGGAGACATCCATAAAAATGAGACGGATGGGGTCAAATTTTACTATGATGGGCAAGGATTTATGTCCGTGGAGCTTGAACAAACCAATGCCAAAGTTGTTTATTATGATATTTTTGGCAAAGTTTTGCATGTTTTGAACCTATCCAAGGGGTTAAATTATGCCATGTAGGCCTAATTATTGCAGATAATATTTAGTCCTATTTATAACAAATACAGCACTAAATCATCTGGACAAAAAAAATTGTCTTGAATCAGTTAATTATATATTTTAAATTTTAAATTGTAATTAAATAATTAAAATAGTTATAAAATTATTCCTAATTAAATTAGTATCTCATGTTTCAATAGTTAATCATTGAAAATAGTGTAGTATATCAACTATCATAGAAAATAGGTGAGTAGTGGACAATAAATTAAGCGTATAAAAAGATATTCATAATTGGGTAAAATAACATTTTAGTCCCTATAAAATACCCGAGTTTTGATTTTGGTCCCTGGAAAAGTTTTCTTTTTATTTCATCCTTATAAATATTTATGCTATTTTTAGTCCCTAATGTTGATTCTACGATTAATTGTGGATGTGTCGAACGCCCACAATAGTCAACAATACTTCGGAAGTACCCCTAACACATTATATAAGAGGCTGTTCGGGGTGGTTAAGAGTTTTCAGTTTTTGATTTTTAAAAATTTTCAATCAAGTTTTTACAACTCAAAACCAAAAACTGAAAACTTGTTTTTGTGGTTTTCAAAACAAACATTTTGAAAACCACAAAAGTGGTTTTCAGTTTTTGGTTTTGAATTGTAAAAACTTAATTGAAAATTTTTAAAAACCAAAAACTGAAAACTCGAAACCACCCCGAACGGTCCCTAAGAGTGTTAGCTTCCTTAAACTCTTTTAGAAAGTCAAATTTCATGGTCAATTTGAATTGAAACTCTTTGTACATTTCCTCCTTCATATATGTCACAAATAGTCTTGAATGTGTTTAAGGAGGCTAACATTGTTATATAACGTATCAGGGTACAATACATATAGAGGTGTCAAAATGGGCTACACGGCCCGGCCCGGCCCGACCCGCATCGGGTAGCGGGCTTGTGCGGGCAGGGCTAAAATACCCGGCTAAAATTCGGTCATGTGAACTTAGTGCCCTAGCCCGGCCCTATGCGGGTAGCGGGCTTGTGCGGGCCGGCCCGGTTAAAAAAAAAATTAACTTATTCAAAAATGATGCTCATTAAAAATTGTAAACAATTATACTTTTACAAAACTAAAAAAAATTACAATTTAGTTATAAAAATCATTTAAAAGGGGAAAAGCAAAATGAATTTGCATTCGATGAATCGAAATTGTTCCAAGATTTTTCCATTTTATAATAGTACTCAATTGATATGTAATTAAATTAAATTAAATAAACCTATACTGCATCTGTTCCAAAAATTGTTCTTCAAAATTGATTCTAAATTGTTCCAAGATTTTTCCATTTTATAATAGTACTCAATTGATATGTAATTAAATTAAATTAAATAAACCTATACTGCACCTGTTCCAAAAATTGTTCTTCAAAATAGGATTATAAAATACATATTTGACAAACTTGGATTTGAGGAAGTTATATATGCACTAATATAATAATATACTCGATCATAATTGCTTTAATTAATTAGTTATCTATCAAAAAAAATCATAATTTCTCACCATATCCATTGACTTCACAGTAGAAATTTCAATTTTCAGAACTTCAAACATTTTTAGATGGAAGAAAAATAAAAAATGGGTCATGCCAGCGAACTTAAGTATAACTCAAAAGCAAGGCAAATTCTTTTTTTTAAAAACGGGCCGCCCGTTAGCCCGATCGGGTAGCCCGGCCCGAACCCGCTTAACACCGGGCTTTTTCATTTTCGGGCTAAAAAGCCCGGCAAAATTTCGGGCCTCTAATTTAAGTGCCCAAGCCCTCCCATATTGCGGGTTCGGTCGGGCTGGCCCATTTTGACACCTCTAAATACATATGATTACTAATTGTGATGGGTGTTGGACACATTTGTAATTAATAATGGAATCAACAGTAAGGACTAAAAAAATAGCTTAAATATTTTATAAGGATCAAATAAAAAAAAAATTTCCACAGACGAAAATTAAAACTTGGGTTTTATAGGGACTAAAATGTTATTTTACCCTTCATAATTAATACAATTTAAAATAGTACAATGTTTCTTATATTTAGTATAAAAAATATTTTTTATCTCTTATAAATACGACAAAAATAATAGCATTTATCTATTGTAATCACAGTGATTATTTGTAATTAATTATATTTTCTTATTTTCTGTATTAATAGATTATCTTTTTTTTTGTTTTCCATATTATGGCTATATAACTTTTATTTTAAGATTATAAATACGTATAGCCCCTTGTAGGGATGAATATTAATTCCCATTCATTCCCTGTAATTTCAACAAGCCATATGGAGAAGCTATAGTCCTATGTTCATAAGAGACTTTGTTGAATAAGCTTAGCATATGCGGACTCCCTTGTACCTTCATTATCTCATTCATTTTTTTAGGATATAGTTGAGAATGTGGAAAAAAAAAAAAAGGAAAGAAGAGAAAGATTTTGTAAATTATTGACATTGCAAACGTATGGGAGGAAGGGCTTCATGGCAAATATGTGATTCTAGGAAGGTCCTAACCTAATAAAGATTGAAAAATGAGCTCAGGCTACGTTAATATGCAAAATAAATAATTGAAAATAAAAATAGTGTAATTAAAATTGATAATTTACATTTTTAAAAAAATCTAAAATTATAATTACTAAAATATTTTTTTAGTATTAAATAAAATTAGAATTTATGTAAAAATATCATATAAATGTCTTTCATGTCATTTTATATTTATTAGCTACAACAACAATTAACTTTACCAAATAATTCTGATTCAATAAGCTTTTAACTATTAACTAATTTTTCAATTTTCAACTAACTTATTAGCTATTTTTAGTTTTTTACCAAACATACCATAAAGCTATGGAGCCCTAAACACATGCAAGCACTTAAACACCCATCAAACCATACTAGACTTTGGACAAAACAAAAAAGCCATACTGGACTGGAAGGGGCTGCATAAGTGAGCTCACGAGATGGTGAACAGTTAAAATAGTTGCTATAAAAACTTTGCTTTGCTTGATGCAACAAAACTATTACAAGGTAGAAAATAAATTTTACTCAGTTCGGTTAATTGGTAGTTTCGTACTCTTTTCCGTCCTATCACCAACCCAACCAAGCAAAAATCTCATCTCATAAAAATAATGTGTATGTGCAAGACCTAAATAGCAAAATTCACCCTTTAAAACTAGGCGAAAAGGGTGAATGTAATAACTAACCATTACACAATTGGACAATCACAAAAAAGCTGCTACTTTATCTGTAAGGATTTGTTGCTGGTAACAAAAAGGATAAATGAATAAGCAAATATCCACCTTGAAGAGAATCCTCCCTTTATTAGTGAAATCCAGAGCCACTATAGTATATACAGGTCCATTAACGAAACAATATTTGGAACTTCAATATCAAGTTACATTAAATTATATTCCATTAGTTAGTACCTACACGCTAAAACTATGCCTTGGGACGTATAAGAGCAAGCAGAACTCAGTTTAAGACAAAATGGTACCTTGAGTCCACGTAGCTCTCAATGTCCCAAAGAAAAGAACCATAAGTCACAGCCTCTAAAACAAGTCTCTTCAAACCACCAAAGCTAATTTTGATGTTTTCATCCTTTGAAGAATCAATTGCCCCCTCAGGTGTTATAACAATTTCAGGTCTTCCAAACAATGCCTCTGTGTGCTTCTCAATGATGTTTACAGCCTCTTTGGATCTTATTGTTGCACATCTCTGTAGGGTCTCACCATCAAAGGACATCACATAGTTACGCAACCTGGTCGCCTTTATACCATAGCCAAATCCACCAGGACTGATGCCACCACCAGGCCAGGTAGATACTTCAGGATGAGACATCACTTGAGAAGGGTCCTCTCCACTTCCAGGTCTCGCACCATCTATGATAGTTTGATGAAGACTATTCTCTTCTTCTGCTGTATTTGGAAGAATTTTCATTGTCTTCTCCAGCTGAAATCTTTGGTCAACTCGCTTAAGAAAGTAACCATACATCACTGATGCCGCGTAGACCTGTCCCACCCTGAGTTTGCTGATTTGAGCTACGGATGTTAAATCTCCTACTCTGTTACCCAGAATAAGAGCCAAGTGGTTTTGGATCATCTCATATGCTTCATCTGAGTGAAGTTGCTGAAGTTTCCCATCATCGTCTGGCCATGAATCAACCCTACCAGACGGATCTGGGGTTATGGAGGGTATCAGAGATATATTAGCATCCATGAACTTCTGCACCACCAATGTGTACAAAATCTCTTCCAAAGCTTTCCTCCTTTCATTAGACTTCACCTCAGCAATTCTCCTAGAAAAGTTGGGAGCCAGAACAATGGTCAGCAACAGACTCTCTTAACAATAAAACTTTCAAACACTTAGAAAACAGCA